>JAZKJV010010604.1:0-564138 GCA_037367405.1 Ottelia alismoides | reverse complement strand
TATTAATGAGACTTAGAATGGTGAATCTGAGATTCATCATCCCCTATACTTAAACCATGCCTCGTCCCTGAGCATCTAAAAGAAATGCCATGAAGTGAAATGAGACTGGGTTCCATACCAAGACCATGAACTGAAGGTGAAAGTGAAACTAAACTTGACCTTTGGATTAATAATGTGGCGGAACTTCTGTGAGACTTAGAATTTCAAAATCAACAGCCCTCAAGTTCTACACATCATTGACACAGTTTCAACTCAGAAGTCATCTTAGATCAATCCTCTTTCCAAAGTATACCCTATGAACATTGAATAACCGACTCATGTGTGTGAAGGGTTTTAGATCTTCCCATTCAGAATGCCGGACTACCATGCTCCTCTCCTCTCCAGTAACTCGTCCTCGGGGAGTCAGGTATTTCCTTCTAAGGTCTGTCGTGCTGTGTTCACAATCGAATGAGGGAGAAAATAGAAGAAAGAGAAAAGAACTGGAGGGTGGCCAGTGTAGTCACCTCTCCTTGTGGAGATGGCCAGTGTAGCCGAGTCTCCACCAAGATCTGCAGGTTTCTGAAGCTTGGACCTTTTTTGGTCGGATTTTTATTTGGTAGAATGCTTCTATGTAATTGGAATTTTTGGTGGTTCTGCTTGGATCTTGTTGTGCCCCTACGGATATAGAATCTTTTGTTCCGTACATTTTTTGGGGTCTTAGAAAAATTGTGCCCAGCCGTCCATCCCTTTTCCGAAGCTTTATTTCAACCCGTACTCCGGTCTTTAGATTTCCACGCTACCAGAAAAGAGACTCACACAGTCTTCCAACATCCCGTTTGGGTTGAGCTAAGTGCATGGTGCGAGAGTGCGAATTAATTCCCTATTCCAGAGTTGTACCCAGAATGAAGAGACCAGGTTAGACACTAAGAGTCAAACGCTGCACATTGTCATGTGGAACTTAAGGAATTAAGTCACAAAGACCTGAAGCTCTTAAAATCCTATTTCTCGGTGAAGTTCCTCTGAAAATTAGGTGGATTAAGGTCAAGCCCAGACCACTCTCGGTTTCGGCTCATAACTTGGTTCAGAACCCAATGACTTTTCACAGATGCAAATGCATGTGGTGATGGATGGAGTGCAGGTGCGTGAAATGCAGACATTTCATTTTTTTTTGACATTTTATGCAAGGGATTTTTTTTTTGCAGAAAATGGAATAAGAAGCCTCTTTTTTCATTCATTTTTTTTTAGAAAATTAGGGCAAGTCAGTGTTTTTTTTTTTCTTTTTTTTTTCAAGTTAGTACCCACCCGTAAATACATATGGACTTACGCGAAAGTACGAGATATGGGTAAAATATATACATAGTATATACAGACCCCCCTATACTTAGCGAGTGCTGTGTCCTCAGAGCACAAGAAGCGTGAAGAAGACATAGCTCGGGCTAAGCGTAAGAGAGTGAGAAAAAAGAAAGAAAAAAGAAAAGAAGAAAAAGAATGAAAAGAAAAGCGGTCAGGAAATGAGGAGAGTATATACGGGTGGATGTCGGTTCCCCCTATACTTAGGCTTTGAACAGCCTAAGTATGGAAGAAGGGTGGATATGGAGCGATTAGGAGTTAGGAGAAGGATGGTATATACAGATGGCATCGGTCTCCCCCTATACTTAGGCCTTGGCCTAAGTAAAGGAAGAAGCTGTACACGGAGACCAATGTGGTCGGGAGGGAGGGTGGGTAGCCGATGATTAAGGCGGTTTTCGGCTGATCTTTTTGTGAGCCTGTGGTGGGAGATCGTAATGATGAGTCGGAGATGAGGCATATGATTCCCAACTATTGTCCGTGTCATCCTCAGACAAATTATGATGGATAGTGGATGAATTGTTTGAGTCAGATGAAAGATATCCATCATCGGAATTATCCTCAGAGGAGTAGTAATTGAAAGTGTATTCTGGTCTTTTTGTTTTTTCAATTGTTTTCTCAGAATTCGTTCCTTCTTGGGGTCAATCAGTTTGTCCTCGGATGAATGCTCAGAAGCACCGGTCTCAGTCAGCTCATACGAAAGAATTCCAGTGTACTTGAAGAATGAAGGAGCATCAGCTTTGGATGAGTAGTAGTTAGGAACGGGAGTTGTCCAACGCGGATTGAATTTTGGATCCTTACGAAGATATGGCTTTAGGGCTGCCGAACAGACTTCACTCATGTAAACCATCTTTTCCGGACCTGATGAGGGATCATCAACTGATTCCTCTTCCGAAAGGTCAAAGGTGACTTTCTTTTTATTTCGTCGTGAAGGTGTCGGTTCACTTGAGTATCCAGATGAATAGCCATTGAGATTCTCCTTGGTCGGTGCTTGGTCTGCGTGCTTGCTCTCAGTCTCCCGAATGTTTGAGCATTCTCGATTTGGGATGATTTGGTCAAGATATTCAGAGAATGTTGCTCCAGGGTGTGACCATGCATATGTCTCTTGATCGTAGTAGAAAGATTTGTCAATTTTGAGATCCTCGGGGATTTGAATATTGGGGAGATTTTCTAAACCAATAGTCTCATCAACAACTGCTATCTCAGGTGTGGTTGCGGGGTAGGGCTCTTCTACCGCTTCATGGTTATGGTTGTTGGGGACTTCGTGGGTTGCCTCAGAAGATCGTGGTTCCTCAAAGATAGGGTCAGATTTAAGTGCTTCCAATGCTGTGAAATTGATTTCCCGAGTCTCACAATCGATACTCGCCTTGGCCAATGCCAAGAATGGCTTTCCGAGAATGATTGGAGACTGGGTAAATTCTCCTTGATGCTCAATATCAATGATCGTGAATTCTACCTTGAGCGGAGCACCTTGGAATTTCATGATGACAGAAATGGTTCCTCTCGGCCGCTTTATCGATCGGTCCGCTAATTGTACAATCTCTCGTATCTTCCGAATCGGTCCGAGTTGAGTTCATGGAATACAGAGGTCGGGAGGATATTAATTGGTGAATCATCATCAATCCGAGCATGGGTGAAAATTGTGTCTTTGATTTCACAATCGAATCTGGGCAACCGCTTCACTATGCGGCTCTTGGTTTTTCTCCTCAACACCAAGGAGGAGGCCATTGACAAGATATGTCTTTCGGTTTTTGTTCGTATCCTGCCCGACTTTTTGTTCATTAATTTATCTGTTATAAATCTTTTAAGGTCGGGGAAGTATTCAATGGCCTGTATAAAGGGAAGTTCAAATATCAAGCGTTTTCCAGTGCTTCCCGTATAGTCGGATCCAAATTTCGCAGATCATCTTCAGTTTCAATTTTTATGAAATTTTCTGAATTTTCAATTTTTTTGTGATTTTCAAATATTTCCATTTTTTTGTATTTTCTGGGTGGTGTGGGGGTGTGGGGTGTTCTTCAGACGAAGAGGGGTTCTGGTGTTCAGGGTGGTGGTTAGTAGCATAATCATTTTCAGAACTGTCCATTGGTCCCTGAATATCCTCAGAATTTTCAATCTCAGATCCAGTTATTTCCTCATTCATTGTACTATCCGAGCCACCATAAAATGCGATGAATCGATCGGTAAATTTTTGAAATCTCTCCTCTATTGACTTGAATTTCTTATTCATCCTCGAAATATCCTCCTCAAGATTTGGTTCATGATTAATTATGGGAGCAGTAGGTGTATGTTCGATAATTTCATCTTCCATTTTTCTCTTTGTGCTGAGAGGAGAGCTTCTTGGGATATCCGAAATATGCTCATTATTTTCTGAAAATTTCTCCTCAAAAATAATGGAAGGAGGCTGCTCATAAGGTTCAGACATGTGTCGTTGATTGGTCAGACCTTGATATTGTGGATCATGTCTGAAGAAGGGGTTGTCGTTCATGAAGCCTATCGAATTGGTGAAAAGAGATGGTGGTTGAGAGTTTCTTGGAGGAGGTGTTTTGGGTCTAACCGACACGAATTCATTTTCATAGTATAATTTCGATGGGTGTTCCGTCATTTTTGAGAGGAATGGGGGGTTGGATCTGTGAGAGTATTTGGACAAGAATTCCATTATGAGGTTCGAATCAAGATAGGGAAGAGATGTTTGCACGGGATAGTCAAGAGAAATCAAATGTGCGGCTATTGATCTTGAAATCGGTTCACGCACACCAATGCAAACACAATTCAAACCCCGGATTCACCAACTCACACAATGAGGCCGTAAGAGTTCGGCTATTATCTTTTCAATTTTAGTTGGTGATAAATTCAATCTTGCAAGCCGTATGAACGAGATGTTAGGTTTGGAGCTGGGCTCTATCCTAGTGTGCGTCTCTCTCCTCGCTGCAAGATAAAATCAAACAATGTCGGGGTTGCTCTCCCGCAGAAATTCTTGATTTTATGGATTTTTAGATCGGCTATATTTAGCAGTCCCAGTTTTATTAAGGCGATCACTGTAGAATTTAGGTGAAACACAAATTTACGTCTACCGTCCAGTCCCAATTTCCTTTAGATTTATGTGATAAAACAAGAGAGAGGAATTCGGGAAAAGCTGATGCACGCGGAAAACTTATGATGAATGCTCAGTTAGAAGACTTACAGTGCCTCCTCGCAATCTCCATGTGGGATGCAATACAGAATTGAAAATTTACACTAAATGCGTGCAAGCCGATGAAAACCGCACCTAAGCAGAAAGTTCTATTAGCGGGAAGAATTGAGTTAAATTTTTGGCTAAGTTGAACGATCTAATGTGCGTCTCAGTTAAAGTGCAGTGTGGCTTAAGATCCTACGAGCACAATCAGAAATAAAAAATGCTCTAAGAGCCGTATGTGCAGGTCTATCCTAATCGCCACTCAAGTCGGGCCCCACCCTCTCCGGAGAGTGAAACAGGCCACGACACACCACAAATAAAGTTCAATGTCTTTGTACACACGCGAGAGTCCAAACGGACACCGCTATAAATGAGCAGAAAATAAAAAATGCAGAAATTAAAAACCTAGACTCTACTCTCTCTCACGACTCGACTCGATCTTAATTTAATTGTGGTTTCTTCGGGTGTCGGTGAAGATGCGTCGGTTTCTTGAAAAACCGCTCCACGTGCGCCGGGTACCTCGCAAGAAAATAAGAGAGAGATTGTAAGAGAGTGACTCAAAAAATAATCAAAAATAAAATAAATGAAAGAAATGCTGAAAAATAAATACAAGAAATAAAATGGGATTTACAATGAAAAATTCGGGGGTCAGACTACCCGAATTCGGAAAATCGAACAAAAATTTTCAAAACAAAAAACTAAGCCGTTTGCCTCCCCGGCAACGGCGCCATCTGACGAGCCCGGAAAAGCCGCGTTAAGAAGTTGTTTTTAATCGTCAATCGTGAAAATAAATATGTCGTTCGTTGTAGGCGGCGATTCGGAAACAGTCAAGAGATAACCACAAAATGATGATTCAATTTTACTCTCGTGGTTTATGTTTATTTTACTTGGGCAAGTCCCAAGGTCGATCACAAGGAGGCAAAGGAACAACCTAGATTAATGTCTATCCAATTTTGAGTTCGGTTTTCAAGGCAGTCTTTTTTTGGAATTTTTCAATGCAAGATGAAATGCAAAATGCAAATTCGGCCTATTTTAGGGACTAAAATGTAAAATACATTCAAACGGTGTCCGAAAATTACGAAACTTGGCCGAGATGTTAAAAATGATGGAATAAGTGCACAGTAATTTTTTTGGAATTTTTAGATGCAAAATGAATTTTTTTACGAATTTTTAATTGCAAACAGAATGAGTTTCAATATTTAATTTTAATAAATATTAAACCTACTTATTTTCGAGAACTAAAATTATCTAAGATCTATCACAAGGTAATGGATCCTAGAAAAATCCTAGATCACAAAAATGTAGGGTCTAATACCTATTAAAAATTAAACAATAAAATATGCAAAATGATTTATACAAGGCAAATGATGCATGCAAATGCAATGATTTTTGGGCACAATGTTAATCAAATTAATCTCTACGATATGTGATTTTTGGGGAATTTTTAAATCAACGGTTAATTAACTACGAATTTCCGAGCACAGATTGGGCAAAATATCTCAATTTCCACAAAATAATTATTTATTAATCAACCGTAATTCATAAAAATATCCACAGCATGTCAAAATGTAGAGCATAAAGTAATGAACAAAGTGCTATATTTAAATAAATAAAATGATGCAATGTAGAGGTCTATAATGGATGACAAAGACAGGGGTACAAATGCAATAAACGGTAAATAAAATAAATAAAAAAAAAAGTGCAGTGGGGGGGGGGGGGGTTTGCGTAATTACCAAGAAACAGGGGGATTCTTATGCAAATTCACCAGAGGGGCACGTGCGTAGCACGTGCCTCTGGTCGGTGGACTGGAGCAGAAATATGAAGAGGCTCCGGGGGTCTTCTGTAATTTACCCAAGGGTCACGTGCCATGCACGTGACCCGCAGGGGGCTGTTGTTCTCCCCCGTCGCACATGCCCCGCACGTGCGTGGGGAGCCTCGGGTCTGCCCCCGACGGCGTGGCGGAGCGAGGTGGAAGGGGCGGAGGCGTTGGCTGGAGGTCCGGCCTTGCTCGTCGGCCGTCCTCTGGCTGACGGTGAAGAGCGGCGGTGAGGGCCTTCAGGAGCTGTTGTGGTGGTCGAGAAGTGGTGCAGCAACCCCGGGTGCGGCGGAGTTGAAGAGGCTGCTGGCGCTGCGGTGGGCGCGTGAAGACGAAGGTCGTAGCCCGGCTGAAGGCGGAGGCGAGCGAAGGGGCCGGTGGCGATGGCGGAGTTGGAGGTGGTTGTTGACGTCGATGAAGATGAGGCGGCGAAGGTGCTCTGATGGCCGGTGGAGAACGTCGGTCGGTGGAGTCGAAGCTGGAGATGGTCGGAGCCGATGATCGTTGAAGACCGGCGTTGTGGCTTGGAGGCGGAGGACGACGTTGCGTTGGAGACGAAGGTGTCGATGGCGAAATCGAAGGCGTTGTCGGTGGAGTTCGTCGGAGATGAAGCGGACTTAGGCTCGACGCTAAGGCGGAGCAAGGGCAGCAATGGCAGGGAGGTAGCCGCTGCAACGGCCACACGGAGGGAGGCGTGGCCGGATCACGTCGGAGCAGGGTAGGCGGGCTGTCACCACCGCCTCCTTCGTGCTAACGGCGGATAAGGTGACTGTGGGGCGGCGGCGTCGTTTTTATAGGGGCGAGGGAAGAGCGGGGATAACGTTGGGGGTTTGGCCGTTGCGAGGCGGCGGGCGGAGATTGCGGAGAAGATGCGGGGCGACAGTTGCGGAGCGGAGGTTGGCGATGAGGATTGGGGGCGGAGGGATCGCGGGGGACGACAGCCAGCGGCCGTTCGATCGGCCGCTGATCGAACGGCCGCAATCTTGCCACGTGGCGGTCAAGAGAGAGGGGAGAGCGTGGCACGTGCGGAGCACGTGCCTGGAAGGCACGTGCGACGCACGTGCGACGTTTATTAAATTTTTTTTTTAATAAAAACGAAGATTTAAAAAGCCCAAAAATCACTGACACGTGGCGGCCTCTGAGGCTGCCACGTGTCAGCTCCAGATTAATCGAAAAATAAATCATTTGTAAAATCAAAAAGAAATAGCAAATGACCTCGGATCGAAAAAGTTCCTTCACGAAAAATGCTCGTCTCGACGAGATCTACAACTTTCATGAGGACATCAAAGCCAAATTCGGTCAAATGTAAAAAGTGAATTTTTGGGGTATCCCATGTACATAGAATACCTTGATTTTTGGGTTTTCTAATTTTTTTGTCAATTTTAAACACGATAAAACCGGAAAAATAAGGAAAACTCAAAGATAAATAAAAGAGACCTTAATCTAATTTTTTTGGATTTTTATAAGTTAAGAAAATATACACATAAAATACAGGTCAAAAAGCCGTGAAAATACAATGTACAAAAAGAGGCCCAAAACCCAACTTTCACATACGAGCTCCGATTCACTTGAACTTGGTCTTGTTTTGAAGGTAATTTAATGTGCATTAGTTCAAAAGTGAGTAGGATCAAATCGGACACTGGATGGGGAAGATATGTGGCTTTTAGTCCGAAAATCCTGAAACTAGGTTTGGGTTTTTGGTCCACTTAACAAGGTTAAATATTTTTTTGTATTTTTTATTTGTTCTTGTTAGTGATGTGTACACAGTGGAAGTGAGTTTGTGGTATGCGGTGTCAGCATGAAGGAGTTAAAAATAGGGGAAGTTAGGCTATTTACAGGTCAATTTTTGGCTTGGATTTTTGGCTTCTTATTTTATGCAGAACTTAATGCTAAAATGCAATTCTTATGCCATCATGCATGAATGCTAATTATGCAGAATAAATGCAGAAATGCAATTGATTTTGAGGGACTTGAGCTTTAATTAATGAGACTTAGAATGGTGAATCTGAGATTCATCAGCTACTCGATGGTCTATGCTGAATTCTCTAGCAAGGGCCTTTACCTTGTCGTTGACGAAATGAGACCCCCCGCCAGATATCAAAACTCTAGGAACCCTGAACCGTGAAATGATATTCTTCCTCAAAAATCTGCAAACAGTCCTAGCATCTGTGGTTCGGGCGGGGATGGCCTCAACCCAACGACTCACATAATCCACGACCAACAGAATGTACTCAAATCCCTGACTCCTAGGGAATGGACCCATGAAATCGATGCCCCATGCATCAAAAACCTCACAGAATTGAATGGGCTGCATCAGCATCATATCACGTTGTCCACAAGTGCCCATCTTCTGACAGTTAGTACACCTCTTCACGAACTCATCAGAGTCCTTGAAGAGGGTAGGCCACCATAGACCGGATTGGAGCACTTTCTGCGCCGTTCTCCTTCCAGAGTGATGTCCTCCTGCCTCAAGCTTGTGGCAGTAAGTGAGGACGATGTGGTGCTCCTCTTGAGGAATGAACCTACGCCAGACACTATCCCCTCCTTCATGATAAAGGACGGGATCCTCCCAATGGTAGAACTTGGCCTTCGCGAGGAAGGTCTCAAGTCTCTGCCTGGGCCAATCTTGTGGGACTTTCTTAGCAACAAGAAAGTTCACAATATCAGCGTACCACGGGAGAGAGACGATAACAAGGATCGCCTCATCTGGGAAGGTCTCACAAATAGGCTCGATCTGCTCAGAATCCTCAAGATACTCCAATCGGGAGAGATGATCCGCCACCACATTCTTGACTCCAAGCTTATCCTTAATCTCTATATCAAACTCCTGGAGTAGAAGGATCCATCTTGTCAACCGGGCTTTGGCATTCATCTTTGCCATGAGGTACCTGATGGCGGTATGATCAGTAAAGATGGTCACTCTAGATCCAATGATGTAAGATCTGAACTTATCTAGGGCGAACACTACGGCTAACATCTCCTTCTCAGTAACGGTGTAGTTCCGTTGAGCGGCATCCAAAGTCTGACTAGCGTAGTGAATAGCAAAGGGGACTTCATCCCTCCTCTATCCCAGCACGGCCCCTACAGCAAAATCGGAGGCATCCGTCATGATCTCGAATGGGAGAGACCAATCAGGCGACTGAAGGACATGAGCCTCTACAACTAGACTCTTGAGAGTCTCAAATGATGCTAGACACTTATCATCCACAATGAACTCAGTGTCTTTCATCAGCAGATCATTCAATGGTCGGGCAGTCCGGCTGAAATCATGAATGAATCATCGGTAGAAATTGACGTGCCCAAAAAAGACCGTAATTGCCACAAGTTGGACGGTGGACTGAGTTTCCTAATGATATCCACCTTGTCCGCATCAACGTTGGAGATGATATGGCCAAGCACCATCCCTTGAGTCATCATGAAGTGACTCTTCTCCCAAGAAAGCACCAGGTGCACCACAATACATCACTGGAGGACGCGGTCTAGGCAGTCAAGACAAGAATCAAATCCGTCGTCGTAGACCAAAAAGTCGTCCTTGAAGACCTCAAAGCACTCCCCCTCCATGTCCGAAAAGATGGACAACATGCACATCTGGAATGTCGCTGGAGCGTTGCACAATCCAAAGGGCATCCGTCTGAAAGCATATGTCCCAAAGGGACAGGTGAAGGTAGTTTTGTCTTGGTCCTCGGGTGCAATCGCCACCTGGTTGTATCCGGAGTACCCGTCTAAGAAACAGTAATGGATCTTCCCTGCCAGCCTCTCTATAATCTGATCAATAAAGGGTAGGGGGAAATGATCCTTCTTGGTGGCCTGGTTCAATCGTCTGTAGTCCACACAGACCCGCCAAGAAGTAGGTACTCGGGTAGCGATCTCCTCTCCAGACTCACTGACAACTGTGGTGATGCCCATCTTCTTGGGCACCACATGCAATGGACTGACCCACTTTGAGTCAGATATGGGGTAGATAAAATCGGCGCTCCACCATTTCGAGATCTTCTTCATGACAACATCTCGAAGGTTTGGGTTCAGTCGCCGCTGGAACTCACGCGACGGCTTCGCGTCCTCCTCGAGATAGATATGGTGAGAGCACATGACCAGACTTATCCCCTAGAGATCAGCTACACTCCATCCTATCGCCTTGCTACCCATCAGACGGGATTCCTGCTCTCCAGTCAAATCCGCTGAGATAATGGCTGGGTACATCTCATGCTCACCCGCAAGGAACCTATACTTCAGTAATGATGGAAGCGGCTTCAGCTCTGGACAACAGGTGCTGGTGGATCTGTCCTCCAAAAGGTCTGAGTGAATGCTGCCAAATCTGCATGGGAGAATGAGAACTCTTGCTCGGAATCTGAATTTGGTGAAGGCTGCTCTGTTGGCGTGTCTCTGCTCTGTGTGGAATCAACCTTATCCCTAAATGTAGGCTCTGTGGAAGTCAGACACGGTATCAAGTCATCAAACTTAGCCCAGTCGAAATCTAACTCCGAGGGATCTATATCAGAATCACAAAAATCAGCCTTACGATCGGGAACCGGCTCTGCTGCCTGAGATGTATCTTGGACCAGGAATATGCTCTCCAAGCTCTCCTCTGCTATCATCTGTGCATCAGCAAACTCTGAAGGTGAGAGGATGGCATGTGCTGCTGGGTCTGCCCAAACTGCCTCGTCATCTGTCATCACAAAGTCGCAGTCCTGGTGGATGTCTCGCCCTGCCTCTGTCATCTGCTCTGAATCTGAAGTCGGCTCGGAGCAAGCTGAATCTCAGGCTCTAGTCTCCTCGATTGTCTCTATTTGTATACTCTCGCCCTCGACGCGAAAGTATACCTTTCTGCTATCATGATTGGACACTGCCTTGGCTGTGGCCAAGAACGGGCATCCTAAGATGATGGGGATTATCAGTCACGGACTCAGGGATCTCCATGTCCAACACAACAAAGTACACGGGGATATTCAGGCCCTGAATCGTGACGACAATGTCCTTCAGCAACCCCTTCGGCCTCTTGACTGATCGATCATCAAACTGAAGGACCAACTTGCTCTGTAGTAGAGGGCCCAACTCGAAGCGGTTGAGTAGGGCTGCCGGAAGTAGGTTGATCGAAGACCCGCTGTCTAATAGAGTACGATCGAACCTCTGCTCCTGAATGTGGCATCTGACATACAGGGCTCCTGCATCTGGCCTCTTGGCTGGCAGACGGTTCTGGATCGCAAAGCAAGTGGCACGAGTGAGCACATGGATATCTGACTGATGGTTCCTCCTCTTCCTCCAAACTATGGTCCTGTCTCTGAGCGATCTCTGGAAGACAGGGATGTGCTCCAAGGCCTCCTGTAGAGTCAGCTGTATCTGAACCTGCCCATCATATGCTGGCTGAACTCTAGCTGGTGGGACTTTTTTGGGTCTTTTTCGGTCCCCTTAGCCAAGCGGAGTGCCTGGGGGAAGGGGACTGCTGGGTCCTTCTCAGATGAAGGATTAGGAGAGGGTCTGGGCTGCTCAAGAATGACAGAATCCACACATACATCATCATGCAATACAGATGGATCAGAATAAATCAAACCCTTTCCTTTATTCACAGAAATGTCCTGAGGTACATGCACAGAAGGGGAAAACAACAGGACTAGCAGTAGTAGTAATGGTGGCCTCAGCACCACCCTCGACATCTGGATCCGCGGCATCAGTACCACGCTCTGGCTCGGCAACAAGTCTGGTGGCATCAGTACCACCTCCTCCATCTGGTGAAATGACGGCCTCAGTACTGTCGGCTGGATCATCATCCTTGTTGGCGTCAGCACCACTGTCATCATCTCTAGCGGCATCACCACCGCTCTCCTCCTCGCTTGGCGCTCCTAAAGTAGCATCGAGTCATTGCTCAGATGAGGCGCCGCCTGCTAGCATCCTACCGCTCCTGAGTGTAATAAAGTCAGCATCAAACAGATATGCAGAAATGTCACCAAGTGAATCACTAGGAGTGGTGGTCTCTATGAACTCTACCTGCTCAGATTTCCTCTTCAGACTGTTCGGGTTCGGCTCGATCTGGGTAGGGATGGCGGCCTTACCTCTCACAATCTCCCTCATCTCCTGACAGAATTTGTCCATCTCCCGTCGAAAGGTAGCATGCTGCTTGGACATAAGGCGGGCTATATCATCCAAGGCGGGGTTCTCATAGGTCGACCCATGAGAACCTGACGGGTGGCCTCGCTGGTAGTGAGGCTGTTGCTGCTGCTGGTGAGGGTGAGAGGGGTACTGTTGATGATACTGCTGCTGAGGCTGCTCTCGCCTCCAAGGCTGTCCCTACTGATAGGGACGAGGACCGTACTGCTGGTAGTGGGATGACTGCTGCTGTTGAATTGGGGGCTGAGGCTGCTAGTGCTGCTCACGTTGCTGGCCGTACTGGCCACCCTAAACAGGAGGTTGCTGCTGGGAACTGGTGCCTTCGACCGACCAGCAGAATCCGAGATGGTCTCGTCGGATACCGGGCTGGGGTCGGTCGTACCAAATCCCGTTGACATCCATCAACGGCTCCTACTCGTAAGAGGGTAGGGGGAGTATTGCTAGGGGCTGATCCGACTAATACACCATTATCTGAGTGTCCTGGGATGGTGGTGACTGGACGTACTGTGGTGGCTGCTGGTACGACTTCGCCTGTACAAGGTGGACCTGTCTAGGCTGACTGGAGTGCTGGGACGAGCTACCACTGCAGCTCGGATCTCCTCGTGACTCGAGACGGGGCTGAGAAGCCGTCTGTGCCTCCTAGAAACACATGATCTGTGTCTTCAGGTCACTCAACGTCTGTGCCATCTGGTCGATCTGCGTCATGCCTTGGCACTGCTTCTTCTTTATCAGCTCGATCCGGTCCAGCTTCTCGCTGATGATGCCCATGTCGACGACCATAGTCTCGACCTGTGCAGCTGTCGCGGACAAAGTGGAAGGACCGACATCGACCCGTGCTATCCTTTAAAACTGCACGGCCTGTGGCTGGGGACGTCCCTGAATGTAGAGTCAGGTTTGGGACATCACGGTGTAGTTTTCAACCATCTCCTCATAGATGGCCGAGACCTGATCCTCATCCTTGGAGAAGTAGGAACCGCCACAAGAAGCGTTCACCAAGCCCTGCAGCTCTGGTGTAAGCCCGCAAAAGAAGCTCTGAACTAGGTTCGGCTTTGAGATGTCGTGGTGCGGGCATCTGTCTGTGAGCTCTCTAAACCTCTCCCATGCCTCATGAAACCTACTCGTTGGGGAGCATGGAGAAGTTGTTGATCAGGGCCCTCGCTGCATTGGTCCTCCTGAGTGGATAGTACTTGTTCAAGTACTCGGTGCGGAGCTGCTCCCAGGTAGTCACGAATCTCCCCAAATGCTTCAGCTAGTTGGCTGCTCTATCGACCAGGGAAAAAGGGAAGGCAATCATCTGAATGGTGTCCTCTTCCACCTGCCGATTGTGGACAGTGCTGCAGATCATCTCGAATTCCTGGAGGTGGAGATGGGGCTCCTCAGTCGCGAGCCCGTGGAAACAGGGGGAGAAGCTGGATAGTTTGTGGGGGGGAACTTGAAGTCCCCCACGATCACCGGAAGAACGATCCACCGGTGTGTAAGTGTCGATCCGAGGTTGTGTAACTCCCTCATTGGTCTGGCTGCTGCTGTCGGCTGGACTGGCTTATTAGGATGATCTGGTATCTCTGGTCTGTCTCCCGCGGGCATGCGCTGCTCGCGATCGGCTCTCATCCTCTCCATCACTCTCCTCATCTCCACCATGAAAGCTCCCTGATCCCTGATCTGCTGCTGCATCTTCTTGAGGGAAGCTATCAAGGTGTTGTTGATCGCACCCCCTTGTCCAGTACATATGTCTGATCTGGTCTGAGGCCTCCGGTGCGGTCATCACTGCTGCCGGCCATGGTCTCTGCAAAGGCAAAAGATCCAAGCTCAGGTGTTGAAATGTAATCTGTCTGCTACTCTATCTGATCGGGCACCTCGGGACTGTCAGAAGAAAGGTGGTCAGAGGGGGATAGGATGGAAGCGAACTGGGGTTCGGAGAGCGGGTCTCGGCTCTCACGAACCGATCTAGATGAACTGACCGGAGTGCTCGTAAGCGGTGCAACCAGAAGCTGCCTAAGGGACCTCCGACCCATCATCATGATCTGGCGAGTCAGGTGGATGGGATCTGGAAAGCAAACATGATGAAACAGACAAACCCCAATTTCACCAACGCGACGCGAGCTGATGATCGTAAGAGTTTGGTCTTTTATCTTGTCTTTTTTATTTTGGTGATAATACAATCTAACAGAGCGATTAAGCGAGCTATTGAGAATCCAAGGCCCCCACGAGACTGTCCCGATCCCGAACTAGATCTTTCCCAGCCAGTACAAGCCGCAGACTGTTTACTGACTACCCGATCGACTTACTCTGTTAAGGATATCGTGGCCCGCTTTACCCGGAAACCGGAACGATCCTCACTGGAGAACTACTAGTCCAGAAGCAGTAGTCTGAAGAAGGGTCGGATATGGCTCTACCTAGTGTGCGGGTCACTCTCTCGCCCAATCAAACCATACAAGGGGGGGGGGTGCTGTCCCAATGCAATTTTTTTGGGTGAAGTGTTTTTTAGGCCCAATTTGCTCTAGCAGTCCCAAATTTTATGATTTTTCTTTTTTTTAAATATTTTTAAACAAACAAACGCCTAACAAATTTTTTTGGGTTCTCTTTATTATTTAAGTCCAGAAAACAGGGGGAGAAGACGAAAAAGCCGATGCGCGAAGAAATCAATGATGCATGCCGAGTAAGAGATGTGTACCTGACTCCAACACTCTACATGCAGGGTGATCTGCGCATAAAAATAAAGATAGAAAGTAAACTACCTATATGATGCACAAGGAAAACGGCCTTAGACGAAGCAATTTCTACACGGGGAGAACTATAGCTAATAAGTCAACGGGAGGGGTCGGGGTCCGGTCTCTGATGCCGATCGGTGTCCGCCACAATGGATCCTACCAGCACAGTATACGGCCTCTAGCGGCACATGACCCCTCGAGTGACCAGGTTAGCTTTTTCTTTATTAATTATTAATCAAGTCCAATTAGACAATCTATAGGAGCAGGCAATCTAATTAGGTTGGGGTCCTAATTAATTACGGCGCAAACAAGGAAAATCCTACGGCTAAGGCAAAATCCGCGTAAATCAGATAAGCAGTAAAAAACGAAAAATCAAAACCAGCGAAAACACGGTGAGGTTCCACGAGCACATCGGTGCTCGGCGAACCAGACCCCGCAATTACAAGTCTGAATGTCCCTGAGAGTCTCTGTCCCAGTATTATTACAATAATCAAATAGTCTGAAAATAAAGCTAACTATCCTAAGCTAATCATCTCCTCTCTCTCCTGCTCAACTCCTCGCTCTCTCCTATGACTCTGTACATAAGGGATCCGCCTCCGGCTTCTACGATTGCTTCGGCTTTCCGAAGAAAGCCGCCTCGGTCCTCGAGCCCTTGCAAGAAATCAAACAAAAGAATGTCAGAAATAGTTATTATAAAAATAAAAGAAAAGCAATAAACTAAAAGAAAATATATACAAATATGGAAAACAAAGAAAATAAAATAAAAACACACAAAAAAAAAATAAAATAAAATAATGAAAAGAAAATAAAAGAAAACGAAAAAGCTGCGGGAAAAGCCCCGAAACTGAAAACCGAACAAAAACGAAAATAAAAGACTACTAAGCCGTGCTCCCTGGCAACGACGCCATTCTGATGATCAAGAAAATCAATCCGAAATCCGAGTGAAGGTATAAAACAAGGGTCATTGCGACCCGAATCTCGAATCTCAGTCAACAAGAGAAATCAGACCACCAAAAGAGATCAAACAATCAATGAAGCACGAATAGCGATCTCGCTATTTATTTAACCTGGTATAGCGACCAAGATTGAACTCAAGGAGCACGGGTTGGCCGAATCGGCCTACGAAGTAGTTAGAAATGAAATAAAATAAAGAAAATGATTTTTGGTGGATTTTATAAATTTTTAATTTTTCTGTATTTTTAATTATGAAGAAAGTATAAAAAGAAGGCAAAAAGCACACAAACAACAATTTATTACACACTCCAAAACAACTCAGAAAATTCAAATAAAATTATTTTTGTGTTTATATATTTTCAAGTGTTTTTGGTAATTTTTTTCAGAATTTTATAATTTTTAGTTGATTGTATAAAAATAGAAAAAGGCAAAAATAAAGAACTAATGTGCAGCCAGATTTGAAAGGCTAATTAAAAATGTATAATTAGCCTCTAAAAATCCGAAGGCAATTTTTATGAAAAATAGAAAAAAACTAAGCTACAGAAACCAAAATTGCATTTTTTTTGAATTTATTTAGAATTTTTAACAATTTTTATAAGGTTTTTGGGATTTTATATTTTTTTGGGGTTTTATAAATCCAAATTCAACAAAAATTGGACTGAAGCTAAAAGACACTAAATGAAGCAATACCTATTTTTTTTAATTTTTGCAGGGGTTTTTATATTTTTAATTAATTTTTTAATTCAAAATTGGTGAAATCTTTACACAGTGGCAGGGGTCACGTATCCAAATTTCACCAAATTTGGATTTGATTTGCTATTTTATTCAACAAATATAAAAGCTACAACACACAGGGACTTAAACGCAAGAAAAACTAAGTTTTAGGGCCAAAATAGAACATGTGCAGGAACTATAATGGCATAAGTGTATAATTGGCATCAATTTCCACACATGCTCAAAAACAGTACGCACAGGGGCATTTCTGTAATATTCAAAACATAAAGTTCAATCAACAACAGTCAGAAAACCCAAGCCCTAATACTGCAAATAACCCAAATCTCACGTGACAAAGCACGTGAATCCACACAGTAAGGACTGAAACACAAATACAAGCAACTGCAGGTCCTACTATGCAATTTGTCCAAGTGTACTAATTTATTTAATGGACTAAATAAAAACTAAAAGAAAATGTAGGGGGTCAGGTGCAAGTTACCCAGCCACAGCGCGTGCGGGGCGCGCGAGGGTGACGTATCGGGCGGTGAGTGGCTGGCGTGTGTACGGCTCTGATGACGCCTCCTAGAAGATCCAACGGTCCTGGCACGAGGGTGAACGTGGGGCACACGTGGCCGTCAGATCATGGATCTCACGGCCTGATAGTGGTAGGCGACGGGTGGCTTAGATGATAACTGGAGGTGAGAAGATGTCTGGAAGAACACTCCTGAATGAACTTCGCCGACGAGCTGGAGCGGCTATGCGCGTCTGATGGATGATTGACAAGAGGGCTTTTACGTTCCTCGTCACTCCGCGTCTAATGGTGGTGACCGATGAAGCTTCCCACGGTCAGATCCTCTAGCGAGGGAGGAGGGACCTGGGCGACTCCGACGAAGATGGAGGATGCGACTGAGGGGGGTAGCTCGTTCTTATTCACCTGTAAATGAAAGCTCGTGCTTGGAGGAAGTCTCCGGCATGGGTTATTGGAGAAAAAGCAAAGGGAAGCGAGGTGGGTTGGTGAAGGGGGGTTCCGGCAGAGGTGGCGGAAGGAACCATACCTGATCTTGGCTCGGATAGCCAAGATCGAGGTGATCAGATCATGGAGGAAGGGTGACTATGGGTCGAGGCGTCGATCGATACGGTAAGGATGATGTGTCGGGGCTCCTGCCACTGGGGCGGAGCTGGCGGAGCAAGATAGAAAAAATCAAAGCTACACGATGATCTAGAAGCTAAAGAAGATACCTGATGATCGGACGCATTTGGGCTGGAGCTGCTGGGTCTCCTAAGGTCTTCGCCTCGATGGAGCGACGCCTCTAGAGGCTCGGGCTATGCCGGTGGCGGAGCTCGACGACGATGGTCGCTGGACTAGGGGTAAGCACCTCCAATCACTCTCTACAACACCCTCCGCACTCACTGTCACTCGAGGAAGAAGATGGAGGTCACGGGGATCGAAGATGAGGGCCGAAGGTATGTGAAATGGAGGAAGGAGGTGGAGCTATATAGTGCCAGGGGTCCGAACAGGTTGGAGCCAGGCGAGCATTCCAAGGAGCGGATCCTTAGGAGGATGGGCATGCGAGGATCACAAATCACTCCTTGGGAATATGAGCCCTAGGTTTGATCAAATGAGTGGCAGATCGTGTCTGGAAAAGTCGGAGAAGTCAGGTCGAAAACACAAATCGGCGAAGGTGTGGTCCTGGGGGGAGAGTTGACTGGGGGTCAACAATCCCCCGTGGACCAATCAGAGCGCGCCATTGGAAAAATATTTCGAAATTCATTTAAAAATAGAAAAAGGCTTTATTTTAAAATATATACAAAATAAAAAATGTTTATTTATTTTCAAAGTATTTTTTAATGATTTTTATTTATTTTTTTGAAAAGCAAATTATGTATATACATTATATTATTATTATATACATGTATATGTACTTATGTATTTTGATTTTTATTTTTAATTATTTTATTTATGTACAATTATTCCAATTTTATATTTTATTTATTTACACCATAAAATTGGAATATAAAAAGATTTTTATTTGATTTTTATTGATTATTTACAAGGCTGAAATAAATATGTCTTTTATTTTATATACATGGTATATGTACACAGAGGAGAAAGAAATTATTTATTTTTATTTTTCTTTTATTTTTCCCATTTTTTTTATTTTTATAAATATATACAAAACATAGGGAACACATAAATATTTTTACTTTTAGAAAATAAAATATTTACACTAAGAGGGGTATTTGTACAAGGCTGAGTCACCCTATCTCTCTCTACTTATTTTATTTTGCGGTCAGGCCCCATATTGAGCCCTCCCTTGGGTTCAGGTCACTCAATATTTATTCTAACTATTTCTCTCTTTTTCTTTATTTCTTTATTCTTTTATTTTTGCACAAAAACATGCTAATTATGAGTATTTACACAATGCATGCTTTTTGATAATTTATTTTATTTACAAACATATACATGGTGTTTTGCAAAGGTTTTTAGCTAAAATAAAAGAATAAAGAGTGATGAATGAGGATTCATCAGGACCGTCTGCGCGTATGACTCTGCTTTGTTTCATCGTTTATGAGCTGATAACTTAGCCACATTGGTGATTAATGCAAACAACTTAATAGTGATAATTATGTTTCAGTTTACTTCTAAGTGATATCTGTGTTTGATTGCAAACTAGCATGTTTTTATATTATTACTATCATAAAGTCTCTTTCAAGTTATTTTAATGCATCAACACAACTTCTGGCATGATACTCATATTTAAATAACAAGAATAGTAAAGCATTCTATTCAAGTTATTTTAACGTTTGGCTATATATGTAAAAAAAGCTTAAGATCAATTTACTGGTAAGCTCATAAATAGGTTTAGACTCAAGTCTCTATATTATTATTATGTACAGATCAACCGAATCACGACCGGAATGAGGTAGGGTTGTATATACACTAGCAGGTGGTGTTCTTGTTTTTTTTATTTTTTTCTTGGACAGTCTGTTGTTTTATAAGGAGATGTAATAGAACTTGTGTAAGAAACTTCTTTGTAAAGTGAACTTTAAATACACCGATGCTGTAATTGATGAGATTTACCACATGTTTACTTTTGAGGAGACAAGCAAAGAAAGATCTTTGTCGCGGCACGTCCGGTAAGAAGGATGGGTCGTGACATTTATTATTAGTAGGGGAGTGTTGTAACATTCACTTTGGATTAACCTTAAAAAAGTACAAATTTTGGATGTATGTTTAAGTGTTATTTTTTTTAATATAAAGGCAACTATAGCTATTGTTATATTTAGACTATTATTAAATACAATTGGGATCAGATATCAAAATTTACATAAGAGTGATAACGAATAGAGGAACTTATGTCTACATAAGCCATGCAAGTTAATGTGCAAAATTCATGTTGGATTGAAATTGATTTATTGTGAAAAGGAAGTGGAATGCTGTTCTAATATGGAAAGGATAAATTTGTGATGATTCTACAGATTTTTAGCATTCTAGATTTCATATGTATGATACTCATGATTTGGTTATTGGGAACTGTGTAAAAAAATATGAAGAAGAGAGAATGGAGTTTTAGAATTTAATAATGGTGCAAATTGGATGCAAAATGCTTGGATATAAGGTGGGATAATGCTATCCACCCATGAACATGAGAAAGAGGGCTATAGAAACCTCCAGACAAATTTATATTAATAATAATTACAATGTGGTGATGGTTAAATGGGGCTTGTGTCCAGCAATTTAGAGATGCTTCTCCACAAAGTAAGTAGTGGTGTCAAAGGGAGATAAGGTTGTGGGAGGAGGTTGACATGTGGAGCTAAAGATTGACACGTGGAGACCACATGGACAACATGCAAGAGCCTTGGAACTTCAATATATAGGGCACCCATCACCATCACAACCTCCATAAACCAAATTCGTTTTTTCTGAAATTGGCTTGAAAATGAGGAGCAAAGGAAGTGTAGGAGACCTGTAGCCATCTTCAAAACAAGGTTTTGATCCTTCTCCTAATTTATGAGGGGTTATATAATCAATTAGAAGCCATTTTCACCCTTAGAATGGTTTGTAATTCTGTTTTAGATAAAGTTTCACAACATCAATTTATGTTATAGGAACTACTAGAATTAGGATACTTGCACAATCTGGGTAGACAGGCGAACAATTTCGGATCAGGTTAGTGGTCTCTAAAGATCTGTTTTCAATATTACACCTATTTTGTCACCCAATATTATTTTTAAGTTTATGGATATTCTTTATTTTTGATTACTTACGAATTCATGTTTCGTTTAGTTATGAAATCGGATTAGTTTAGATATGGTACACTAAATTCTTAGATTCAGATCTAAAATAAAGAGATTTTTATGCTACGAGTTTTATCTATGCTATAAGAATCCTAGTTCGTACTTTTAAATATCGTAAATATTATGATATATGTTGAGGATTTCCAGTATTCAAGTTGTTTACAACCTAAATTTAAATGTGAACAACAAGTTTATATAATGATATGATTAGATATCATTCACTTTTCTTCTTAAAACTACAATTCATCAATTAGAATGAAACATCATAGTAAACACCACAGTTTATCTCAAAGAAGTCATGAATTTGCTATTTAGATATGGTGATGTCATTAGAATTACCTTGAAATACGTCATTAGATATGACGAAGCCATTTTAGATATGGAGACCATTAGATATGGTTTTTGAGGACTTTGGATCCACAATCTATATGCATAAAGTTTTTGGATCGTATGCAGAACATTCTTTGGCCTTTGGGCCTTTCTACGCGTATGACTCAGTTCGTTTCAACATTCGTGGACTTAGTACAGTCAGCTACAATGGTGTTGATAAGTGTTATTAGAGTTTTGGGATTATGATTTTTGACTTTCAATACGGATTAACAACTGGCTTTAAGTTATAAAATATATTGTTGTTCTTTTAGACAGTTTGAATGTTTATTATATCAATACTTCTGAAAGACTGCAAGTAATTTGTAAAAGCAACTTTGAATATTTTGAGAGTTATTTATAAAAGTAAATTTTTATCAAATGATTTTATGTTTTATGCAAAGTTATTTCAGAAGTATTCCTTATTTTCTTACCAAAATGCTTGAGATCCATTCGTTGGGTCTAAGCCCATGCAAGTTTAGACTCAACCCTCCTTTGTCTATTATTATTTACAGACATACCTAGTTAAGCAAGAATATTAGAAGGACTAGAGATACACCACAGTAGCTAGAAGTTGCACCATCATATAGTGTGTTCTTTTGGACATTTTGGTAACTTTGTGTACTTTAATAGGAGTATAGAGTACTTCTTGTTAAGTACTAGGTTTAAGAAAAGCAGTTGTTTTATGTCAAAAATATTTTTGAGATATATGAAAAAGCTGTTTTTGAGATGATCATTTGTATTCGCTTTGACACTGATAAAGAGTATATTTTGTAGTTGATTTCAAGTTTCATAGAGGAATTTATGTTTCCAAATTTATGCTCGCTCTGCTATATGTAAGGAAGAAAAGGTTGGATTTTTGTCATGTCCGTCTCGAATAGCAGGGCGGGTCGTGACATATTTTAGTATCAGAGCAAAGGTTTTGGATCTTGAACAAGATTGATATTAGGAATTGATTTAGTAGTTTTGTCAGTTTGATTTAGTTATCATAATTTGATGTAAAATTAGAAGAGAATTGAAGTGTTAGACTTGAGGATCTAATTGAAGTTTTTTATTTAGGAATCAATGGTAGCGGAGCAGCTACCTGTGACCACACAAGGCCCTAATCATAAGGATAACAACAACAACCACGTGTATGACCACCTTGACCTTGATAGATCATACACTAAGAGGCATGGCAACCCATTCCATTAAAAGATATGAATTTGAGCAGCAGTTGCCATTAGAACATTTAAAGAAGTTGGGAGCAGAACCATTTGTAGGAGACAGTGATCCAAAGAAAGCTAGGGAATGGTTCAATCATATGGAGAAAATATTTGCTTTGACGGATTATAAGGATGAACAGAAGTTTAAATATGCAATATTCCTGCTGAAAGATAGCGCTGACAATTGGGGTCGACATCGGTGAAGATGAAATATCCAATCCCATTTCAGATTACATGGGAGATCTTTGAAAAGGAATTTGATGAGAAATACTATCCAAATGTCTATCAAGAAGATCGTTTTACTAAATTATAGTAGTTTGTTGCATCTTTAGTAATTACTGAAGATGAGAAATGCAGACGCTTTGAGGATGGACTTCAGTGTTGATATTAAGTCAAGGTTTCATCCTATAGCTTCACTGACTATGGTAAGTTGGTGGAAGCAGCCCGTAGAGCCGAACGGGGAGTGCAAGAAAAGAGAAGATGCAATGATCAAGGCAAGAAGATATTTGGAGACAAACCACAGTTGAGAGGTCCAGAGAATAAAATCAGGAGAAATTTTGAAAATTTAAGGTAGTATAATTTGCCGGCTCAAAGATACAGACAGTACAATGTCGGGGGTTTTGCTTTAGGGACTTCTAGAAACTAATCTCCTTCTTTTCCGTAATGTAATGCTTGCGGTAAACATCATGAAGGAGAATGCCGCAAAGGGATTTTTTGGATGCTATAATTGTGGCCAAACATGCCACTTGCAAAGAAATTGCACTTCTCTGAATTCAAATCGTGGAAATGCACGAGGTCTAGGTCTGAATAATGTTCTGGACAAAGTTGTATCTCATAAAAATACATGCATGGAAGTAGATAAAAGAAACAATATTCAAGGAAAGTGAAAGAAGAAGAAACAAATGCAGGGAAAGCCTTTGGCGTGACTTTACAAGAAGCCATCGCTGCTTATGGTGTAGAATCAGGTGCCACTGTCCTTATTGATACTGGAGCTAGACATTCTTTTATATCTAGAAGATTTTCTACATATGATGATATAGAAATGAGTAATCTTGAGCATTACTTGTCCATCTCCTTACCAAAAGGGAAACCGAAAATCGTATGCAATGTCTTTATATAGTAGGGATAAGAGGATGCCAAATTTTTGTGAATCTAATACATATGGACATAAAAGAATTTGATGCAATTATAGGAATGGACTGCTTTACTACTTATCATGCCTTAGTAGATTGTTATAAGAAGGACGTCATCTTTCGAAGACCTGATGATATTGAGTTTGTATTCTATGGGGAGAGGAGTATACCTGACCCATGTCATTTCTAGCATGCTAACTGTGAAAACTCTGAAAATCGAGCATGGACTAAAATGCAAATCTTGAATGAGTTTGGGTTTAATTACGAAATATGTACTTTTCCAATAACCAAAAAATTCATGTATGGAGTCAATTGCGTAGTGCTCATCGAGATTTCAGGAGTCAAGTTCCGGCTATTTTAGTAGAAGAAGGTACATGCCATATTCGGATGCGGACCCAGATCGGAATTCGGGTCTTAACCCATATACAAGAATGGAAATAGGACCACATCATTATGGACTTTGTTACGGTATATCCAAGGACCCGTCGAAGCCATGATGCAATATGGGTCATAGTAGACAGATTAACTAAAGTTGCACATTTCTTAGCCGCTAACATGGCATATAGTCTAAAGACCGCTTGGGAAAGATCTTTGTCAATTATATCCGATAGAGATCCACGAGATGCCAATCAGAATGGACCGTCCAGATTCTAGAAGACATGCTTAGAGCTTGTGCATTGAGCTTTAAAGAAAGCTGGAATGGACATCTCCCACTTAAAGAGTTTGCATACATTAACATCTATCATGCTAGTATTGGTATGGCTCCTTATGAAGCCGTATATGGTAGACCATGTAGAACACACAGACTGTTGGAGTGAGGTTGGAGAACGAAAATTGGTTCAACCTGAATTAATACAAAGCATGATAGAAAAATTTGAGGAAATCAAGAGATGCTAGAAGGCAACGCAAAGCAGACAGAAAAGTTATGCAGATAAATGAAGAAGAGACTTATAATTTCAAGTGGGAGACCATGTGTTTCTGAAAGTGTCTCCATGGAAAGGCTAATCAGATTTGGGAAGAAATAAAAACTAAGAACGAGATACATTTTCCCTTATGAGATCACAGAGAGAGTTAAGAGTGTGGCATATCATCTTCGACTTCCATCTGAACTAGCAAGGATACATGATATCCTTCATGTCACCACACTTCAGAAGTATATTCCAGATTCATCCCATGTGATACAACCCTAAGAAATTCAAATGAAGGAAGATCTATCATAAAAGGAGGTTCTTGTAGAAAGTCTAGATTATAAAGTACAAGAGCTGCGTAGAAAGAGGTTTCCCTTAGTCAAAGCTTTATGGAGGAATCATGCAATAGAAGAAGCCGCATGGGAATAAGAGGAAGAAATGAGATCTCAATATCACCACTTATTCTCAATCTAACAAAGATACTCAATTTCGAGGACGAAATTTATTTCAAGTAGGAGAGAAATTGTAATGCGCGTTTTAAGTAGTTTGTGAGTTTTATAGAAAATCACTATATACACTTTGTCTCTGAATGTAAGCAATGTTATTTCAAAGAAATATTGGATTAATAGTATTCACACATTACGTTTTACACAACCAATAGATTCGCCTTGATGAAACGATTAAACGAAACTTGTTTCGTGTAAATCAGAAACTATCCTGAATTGTTAAGACTTTAAAATAAAAGTTCTCTTGAGTTTGTATCACATCAAACATAGTACCACATCTAGTAATTTGGAACTGTGGTAGCAGCTTATAAATAGTAGAAGCTACTACTAGCGAAGTTGGGCTTAAGAATTTTGGGCTGTGATAGAGGGCTCCAGTTGGGCCCAAGCTCAACATGTTGAACGAGCCAATAATCCCAATAAAGGACCGCTCTAGGGTCCGAGATGTTACAGATTTGTGCTCATTAGACCATAATCATGTCATTAAGAATAATTAAGCGTGATTAACACAAATTACTGTTATTAGCAATAATTAAGTATCTTTAGAAAGAGTAGGACACGTGGAGGGCAAATCACGGGATTGTGTCGTTATACATACATGATCTATGTCAATACACAAGAGTACCATGTGTCATCATTCAATAATAACATGTGTCCTAGTAAGGCATGTGCCCTCATGCATGAGAACTATGTGTCGTGGTACATAAATGGCAAGTATTGCCATGTGTCTTTATGCGAGAAATAGAGGTGGCGTGTGTCATAGGGCCTCCCTCGAGTGGTGCCACATGTCACGGATATAAGGGGGTTAGAGGCCTATTTATGCACCCCAGAACCTCCTCATTCCTACCCATTCGACCCCACACCATACACTCACCACCTCAGAGCCAGAGAGACGTAGAGGGTGTTGGAGGAGCATGGTAGAAGTCGTGGTGTAGCTCTACCGGTTACCAGGAGCACGATAGAAGCCATAACGAAGTTCTGTTATCCATCAAGCGGTAGAGTTAAATCTAAGCCACATATAATAGGAGGTATTCAGTAAAGGAGGCGATCCCGACTCTAGTTTGATAGCGATCAGGTGAGGGATTCTCAAGTGTTACTTCAAGCAATAGTCTTTAGCTTTTATGCGAGGGTTTGATAAGTTTTAAATAGCAAGTATGTAATCATGTTTTCTATATCTTTTACGTTCGAATTGCAAGTATATATAGTATATATGAATCAGAATTTTAGAAAGTATTTAAAACATCATTTCAAGTGTTTTATCTTGATAACACGTTTTCAAGCATATAATTCTTTTCAGAATATAAAGCAAAAGTGTCACTACTCAGATTTGAGCTTTATATAAAGAAATATGTTTTGGACAGTTAGTTTGCAATATGTATCGGTTTTCAAACTCTTAATAGTTTCCAGGTGCAAGAATATGCATGTTATGTCAGAATTTTTTCAGTTCATGAATTAGCAATTATGAGCATGAGTTAGCTAATATGGATTATTAGTGGCAAGAAAAGAATCGGAATAAAAAAGCAAGCACCTCAGTAGCCATTTTTATAGAAGTCACGAACTAGCTACTAGAGATGGTGATGTCCTTAGATATGGCCCTGAAACAACCATTACATACGGCAAACCATTAGATATGGTATCAAGAGGACTTTGGGTCCATCATTTTGTATACATAAAGGCTTTGGGCCATCTGTAGAGTGTCTTTGGTCTTGGGACCGTCTGCGCTTATGACAGCTTTGTTTCATCATTTATTAGCGGATAACTTAGCCACAGTGGTGATTAATGCAAACATCTTAATAGTGATAATTATATTTGAGTTTACTTTTAAGTTATATATGTGTTTGATTGCAAACTAGCATGTTTTTATATTATTACTATAATAAAGTATCTTTTAAGTTATTTTAATGCATCAACCCAAATTCTGGAATGATACTCATATTTGGGACGAAGATTAACTAGGAAGGATGCGAAGTATAGTTGGGACGAAGAATGCGAGAAGAGTTTTAAGGAACTCAAGAGTCGTCTCACCTCAGCACCTATACTTTGCCTTCCTTCAAGATAAGGTAATTATGTAGTCTATAGCGATGTCTCAAGACAAGGGCTGGGATGCGTCCTGATGCAGAATGATAAGGTGATTGCTTATGCTTCTAGACATCTGAAACAACACGAGTTAAATTACCCAACTCATGACCTTGATATAGCAACTATAGTATTAGCCTTAAAGATTTGGAGACACTACCTATATGGTGAAACATGTCGAATCCTTAATGATCATAAGAGTTTAAAGTATATTTTCTCTCAGAAAGAGTTGAATTTAAGGCAAAAAAGATGGTTAGATCTAATAAAAAATTATGATTGTTCCATAGAATATCACCTGGGGAAAGCCAATGTCATAGCTGATGCTCTCAGTCGAAAGTCTAAAGGTCAGATATTTTACTTAAGAGCATAGTATTTACAGTTCAAAGGGTTACGTGCAAAGTTAACCATAAATAGTTCTGGATGCTTATTAGCAACCTTACATGATTCTGAAATCATTAGAACAATTGAGAAGATTAAGGGAAGTGATCAAGGAGGATATACAATAGATGGTCAAGGGGTCTTATCCTTTAAAGGAAGATTGTGTGTTCCGAGGAAATCTGATATAAAACTGAGATTATGTAGGAGGCAAAGAACTCCATATAATACGCGTGACACTTAAGACTTACTATTGGTGGTCTGGCATGAAGAGAGAGGAGATTGCATGTGATACGCGTTTTGAGTAGTTGTGAGTTTTGTAGAATATGACTATATATACACTATGTTTTTGAATGTATCAAGTGTTATTTCAAGGAAATATTGAATTGATAGTATTCACACTATACGTTTGACACAGTCAATAGATCGCCTTGATGCAATGATTTCATTGAAACTTGTTTTGTATAAATCAGAGACCTTCTTGAATAATTATGACTTTAAAAAGTTCTCTGGATTTTGTAACACATCAAACATAGTACCTGATGAATCTCCATTTCATCACCTTTATTCTATCATTTTGGCCTTAAAAACCCCAGCAAATGCATGTAAAGAGCATTAATTTGTTCATATTAGCATCTATTATTTATGGCATTAATTGTACATAAAATAAGGTTTTTAATGCCAAAATTATAGAATAAAGGGAAGAAAAGAAAAAGGAATAAAATATTGCAAATATTTTATGACCCTAACCCCGAGACCAAGGCCAGCAGGGGATTGGTCGACAAGGAATGAAGTAGGGGGAGATAAGGGCCACTTGTACAATAAATACCTCATTTATTCCTTCATTCATTTATGTATTTTGGCACCTATTTTGTACACAATTATTTATTCATCAAATAAAGAAACTTTGTACATGAAAGTTGTAGATAATAATGTAAATAAAAATACAAAATTGAGTTTATGTTAAAATAATACCCAGTGTACATTTTATACCCAGAATAAAAAGCAAAAATCTCAACTTCACAGACCCATATCTTGCAAATAAAAACTCCAAATCACCCAAACTCACCTTTAATTGTATATAGCATTCCATGAACTATTTTATAAAATTGGTTTCATAATTTTTGGAGTCTATCTGTGGAAGTTAGGTTTTTGGCCCTTCTTGTACATAATACCTGATTAAAATATTCATTTTATGTACTAATCATTATTTGTATAAATTCATATTTTTAGAATTTTGTAAATAATGTATATAATACTTGTACATATCAAAACTCAAAGAAAACCAAAAAGAAATGATCAAATAAAATAAGTCTATAAAAATCATAGACAAAAGACCTAGGTTACATACATGTAAAAAGGAATTTAATTCTTTTATTCTTTTATTCATCCATATTTTTCTAATAAGGTACAAATAATATATTATTCATTAAAAATACAAATCCAAAATAAAAATAAATAAAATTTATTAAATAAATAAAAAGTATATAATATATAGGTAAAGTACCTATAAGTATACATACATATACATACATCTATTTATTTAAAAATATAAATAAACTCATAAAAACAAAATAAAAATATACTTATACTCACAAAAATAAGTTATAACATTATAAAATAAGAAACTAACATAATAAAATAAAATAAATAAACTAAAATTAAAATACACAAAAATACATGTAAATATATACATAAACACATTATTCAATTAAAACCGTAATAAAATAAGTCATAAAAATAAATAAAAATCATATTAAAATACTACATACAATAATAAAGATTTTTTATTTTATACTCGAAAAATAATAAAATCGTTTATTCCCTTAAATAATTCATTCTTTGCTCATGGGGCCTGTTTTGTCTTCTAGCGGCCCCCGTGGACCAACCACAGGCCGGGAAAAGTTGACCTCGGGTCAACTCTTCAGACTCAAGGACCGCCCCTCTGACAAGTCACGAGAAGCCCCCTTTCCTCGATTTTTCACGCCGATTGTGTTGCTCGAGGGTGATAAGACCCTTTATGAGATTTGTTCCTCGATCATCCACGAATCACGCCGCATCCCATGATTCCTTGTACAGCATCCAGATTCACCAAGATCTGCCGGCAAATAAGGGCGCACACCCTGCTTATAAATAAACCCTCCGACCTCCTCATCCAGTTTGGCCTCCCTTTCCGTCGTTTTCCACCGTCTATTCCAGTCTTTCGAGGTTCCTTGTGACAGGAGGGTCCTCCTGGAAGCTTCAGGCAGTTGGAGGAGTCGAAGGAGCGCCCACGGCCGCCGCGTCGCCGGAGGTCCTGCTCCCTGGTCGCACACCAGGTATAAGAGCTGTTATCTTCTCGTTTCTAGCTTAATTTTAGTCTTTAATTTGTAGTGTAGCTTTTAGATTAGTCAGTAGAGCCCCAGGTGCTCGATTAGCCCAAGATCGAAGTTCGCCGGAGTTTAGCTCCGGCGAACCTCTCTACTCTGATCAGCACGCCATCCGACCCTCGCTCCACCTCATCGCCTTCCCCTACGCTTTCTCCATCTGTCGCACGTATCCGATCAACCCAGGACCCCAGGTCCTGGCGAATCTGAGCACCCTCCTCCGCCGCTCGCCGGAGCCCTTCCACCCACCGCCATTTTTGCATCGCAGCTTCATAACCCCGGGCCGAGGAAGACGCCCTCGAGCCCTTCGTTCTTCCTGTGCAGGTTCGGTGCAGAATAGAGCACCAGGAGTCGATTTAAGAGTCGCCGGAGGTACCTGGAGCCGCAACCCCGCTTCGAGCTCGTTGCTGCGCTCCGGTGCACCTCTGGTCGATCCAACACCTCCAGACGATAGAGGAACCTCCCAGGAAGCTCCTGGGACCTTCAGGCGCGAAGAAGAGCGGCGGGAGAGCGAGCTCTCGTCGGAGGAAGCTCGCCTCGGCGAGGCTTCTTCCCTGTTCTTCCTCGCAGCTCCCCCGCCGTTGGATCAAGAACGAGGGCCCAGTTTTAACCTCAGCCGTTCGATGGAGCACCGCATCAACCGTCGGATCTTCGCCGAGATCTAATCTCAAGCGCCCATCTACGAAGCGGTACCAGCCGTTGGATGAGCGACGCGTGGCAAGTGAAGTCATCTCAACCGTTCGCCAGCGCGCCTTTGGGGGTAAACTTCATATCTAGCCCCCCGCATTTTTGTATTTAATATTTAGTATTGTAAATAAAATGGGAAATGTAAAGAAATGTGGAATTTTTGCATGTGACCCCCTGTACTTTCTTGATATTACTTTTGGGTCCATTCCACGTCACCTCACGTGTCGTCCCACGTGAGGTGGGTATTTTGCATAAGACCCCCTGTATGTTTGTGTATTTAGCCTCAGTCCATTAAATAAAATTTCCAGTGTTATATTTTTATGAAAAATTGCAACTAAGACCCTAGCTTTCCTGTAATTACATTTTGGTCCCTGCGTGTGCGGACCACGTGCAGTCTCACGTGGCGGGTAAATTGCAAGGGGGCCCTGGCGGGTTTGCGTATTTAGTTTTAATCCATAAAATTGCAGATAACGTTATAACTTTCTGGTATATTTGCACCTGTGCCCCTGTGACTTATTTTATTTGCAAAAATACCCCTGCCAGGCTTAATTAATTCTGATGTCTTCATCTAATTATTATAAATACCTATTCGGCTCCTAAAAATTCACAAAAATTAGGATAGGTGCTTCATGCTTTATATTTTCACGCCCCTATTTTGTTTGGCATTTTTTTGCATTTTTCCTAATTATTAAAAATTAAAAAGGAGCCATTTTGGTACTGTTTAAATTGAAAAATACAAAAAAATAGAAAATGATTTTGAAAAAATTACAAAAAAAATTATATATGGTATAATTATATATATATTGAGTCCAGAAAATGAAAAACCCTAAAAATTAGAAAAAGAAAATTAAAAAAAAAAATCAAAAAGCCCCAAAACTCCAATAAAAATTAGAAAAATTATTTAAAAACCCCCAAAAATATGTTTTTCTCTTTTATAACTACCTATATATTATTATTAAAATATTCAAATTAATTTGGGTAATTTTGGCAATTATTTTATATTTTTAAAACCCAAATTATATTCGGCCTCTTTATTTAGCCCTATATTAAGGACATTTTTGAAATTAAAAACACTTAAAAATTATAAAAATTCCAGAAAAATAACATAAAAAAATTAGAAAATATAAAAAAGGCTAAAAAAAATATATATATAATCTATTTATATTAAGCCTTTCTAATTTTGTTTTATGTTTATATATTTATATATATATTCTTTACCACTTTTCTCTTTCTCTTCTTATATCTATATATATATCTTTATATATATAGAGTATATATTTATATAATAAATCATATAAAAAAAAGTATAAAATATAAAATCAAAATAAAAATTATAAAAACAAAAATATAAAAAAAAAAGAGACCCACTTCATTCAAGAACGACTTGTATGCACATATAGGCTCATGCATTTTCATACTGCTCTCTATGGTTCGACCTCTACATGCTTGTTCCCTATACAATTTATGGTAGAGTAAATAAAGATTAATTCACTCCTCCTTTGAGCTTGATTGTTTTATTCTAGATTGTGGGTTAATTGTTGACGAACCACGTTTTATTGAGGGTCGCCACAGCGACATATTCAGACCCTCGATAAAAGTGCGGTTCATCAAATGGCGCCGTTGCCGGGGAGCAATGAGCATAGCCTACTTTATTCTTTGTCATTCTTGTGTACATTTTTGGTGATATTCATTTTTGATTCATGATTGATTATATTCTGTGAGCAGCCATCTTATTGACATTAATCACTATGCTTAATTGATTCATTTATTGTGATTATCTTTATGTGCTCTGTAATTGATTGAGCTATTCTAATACGTTCTTTTTGTGACTTTGATGCGAGGGTCCGCCACGCGAGGATGGCTTCTTAGGAGGCCAATGCAGCCAAGCTTGGAGGAGGATGGTCTTCTCTTCTCATGACCATCAGGAGAGAGCATCAAGGAAGCAAGGAGACGTGGATTAGATAGGCTTAGAACATTTAGGATTATCTCTGTAATTTTTGGTGAGAGAGACAATTTTGGCATGTAATAATTAACAGGACTCTACTCTCCACAATGAGGTCCAGTGCCCGGGTGTCTGTTCACCTGGGGGCCTCATCGCTGTTTTCCGCGATTTCTACCGCCTTCTTTTCTTTGTTTTCCGTTGTTTTGTGCTTTTCGCTTTTATTTTACTTTGTTTTGTGTGCTTGGAGCCCCTAGATATAGGTTGATTGACTCGGTAGCTAGGTCCAAACATTAATAAGAATGCATGTTCCTATAGTCTACTTCGTATGGATCTAGTCAAACTTAAACAGCTAAGTCATTAATCTCTTAACCCACGTGCCGCGAGCGAGCCCCATCAAGCGCTACTCCTGAACTCGAGTGTGTCGAGAAGAGGAGGGGTGAGCCAAGACCGGACCCTTAGGTTAGAGATAAATGACTAAGCTTGTGGTTCTTCACGTAAATAGCAGCTAATGTTTAGGGCGATTTTGACGAATGCACACCGCCATGTAGTTAGGTTTAAAAATTCTGTTTTGCATACCACATGGAGAGAGCTGGGATGCACTGTAAGTCTTCTAACTCAGCATGCATCATTCGGTTCAATGGTGAGATTTCCATCATAGAACCACTCGCATGGCTTTTCCGCTATCTCCCTCTGATTTTGAGCACCTAGGACTTAAACAAAAATCTACCAAAACGATAGGCGCTGGTATGAAACAGATCCAAAAAAAAGTGAAAACCCAAAAAATTAAAACTAGGGGACTGCTAAATAAACTTTGACCTTAATTAAAATCCGTAATGGACTATCATTGTACCGGGTTCATAAAGCCCTCATTGTTTTCAGGTACCTTGGAGGGGGACCAAAACCCTACTCCCTTGAGCGAGTGCGACCCCCTAAGGATTAGAGCCAAAAACCCAGTCTGCAACTGCCTTGTGTATCGCCTGGATTTCCGAAGTAATGGCGCTTCTATCGTACGTAGGCGAGTAGGGCTTGGTCACCAATGATGACTCTCTGTTGTGATGAGCATCGGCCCTGTCCGAAGTATTGAGCATAGGCCACGCCTTCACGGGGGTGTCTGTCTCATTGTCCTGCGTCCGAGTAGGTTCTTGTACGCTCACGGGTGATTCCGTTGCGTGCGAGAACCGAAGTAGCGGTTTCGCCTATCGGCTTCCTCTCTCTATTTCTTTGGCTGAGTAGGGATCCAGGAAGGGTTACAAGGACTCCAAAAAGTACAGACTACAGGTTACACAGGAGGAGGACAAGTACGGGATACTCTTCTGGCAGTACTCTCTCTCCTATAGGGTAGCGTACTAAGGACTTGTTATAAGATATGCCTGAAAATCACAACTCTAAAAACGAAAAGATAATAAATAGCCGAGCTTTCACGGCTTCACTTGGCGTGAGTTGGTGAACCCAATTTTGTCTTGTGTTTGTATGGATCTAGATTAAGGTTCAAAAATCAAAGTCCCGTGCCTTTGCACAAAATTTTGTTGTGTTACTCCTCTTTGACCCCCGCTCAGTTTGAGCCTTTTCTACTGTTTTGCACTCCTTTGTATTCCTCGTTGATCACCGTGTCTTTCATCCAACATCCTATCTTCTCTTGTACTTCGCGAAGTTGATCCATGGATGGTTTCCGTCGGGACCATGCCGACATCCACATCGATTCTATGGGCTCAACTCCGCCAATAACTTCGAGGTGATTCATGAGAACTTGATCCGGACTTTGCGGATTGATCTCTAGACTCCTCGTTTTCTACCTTTCTCTTGACCACCCAATAAACTGGGATCACCTTTGTCCCATTGTCGTCGTTGTGAATAGGAGTCGATTACAGTCTACATCCTTCTCTATTCACAACATGCTGGGGTTGACCTGAATTCCAGTTTCATCTCAGGCAGCTGAACATTGATTACAAGCAATCTGATCAGGGCTATCTCCTCATGCAGATAGAAGACAGTACAAGCCCTGGAGATGCCAGAGTTCATTTCTTCCGACTCAGATCCTGACATGGCGCCAGGAGGAAGGGGCAAGGGTCAGCAGCCACCCATACCAGAGGAACAGATGCCAGATCAGAACCAAGTCAATGCACAGTTGCTGGCATCCATCCAGGCAATACAGCAGCAGCTGACTGAACAGGCCCTCACTCAGACAGCCTTTCAGGATATGTTGAATGATATGTTGAACCGAGATGATGGAGGAGGAGGCAGAGGCAGAGGAGGCAGGAGAGGAGAAGGTGAAGGTGGAGGAGGTGGTGACAACCCCAATGATGATCCTGAATTCCCACCACCGCCAAAGCCAACACTCAAAGAAACATACAATCCAGGAGACAGCCAGATGACCGAGTGGATTCTCATCCCACCGGTACACGCTCACTTTGAGCTGAAACCCCAATTCATAGCCCTTCTCCCTGCATTCCATGGCAACACCAATGAAGAGCCATACATTCACCTGCAGCAATTCTCCCGCATTTGCCGTACCACCCACTATCCGAATGTCCCCCTGGACATTGTCAAGATGACGGCTTTCCCCTTCAGCCTACAGGACAAGGCCCTCTATTGGGTCAATCATATGGGGAAGGTTGTGACGACCTGGGAGGAGCTAAAGTCCGCCTTCTTGCACAAGTACTACCCTCTGGGACGACTCAACCAGATGCGGGCCCGTATCAGTAATTTCTCCCAAGGACCCCATGAGTCGATACATGAAGCATGGGAGAGATTCACTGATCTGCAGGAGAAGTGTCCCCATCATGATATTCCGAAGACCAGCTTGGTTCAGCATTTCTTTGGGGGACTGAACATTGAAAGTCAAAGGCTCGTAGATGCAGCATGTGGGGGCTCACACTTCAATAAGGATGAAGATGTCGTCTGGCAGATCTTTGAAGAAATGGCCGAAGGAGAGGCCGCCCTCTCTTCATCCAAGGCTTATCAGAAGCAACCCCAGATCCTTCAAAAGCAAGTGCACATGGCAGTATCTAAGGAATCAGAGAGAGATGAAAGCTCCAACCTCAGCATCATCGGGGGACATCTCTCTAAAGTTGACATTATCGAGAAGCGATCAAAAGATCTCGAAAAACTCGCCTTAATCGAGAAGAGGACCCAGAGTTTGGACAAACTGGATCACATCACCAAGCAGCTGGAACTGCTGGTAGGTACCATCAATTCTGTTCAGACGGCAGCACCGCTCGAAGCTCCAGCTGAGAGAAAAGACGAGCAACCACCGCTACACCAGCCTCAGCCGAGCCAGCAACCACCGGCAGTTCAGCACGTGTACTACGTGCAGGCACCTGATCAGAGCCAGCCGCAACAGCAGATGGTTGTGTACCAACCAGAGTTTATCTCAGACACCGATTCAGTGTTCCCGCCACCACCCCTGGTCCAGGAAGTCAATGGGGTTTGGACTAATGATGCACAGCCGACCCGTCCTCAGGGACAACTCCAGGGTCAGCCATTTGCCAACCGGCAGTACCACCAACCTCAGGGTGGTCGTTTTGGGCACCCCTCTCAGCAACACCAGCAGCCTCCTCAATTCGCACATCAATGGAGGCAGAATTTTCCGTATCAGCAGTAGCAGTATCGCCATCCGCAGCCGTATCACCAATACACGGCTGCTCAGCCTCAATCATATCAGCAGTATCCCTCTCCGTCCTACCAACAACTTCAACTTCCTGCTCCACCACAGCAACACCATCAGCAGCCTCCCCACCCATCTAACCAACAGCAGCGTGGTATGCACGCTGCATCTTCTGATGTGCCCCCAGCTAATCCCACCATGGAGTGTCTAGCCCAGCTTGTCCAAGGGCTAGCGGAGATGACCAAGCGGCTTGATGACCTGACCGCCACTCGCACTACCATCCCGGCGCAGGTCGAAGCCAACCCCAACAATTTCAAGAAGAAGGAGCAGGTAGAACGTGATGTCCAGTCCGCGTGTGATAATGATATTACTGTTTTTTCTAATGCTGTTACTCTCAGGAGCGGTAGGGCCTTGCCTCCGCCTGCTACCAGATATGGGGAGAATAAAGAGACAGGTAGATCGTCATCTTCCGCATCAGCCGTGCCAGCTCCAGGGGCGGGTGAGGAGGAAGAGGAAGGAAAAGCCAGTCCAGCCGTCGTGCATTGCCAGAAACAATTCCAGCCAAAAATACAAAAAATCCGCAAAAACAAAAACACCAAAAAGAAGCCTGTAGCAGAAGTGAAGCCGCGCCAGCCTTGGAGGAGCCGCCAGCAGCAGCCGATCCTGTGCCAGCCGATGGAGCCAATGCTACCCTTTTTGATCGCCCAGCAGCACCAGCAGGGTTAGATCCAGCTTGTACGCCTTTTTGTAGTCCGGATGTACAACATTCTGTGGGCGATGATTTTGATGTAAATAAGAACTCTGATTTTCCTGCCAATAGTGTACATATTCCTTTTCCTCATGCAATACAAAAATCCAAAAAAATTTCAAAACAAAAAAATGCATTGTCCGACCCAGGTGTTGTGGACATCTTGGACAAATTGACTGTTGAGATTCCCTTGCTAAAGGCCGTGGAATACATGCCAGCCGTGAAGAAAGGACTAAAGGAGGTATGTACTACTAAGCGTCGCCCATCAAGAAAGAACAGACGCCAGCCAGTTGAGAAACATGTCCTCTCATTAGCCACGGTCGCAGCTATCAGCAATCTCCCCCAGAAGAAACAAGACACTGGAGCACCTCTGATCAGTTGTGTGATTTTTGACCAGGTCTTCGAGCGCACTCTTTTGGATAGTGGTTCTTCCATCAACCTTCTGCCCTCGACCATAATGCAGGAATTTGGGCTGGGACCGCTCAAGGAAACACGCATGATCCTTCAGTTCGCTGACCGATCCGTCAAGCGGCCCCGAGGTCTCTTGGAAGACGTGATAGTTAAAGTGCAGGAAATGAAATTCCCAGCTGACTTTGTAGTTCTTGATATGGACTCACCTGCACCATTGCTCCAGACCCCTATCATCCTCGGCAGACCATTCCTTCGTACTTCAGGTGCCGTGGTTGATTACGGGTCTGGAAAGATCATCTTCAGCTCGAATACCCAGCAAATCACAATAAACATGAACAAGGAGCAGAACGCCACAACAGATGAGAGCCAGGCAGCAGACTGCGAATTTATTGCAGAAATCAGAGACTCAGCTTTATCATTGAATGATCCATGGACCCTAGAAATCCTCACTCTCGAGGAGGACTTGGAAAGCGCAGTCAGCATATGCTCCGATGATTCTTGGGAGACAGATTCTCAGATGCAGGCGCATCTTCTGGAGCAGTCATTCCAAACCGAACATGATCAGCTTAGCACAGAACCGTTCGGTGCATCACCGGGTTCTCAACAGAATATTGAGGATGGCAGCCTCTTCACAGAAGCACTGCCCACCAGCAGCATGATGTCTGAGGTGACAGATCAAGTGGACAGATCAACACCAGAACTCAAGCCACTTCCGGCAGGCCTGAAGTATGCTTTCCTTGCGGGCGAAGAGCAAATGTATCCGGTCATTATCAGCAGCCGGCTGAGATCAGATCAGGAATCTCGACTTCTCGAGGTTCTAGAAAAGAACCGCAAGGCACTTGGATGGAACGTATCAGATCTCCGCGGGATAAATCCATCCTTGTGTTCACACCACATTTATTTAGAAAAAGATGCCAAGCCGTCCCGTGAATTCCAAAGAAGGCTGAACCCTAACCTTCGGGACGTCGTCATGAAAGAAATCACGAAGTGGTGTGATGCAGGATTCATCTATCCCATCTCCGATTCAAAATGGGTAAGCCCATTGCATATAGTTCCCAAGAAATCAGGGCTTACCGTGGTTACAAATGATAAAGGAGAGGAAATATCTACTCGGGTACCAACATCCTGGCGGGTTTGTGTTGACTACCGCCGTCTCAATGCAGCAACTAAGAAGGATCACTTTCCCTTGCCATTCATTGATCAAGTTCTGGAAAGATTAGCAGGGAAGGAATTCTTCTGCTTTCTAGATGGGTACTCTGGGTACAACCAAGTGGCGATCGCCCCTGAAGACCAAGAGAAAACCACCTTCACTTGCCCGTTCGGCACCTACGCCTTCAAGAGAATGCCCTTTGGACTGTGCAATGCACCTGCAACTTTCCAAAGATGCATGTTAGCAGTCTTCGCCGAGATGGTAGGCAGTTTCCTCGAGGTGTTCATGGACGATTTCTCTGTCTATGGTGATAGTTTCGATTCTTGTCTCGAGCATCTAGACAGAGTGCTTCAGAAATGCCGAGAAGTCAATTTAGTGCTCTCATGGGAAAAGAGCCACTTTATGGTCACCGAAGGTATTGTGCTGGGCCACGTCGTTTCCAAACGTGGTATGGAAGTCGACCCGGCAAAGGTGGACGTCATTTCAAATCTTCAGCCACCTCAGTCAGTTAAGAATGTGAGGTCATTTCTGGGGCATGTGGGATTCTACAGGCGATTCATCAAGGATTTCAGCCGCATTGCCCGACCTCTGACAGAACTCTTGTGCAAGGAGACTGATTTCATCATTGATCAGCCGGTTCTCCTTACTTTCAATCACTTGAAGGAGCTTATCACTCAGGCTCCAATCTTACAGCCGCCCGACTGGACTCTTCCTTTTGAAATAATGACCGATGCGTCAGATTTTGCAGTTGGAGCTGTTCTTGGGCAAAGAAAAGACAAAGCGCCCTACGCCATTCACTATGCCAGCAGAACATTAGACGAAGCACAGAGGAATTACACTGTAACAGAGAAAGAACTGCTGGCTGTGGTTTTCGCCTTAGAGAAGTTCAGATCTTATTTGTTGGGATCGAAAGTTACCATCTTTACAGACCACTCTGCTATCCGCTACTTACAACAGAAGAAGGATGCCAAGCCAAGGCTGATTCGTTGGATCCTTCTCCTCCAGGAATTCGATTTGGAAATCAAGGACAAGCCTGGAACCCAGAATGTGGTAGCAGATCATCTTTCCAGAATAGAGCAACATGAACCTCCCCTGAGCAATGCACCTATCACAGAAACCTTCCCTGACGAAGCCATTTTAGCTGTGGATTCTCTTCCTTGGTATGCTGAGATTGTCAATTACCTCGTCTCTGGGGTAATACCGTCGGATTGGACGAAGAACCAGAAGAACAAATTCATGTCGACCATCCGTTTCTACCATTGGGAAGATCCTCTTTTATTCAGAGAAGGAGCAGATTGTATTTGGCACAGGTGCATCCCTCAGACGGAACAATCAAGTGTCCTCGAGCATTGTCACTCGCTCGAATCTGGCGGACACCACTCTGGAGAACGGACGGCAGCCAAAGTACTTCAGTGTGGCCTCTGGTGGCCTACTTTATTCAAGGATGCAACTGAATTTGTTAAACGATGCACTGACTGTCAGAGAATGAAAGGTACACTCACTGCCAAAGATTCAATGCCCCTGAATATCATTCAGATAGCAGATGTCTTTGACGCATGGGGCATTGATTTCATGGGACCTTTCCCTAACAGTCAAGGATTTGAGCACATCCTTCTCGCCGTTGATTATGTGAGTCGTTGGGTTGAAGCTATCCCTGCTCGAGCCGCCGACAGCAAGACAGTCTGCCAGTTTCTGAAGAAGAACATCATTTCGCGGTTCGGAGTACCGAAAATCCTTATCTCAGACGGGGGTAGTCACTTCATCAACAAAGAGGTCAAGAAGTTAACGAAGGAGTTCGGCATAGACCATCGGGTTGCCACTCCTTATCATCCTCAGACCAATGGCATGGCAGAATTATCAAACCGAGAAATCAAGACAATCCTGCAGAAACTTGTTAGGCCAAACAGAAAGGACTGGTCTCAACTCTTAGACTCGGTTCTATGGGCATATCGAACCGCCTACAAGTCTCCCTTGGGCATGTCGCCCTATCGTCTTGTATATGGAAAGCCGTGCCATCTGCCCGTAGAATTAATTCACAAGTCTTTATGGGCAATCAACAGCTGTAATTTGGACTCACACAAAAGTGGTCAGAAGAGAAAAGATGATCTGAACAGACTCTTGGAATTCCGAGACTACGCATACGATAACACCTTGATGTACAAGGAGAAGGTGAAACGCTGGCACGACAGGCACGTCAGACGAAAGACCTTCGACGTTGGACAGAGAGTGTGGTTATTTGATGCAAAGTTGCGTATATTCCCAGGCAAATTAAAGAGTAAGTGGAAAGGGCCATTTCGAGTTTGTGAAGTGCGTGACAATGGAAGCATTGCTATATCAGAATTGGCCTCTGACGCACAACCATTCGTCATCAACGGCCAACTACTGAAGCCTTACATCGAACCAGATACATTCTTGGCCGTTGTTGACTCCATTCAGCTAATGCACCATGATGAGATCTCGACAGCACCTGCGGCATCGGAAGATTCAGACTATGCAATCCAGCAAAGACTTATCTGATTTTCTTCTTTTCTTCTTTTCCTTTTCTAGTCTCTTTTTGTATCTCAAAGGTGCCGACCTTGTGGACAGTTTTCTGTACTTAGGACGTACCATGTCCTAAGTATAGGGGGGCGTGCACCCCGAGTATTTCCACTCTTTGATCCTCTCCATTGTCTCCTCTTCTTGTCTATACTTAGGGATATCTTACCCTAAGCATAGGGGGAGACAATCTGAGAACGATCTGTTCATTCTCACCCTTGACCCTCCCTGTCTTTTGTACAGTCTGCTATACTTAGGATTACTTAATCCTAAGTATAGGGGGGACGGTCAACTTCTCATTCCTTAATTCCATTTATTCACATTCTTTAGATCTGTCTATACTCAGTACGAGTTATGTCTTTGCTTTTCCTTTCGATCTATGAGGACATAGCTCAAGCGAAGTATAGGGGGGTCGTATATACCATGTATATACTATAAGCCATAACTCATACTGAAAAATAAAAAGTAGCCCTATAATAATGAAAGATGATTGTGAGTTCCTCAGACTCTTTGTAATTATACTGATTATTAAGTCAGAAGAGTGTTTTATGTACAAATTTATTTTTGAAAAAACCTTGTGAAAATAGTTTGAAATTAGTGTGTACAAGTATTCAACCTTTGAAAAATCAATTTGGTGTGAAAAGAATTATTTTCTTTGAGTGAAATTAAAATGTGTGCAAACTAGTGTGCAAATGATTGTGAAAATTGATTGTCAAATTGTTTTAACCTATCTATGTTGTGAAAAACCTTTGCAAAAGTCAATTTCAAATGCGTGTAAATATTGCAAAATTATTTTGGACTATAGTTTCCAAAATTCTTGTGAAACTGATTCTAGAATAAGTCTGAGGAGTCTGCACAAAAATCTCTCATTTGTGAATAAGGAATAAGTTTAAATAAAGCCTATAAAACCCAAAACCTTATTGTACAGCAAATACAGTTTTTCTTCTTTTGTACATACTGATTAATAAATCAGATACCTATATAGTACGGTTTGAAAAATAGTGTGACCAGTTTTGAAAAAGTTGATGTGAAATGATTTCAAAATGTGTGAAAATTGTTTTGATTACAAAACTTTTCTTGGTGTGAAAGAAAGGATTTGAAAAAAACCGAAGTTCAAATGTTCTGAAAAATATTTGTCAAAATTATTGTGAAAAATGTACATAGTGTGAAAATTCTTTGCAAAAATAGTTTTCAAATGTGTGTAAATGATTGCAAAAACTATCGTGTACTACAGTTTGCAAAATTATTTTCAAAACTAGGACTGAAGAATAAGATCACTATTACAAATACCTGTAAATCAGAAATAAATTACCTAAAATCCTTTCTCAACAACCTAAATAAACCATTCCATTAACACATGTACAGTCTGTATAACTACAAACATTTTGTAAATAGAGCAGTACATCCATGTAAATAAGGGTATATATTTTGTCAAACTCTTATTTGCAAAATTTCTTTGTAAAAAGATTCTTTGATTCTTTTTAAATCCTTTGTGAAAAATTACATCATTCATTGTGCATAGCATAAGCATACCATGCATACTCTTTTTGAGTGAGCTTGATGATTGAATCAGTCTAATAAAGTCTCAGAATGGAGCTCGGTCGGACCTTACTACACCTAACCGCACTGGAACCTTAAGGGAACTAGGTTTAAGGTACTTCAGGTCTATTTAGACTTAATTCTTTGAGAAATCAGGGCTGGGTTCAAGTCACCTCAGTGGACTAACTAGAACTTTTCGAAACACACGCATGACTCTTGTCGGCCGTGACCTAACTTGGACACCTGCACTCTTCACAGGGCTCTCCATGGATGAGGTGGTGAGGAGGCAGTTTCCTTTGGCTTGGGGTAGCATATGAGGGTAGTACTTCTAGGCGGAACCTCTCTTCTTCTTATAGTGAAGGAAGTGCACCTCAACTTGGTCTAGTGGTAATGAAGGCTAAAGACAGAAGCTGTGGGTTGCAATAAAGCTTCAAAAGAGGGATAGTCTACTGGCTCAAGAGGAAAAACTCCTTGTATATATGCTGCACATGTATATGTTGTATAGATGCACTTGAAAAAAAAAAAATGGTGCAAATAACTCCAAAAAAAAAAAAAAATGGTGGGTCTGATAGAAAATGATAATCCCACCGGAGTATGTATATAGAGCGCAATAAGCAAAGCTTGAGATTCATGATCCACCTTATGTAGCTTGCAGCGGAAGACTTGGCTACACTGGTCAAGCTTCCAAGGGTACTTGGCTACACTGGCCTTGACCCATTCTCTTCTTCCCCGTCTTCTTGAGCCGGTCGCACTTGAACTTAGAAGGGAATACCCCGCTTTTCGAGGAAAGAGTTGCTAGACCGAGGCATTAGAGTTACCAGGTTGGGGGAGGTTGTTTCTTTGTCACTTCTGAGGTGGGGAGCCACTATCACTTACACCGTACAAGTCAGATTCATAGTCATAAGGGTTTGTGTATGGTGTAGGCTAGTTCTGACCTGGCTATTGAGGTGATTTGAACCAAGTTCTGTGACTATCAAAGGCGGTTGTGTTTTAAATCTGGTTCCCTACCAGGTTCCACACACATTCACACCCAAGGTCTGACAGGAGCCCTAGTCTCGGATTTTGTAAAGACGAGCATTGCACTGAAAGCGCCCCTATTCACTCGATCTTCATTTTAGTTTTCTTTTCTTCTTATTCTTTGATTCTTTTTGTACTTATTGCATAAGTATTTGCTAGGGACTAGCAAAGGCAAGTATAGGGGGGTGATGAATCTCCATTTCATCACCTTTATTCTATCATTTTGGCCTTAAAAACCCCAGCAAATGCATGTAAAGAGCATTAATTTGTTCATATTAGCATCTATTATTTATGGCATTAATTGTACATAAAATAAGGTTTTTAATGCCAAAATTATAGAATAAAGGGAAGAAAAGAAAAAGGAATAAAATATTGCAAATATTTTATGACCCTAACCCCGAGACCAAGGCCAGCAGGGGATTGGTCGACAAGGAATGAAGTAGGGGGAGATAAGGGCCACTTGTACAATAAATACCTCATTTATTCCTTCATTCATTTATGTATTTTGGCACCTATTTTGTACACAATTATTTATTCATCAAATAAATAAACTTTGTACATGAAAGTTGTAGATAATAATGTAAATAAAAATACAAAATTGAGTTTATGTTAAAATAATACCCAGTGTACATTTTATACCCAGAATAAAAAGCAAAAATCTCAACTTCACAGACCCATATCTTGCAAATAAAAACTCCAAATCACCCAAACTCACCTTTAATTGTATATAGCATTCCATGAACTATTTTATAAAATTGGTTTCATAATTTTTGGAGTCTATCTGTGGAAGTTAGGTTTTTGGCCCTTCTTGTACATAATACCTGATTAAAATATTCATTTTATGTACTAATCATTATTTGTATAAATTCATATTTTTAGAATTTTGTAAATAATGTATATAATACTTGTACATATCAAAACTCAAAGAAAACCAAAAAGAAATGATCAAATAAAATAAGTCTATAAAAATCATAGACAAAAGACCTAGGTTACATACATGTAAAAAGGAATTTAATTCTTTTATTCTTTTATTCATCCATATTTTTCTAATAAGGTACAAATAATATATTATTCATTAAAAATACAAATCCAAAATAAAAATAAATAAAATTTATTAAATAAATAAAAAGTATATAATATATAGGTAAAGTACCTATAAGTATACATACATATACATACATCTATTTATTTAAAAATATAAATAAACTCATAAAAACAAAATAAAAATATACTTATACTCACAAAAATAAGTTATAACATTATAAAATAAGAAACTAACATAATAAAATAAAATAAATAAACTAAAATTAAAATACACAAAAATACATGTAAATATATACATAAACACATTATTCAATTAAAACCGTAATAAAATAAGTCATAAAAATAAATAAAAATCATATTAAAATACTACATACAATAATAAAGATTTTTTATTTTATACTCGAAAAATAATAAAATCGTTTATTCCCTTAAATAATTCATTCTTTGCTCATGGGGCCTGTTTTGTCTTCTAGCGGCCCCCGTGGACCAACCACAGGCCGGGAAAAGTTGACCTCGGGTCAACTCTTCAGACTCAAGGACCGCCCCTCTGACAAGTCACGAGAAGCCCCCTTTCCTCGATTTTTCACGCCGATTGTGTTGCTCGAGGGTGATAAGACCCTTTATGAGATTTGTTCCTCGATCATCCACGAATCACGCCGCATCCCATGATTCCTTGTACAGCATCCAGATTCACCAAGATCTGCCGGCAAATAAGGGCGCACACCCTGCTTATAAATAAACCCTCCGACCTCCTCATCCAGTTTGGCCTCCCTTTCCGTCGTTTTCCACCGTCTATTCCAGTCTTTCGAGGTTCCTTGTGACAGGAGGGTCCTCCTGGAAGCTTCAGGCAGTTGGAGGAGTCGAAGGAGCGCCCACGGCCGCCGCGTCGCCGGAGGTCCTGCTCCCTGGTCGCACACCAGGTATAAGAGCTGTTATCTTCTCGTTTCTAGCTTAATTTTAGTCTTTAATTTGTAGTGTAGCTTTTAGATTAGTCAGTAGAGCCCCAGGTGCTCGATTAGCCCAAGATCGAAGTTCGCCGGAGTTTAGCTCCGGCGAACCTCTCTACTCTGATCAGCACGCCATCCGACCCTCGCTCCACCTCATCGCCTTCCCCTACGCTTTCTCCATCTGTCGCACGTATCCGATCAACCCAGGACCCCAGGTCCTGGCGAATCTGAGCACCCTCCTCCGCCGCTCGCCGGAGCCCTTCCACCCACCGCCATTTTTGCATCGCAGCTTCATAACCCCGGGCCGAGGAAGACGCCCTCGAGCCCTTCGTTCTTCCTGTGCAGGTTCGGTGCAGAATAGAGCACCAGGAGTCGATTTAAGAGTCGCCGGAGGTACCTGGAGCCGCAACCCTGCTTCGAGCTCGTTGCTGCGCTCCGGTGCACCTCTGGTCGATCCAACACCTCCAGACGATAGAGGAACCTCCCAGGAAGCTCCTGGGACCTTCAGGCGCGAAGAAGAGCGGCGGGAGAGCGAGCTCTCGTCGGAGGAAGCTCGCCTCGGCGAGGCTTCTTCCCTGTTCTTCCTCGCAGCTCCCCCGCCGTTGGATCAAGAACGAGGGCCCAGTTTTAACCTCAGCCGTTCGATGGAGCACCGCATCAACCGTCGGATCTTCGCCGAGATCTAATCTCAAGCGCCCATCTACGAAGCGGTACCAGCCGTTGGATGAGCGACGCGTGGCAAGTGAAGTCATCTCAACCGTTCGCCAGCGCGCCTTTGGGGGTAAACTTCATATCTAGCCCCCCGCATTTTTGTATTTAATATTTAGTATTGTAAATAAAATGGGAAATGTAAAGAAATGTGGAATTTTTGCATGTGACCCCCTGTACTTTCTTGATATTACTTTTGGGTCCATTCCACGTCACCTCACGTGTCGTCCCACGTGAGGTGGGTATTTTGCATAAGACCCCCTGTATGTTTGTGTATTTAGCCTCAGTCCATTAAATAAAATTTCCAGTGTTATATTTTTATGAAAAATTGCAACTAAGACCCTAGCTTTCCTGTAATTACATTTTGGTCCCTGCGTGTGCGGACCACGTGCAGTCTCACGTGGCGGGTAAATTGCAAGGGGGCCCTGGCGGGTTTGCGTATTTAGTTTTAATCCATAAAATTGCAGATAACGTTATAACTTTCTGGTATATTTGCACCTGTGCCCCTGTGACTTATTTTATTTGCAAAAATACCCCTGCCAGGCTTAATTAATTCTGATGTCTTCATCTAATTATTATAAATACCTATTCGGCTCCTAAAAATTCACAAAAATTAGGATAGGTGCTTCATGCTTTATATTTTCACGCCCCTATTTTGTTTGGCATTTTTTTGCATTTTTCCTAATTATTAAAAATTAAAAAGGAGCCATTTTGGTACTGTTTAAATTGAAAAATACAAAAAAATAGAAAATGATTTTGAAAAAATTACAAAAAAAATTATATATGGTATAATTATATATATATTGAGTCCAGAAAATGAAAAACCCTAAAAATTAGAAAAAGAAAATTAAAAAAAAAAATCAAAAAGCCCCAAAACTCCAATAAAAATTAGAAAAATTATTTAAAAACCCCCAAAAATATGTTTTTCTCTTTTATAACTACCTATATATTATTATTAAAATATTCAAATTAATTTGGGTAATTTTGGCAATTATTTTATATTTTTAAAACCCAAATTATATTCGACCTCTTTATTTAGCCCTATATTAAGGACATTTTTGAAATTAAAAACACTTAAAAATTATAAAAATTCCAGAAAAATAACATAAAAAAATTAGAAAATATAAAAAAGGCTAAAAAAAAAATATATATAATCTATTTATATTAAGCCTTTCTAATTTTGTTTTATGTTTATATATTTATATATATATTCTTTACCACTTTTCTCTTTCTCTTCTTATATCTATATATATATCTTTATATATATATAGAGTATATATTTATATAATAAATCATATAAAAAAAAGTATAAAATATAAAATCAAAATAAAAATTATAAAAACAAAAATATATAAAAAAAGAGACCCACTTCATTCAAGAACGACTTGTATGCACATATAGGCTCATGCATTTTCATACTGCTCTCTGTGGTTCGACCTCTACATGCTTGTTCCCTATACAATTTATGGTAGAGTAAATAAAGATTAATTCACTCCTCCTTTGAGCTTGATTGTTTTATTCTAGATTGTGGGTTAATTGTTGACGAACCGTGTTTTATTGAGGGTCGCCACAGCGACATATTCAGACCCTCGATAAAAGAGCGGTTCATCAGTACCACATCTAGTAATTTGGAAGTATGGTAGTAGCTTATAAGTAAAAGAAGCTACTACTAGTATAGGGATCACAATGTTATAGATTTATACTCATTAGACCATAATCACATCATTAAGATTAATTAAGCGTGATTAGTACTAATTACCCGTCACTAGTGATAATTAAGTGTCATTAGCAAAAGTAGGACACATGGAGGGCAAATCATGGGACACGTGCCGTTATACATTCAGGACAAGTGTCAATACACAAGAGTACCATGTGTCATCATTCTAAGACTAACATGTATCCTAATGCATGTAAGGCATGTAGCCTCATGCTTGTGCAACAAGTTCTCTCATGCATGAGCCATGTGCCATGGTGCATGGATGGCATGGTCAGCCCTTCATGCATGGTAGAGAGGTAACTTGTGTCTTTAAACCTCCCTTAGATGTTGATACATGTCACGCATGTAAAGGGGTTGGAGGCCTATATATATACCCATGACCTCCCCATTCTACTCACTCCATCCCACACCCCTCTCACCACCTTAGAGCCACAAGGCCGTCGAGGTTGTTGGAGGAGCACGATAGGAGTCACAGCGAAGCTCTGTCAGTTACCGAGAGCGTATTAGAAGCAGTAACGAAGTTCTGTCAGCCATCAAGCTGTAGTACTCAATCTAAGATGGATATAGGGGGTATTCACTAAAGAAGGCGATTTCGACTCGAGTTAGATAACGATCCGGTGAGGGATTCTCAAGCGCTATTTTAAAGCAATAATCTTTAGCTTTTATGCATGGTTTTGATAACAAGTATGCAATCGTGTTTTCTAAAGCTTTTACGTATGAATTACAAGTACCATATAGTAGATATGAAATCAGGTCTTTAGAAAGTATTTCAAATGTCCTTTCAAGTATTTTATTATGATAGTACATTTCCAAGCATTTCGTTCTTTGTGGAAAACAAAGCATAAGTTGCACTACTTAAATTTTGAGTTCTTTTTATAAAAGAAACATGTTTGGGCAGTCACTATGCAATATGTATCGGTTTTCAAGTTCTTAATAGTTTTCAATTGTAAGAATATGCATACTATGTCAGTTTGTTTTTATGTTCATAAATTAGCTGTTCTGAGATTGAATTTGCAAGAGTACGGATTATTAGTGGCAAGAAAAGAATCAGAATCAGAAAGTAAGCACCACAGTTGCTATTTTATACAATTCGTGAACTAGCCATTAGATATGGCGATGTCATTAGATATGACCCTGAAATAACCATTAGATATGACAAACCATTAGATATGGTATCAAGAGGACTTTGGATCCGCATTCTGTATACATATAGGCTTTGGGCCGTATGCAGGGTGTTTTTGGTCTTTGGAACCGTATGCGTGTATAACTTAGCTTTGTTTCAACGTTCATAAGTCGATAACTTAGCCACAATGGTGATTAATGCAACAGCTTGATAGTGATAATTATGTTTCAATTTATCTTCTTTTGAAGTGATTTTGGTGTTCAATTGCAAAACTAGCTTTTTTTTATATAATTATTGTTATAAAGTCTCTTTCAAGCTATTTTAAAATATTCAGCAAAAAAAATTTGGTATGATGCTCATATTTCAACTTTTAGCTATATGTAAAAAGCTTGAGATCCTTTCACTGGGTCTAAGCTCATAAATGAGTTTAGACTCATCCCTTTATATTATAATTATGTAAAGATCAACAGAATCACGACCAGAAGGAGAAGGGACTGCTTATACACTAGAAGGAGGTGGTTTTCGTTGTTTTCTTGTACTGTCTGTTGTTATGTAAGGAGATATAATAAAACTTGTGTAAGACACTTCTTTGTAATGTGAACTTTAAATACAATGATGATATGTTTGATGAGATTGCCACATGTGTACTTTGAGGAAAAAGAGGCAGAAAGATCTCTGTCGCGGTACGTTCTTGTTAGCGGGATGGGTCGTGACTACTTATGGTATCAGAGCAAAGGTTTTAGGATTTTAAGCAAGAATTATATTAAGAGTTGGTCTATAAATATTGGAAGTTGATTTAGTTATTATAATTTGATTTGAACTTAGAAGAAAATTGATGTTATAATCTTGAGGATGTCTAGAATCATTATTGGAGGATTTATGTTGATGAAGGATCTAATTGAGGTTTTATTTTTTTGTAGGAAACAATGGTAGCAGAGCAGCCACAAGCGACCACCCAAGACCCTACTCAGGAGAATAACAACAACAACAACAACGTATATGACACGTTGACCTTGATACCTCAAACACTAGGAGGCGTGGCTGTCCAGTCTGTTAAAAGATATGAATTTGATCACCAGTTACCATTTGAACATGTAAAGAAGTTGGGAGCAGAACCATTTGTAGGAGACACTGATCCAAAGAAGGCAAGGGAATGGTTCAAATATATGGAGAAAATATTTGCTCTAATGGACTGTATGGATGAACAAAAGTTGAAGTATACAATATTTCTACTGAAAGATAGCGCTGATAATTGGTGGACATCGGTGAAAATGAAATATCCAAACCCATCTCAAATTACATGGGAGATCTTTGAGAAAGAGTTCAATGAAAAATACTACCCAAGGGTTTATCAGGAGGAGAAATGTAGGAAATTCCTATTCCTTACTCAGGGGAGCAATTTGTTTGATGAATATGAGAAGAAATTCACAGAACTTTCAAAGTTTACTGCTTCTCTAGTGGCAACAGAGGAATAAAAGTGTAGACGTCTAGAAGATGGTATGCATATTGACTTAACGAAAATGGTTTCGGCCACGGGATATACTTATTATGAAAAATTGATGGAGGCTGCTTGTAAGGCTGAACGAGTAGTGATAAAAAGAAGGAAATGCAATGATTACGGAAAGAAAAGGTTTGCAGATAGACCCCAATGGAGAGGAACGATGAACAAAGAATCAAGAATAACTGTGAATTCAAGGCAAGATAATAGGTCAGCCCTTAGAGTACAAGGGAATCAAACAAATAGATTTTCAGTTGGGACTTCTGAAAATAGAACACTTTCTTTTCCACAATGTACAACCTCCGGGAAAGTTTCATCCGGGAAGTTGCAGCGAAGGGGACTGCTGGATGTTATCAATGTGGCGAGATAGGCTACATATGTCAGAATTGTCCCGCACTTGTCCAAGGCCATCGGGTTATGGTAAGACCAACACAAAATGAAAATCGTGATATTGTTATACGTTGTCCTCCACCTGCAAGGGAACAAAATAAAAACAATACACAGAAAAGATCAAACTAGAGAGAGGGAAAAGCTTTTGCTATGACCTTAGAGGAGGCCATATCTGCAGATGATATTGTATAAGGTACCACTATTATTTTTGGTAAAAGTGCACATACCCTTATTTATTCTGGTGCAAGTTATTCTTTTATTTCACAAAGATTCTCCATATATGTTGATAAAGTAACAAGTACTCTCAAGCATGCTTTAACAATTTCTTTGCCTAAGGGAGAACCAGAAATTATTAGGAATGTCCTCCGAAATTGTTTGGTTAAGATAGGAGAAAATTATATTGAAGTAGACCTAATTCCTATGGAGATAAGGAAATTTGATGCTATCATAGGACTGGATTGCTTAAGTACATATCATGCTCTTCTAGACTGTCATAAGAAGCGTGTTACTTTAAGAAAACCATGTGATGTCGAATTCACTTTCTATGGAGAAAGAAGGACATATCCTACCCATGTCATCTCATGTCTCTTAGCCCATAAGTTGTTAAGGAAGGGATATTCCACTTATGTTGCTTATGTGTTTAATACTAAGGCGGAAGCAATCAGTTTAGAAAATATCTCTGTGGTGAAGGAGTTTCTAGAAGTGTTTCCAAATGAACTGCCAGGAGTTCCTCCTGATAGGGAAATTGAATTCACTATTGACCTCATTCCGGGTACCAATCCAATTGCCTTGGTTCCTTACAGAATGGCCACAGCTGAACTTAAAAAACTCAAAACCCAACTGCAAGAGTTGACAGATAAGGGAATTATACAATCCAGTATAGATTATAGAAGAAGGATGGTTCCATGAGACTTTGTATAGATTATAGAAGACTAAACAGAGTGACTGTCCGCAATAACTATCCTATGCCCAGAATAGATGACTTATTTGATCAATTGCAAGGGGCTTCTGTGTTTTCAAAGATAGATTTGAGATCAGGGTATCATCAGCTAAAAATTAGAGTCGAAGATGTTCCTAAGACTACCTTTAGGACTCGTTATGGACATTACGATTCCTGGTAATGCCTTTTAGATTAACAAATGCCCCATCTACCTTTATGGACTTGATGAATAGGGTTTTCCGTCCATATCTGGACAAGTTCGTGATAGTATTTATTGATGATATTCTAGTATATTCTAAAACAGAGGAAGAACATAGAGAACACTTGAGAATTGTGCTTCAAACTCTGTAGGAACACTGATTATATGCAAAGTTAAGTAAATGTGAGTTTTGGTTGAAGAAGGTTGCATTTCTAGGCCACGACATATTTGGAGAAGTAATATTAGTAGATCTATCAAAGATAGAAGTAGTTCTTAGATGGGAACGACCGATAAATGCATCAGAAATCCGAAGTTTCCTTGGATCGATAAGGTGCCAATTCAGACAATCTAGGTGCCCAAACTGTCATAATCTGCATCAGATGCGAGTGTGCCTTCAGACTAGACAGAAGACTGTGATTTTCTTGTAGAGATCAGAGACACAAACCTATTCGTGGAAGACATCAAAACCCATAAATTCCTCTCCACCAAAGCAGGAGTAGATGGCATAGTCAAATTCCCCTATGTCGGTGAAGATGTGATTTTTGCTGATGTACCAAAAGATCTGATTGATGGCCACCTATCCTTATTAGATGAAGAAGAGATTAGTGAAGACTTCTTCGAACAAGATTTAATCATTGATAATTTTTGTACATCATTAGATTTAGAGCTTGAAATATCAAATGTAGACCATGTATAGTCGAAAGATCTGATACCACCGATACACAGCACGGTTGTACAACTTGCCACCGATATGATTCATACCCCACCAGAGCTAAAGCCATGTTTAGATAACATGAAGTATGCCTTCATTGTGGGTACGCAAAGCATGTACCATGTGATCATCTATTCATAACTGACCTAGGAAAAGGAATCTCGTCTCCATGAAGTTCTAGAGAGAAACCTCAAGGCCATAGGCTGGAAAATCTCCAATGTCCATGGGATTAATCCATCACTGTGTTCCCATCACATCTACCGGAAATAAGATAGCAAGACGTCCCACAAATTTCAGTGAAGATTAATTCTGAATCTCCAAGAGGTTGTTATGAATAAATTACAAAAAGTTGTGATGCAGGCTTCATATATCCCATCTCCGACTCAAAATGGGTGAGTCTCTTGCATGTCATACCGAAGAAATCAGGGATCACCATTGTGAATAATGACAAAGGAGAGGAGATCGCAACCAGAGTTCCAACATCTTGGCCCATCAATGTGGATTACAGAAGCTTGAACATAGCAACCAAGAAGGATCATTTCCCACTCCCCTTTATCGACCAAATAGTCAAAAGATTGGCTATGAAGGAGTATTTTTACTTCTTGGATGGATACTCTAGATATAATCAGGTTGCAATCGCCATATAAGACTAAGAAAAGACTACCTTCACCAGTTCATTTGGGACATATGCCTTCCACAGGATACCATTCGGATTGTATAACACTCCCATGACCTTTCAGAGGTGCATGTTAGCAAATTTCACAGATATAGTTGGTAGTTTTCTTGAGGTGTTTATGGACAATTTCTCGATCTATGGAGACAACTTTGATCAGTGCATATCCTATCTTGACCGAGTTGTAGAGAGATGTTGTGAAGTCAACTTGGTGCTCACGTGGGAAAAGAGTTATTTCATGGTAACTGAAGGGATTGTCTGAGGCCATGTCATCTCAAAACATGGCATGGAGGTATATCCTTCTAAGGTATGGGTCATTTCGAAGCTAGATCCACCTACAAAGTAGAAGCAAGTCCGGTCATTCTTGGGGTGTGTGGGATTTTATCATCGATTTATTAAATGTTTCATCAAGATTACCCGACCATTGACTCGGCTTCTAGGCAAGGAGGCCATATTCACTATCGATGCCATAGTCCTCCAAGCCTTTAATCAATTGAAAGATCTGATCGCTCAGGCCCCTTTCTACAACTGCCATATTGGTTTCTGCCATTTGAGATCATGACAGACACATCATATTATGCTATTGGAGCGGTTCTTGAACAGAGGAGACATAATCTTACATTTGTGATTCATTATGATAGCAGAACTCTTGATGAAATGAAAAAGAGTTGTGTGCAGTCATCTTCACCCTAGAGAAGTTCAGATCTCATTTACATGGATCCAAAGTAATTGTGTACATGGACCATTCTGCCATCAAATACTTGCAAGCCAAGAAGGATGTCAAACCAAGACTTGTCATTTGGATCCTTCTACTCCAGGAATTTGATATTGAAATCCGTTACAATCCTGGATTTAAAAATGTGATGGCAGACCACATGTCAAGATTTCCAGAGCCGGACACTCATGAGCATAGCCTGATACCAATTACAGAAACCTTTCCAGATTCTGTCAATCACCTAAATCCCCTAGCTCAACGATGTTGTGAACTATATTGTGTCTAGGAGTACTCCACAAGATTGGCCAAAGCTCAAAATTGATAAGTTTCTATCGAATATTCATTTCTATTAGTAGGAGGATCCATATATCTCTTGTATGGGGGCATATTGCATTTGGAAGAGGTGCATTCCTCAGGAGAAAGTTCATAGTCTCCTCGAGCATTGCCACGCCAGAAAATCTGGAGGACTCCACTCTAGAAAGCATACGGCAACAAAAGTGATACAGTTTGGCCTCCGATGGTCGACTCTCTTTAAAGACACAAAAGATTTCATAAAAAGATGTAATTACTGTTAGAAGATGGGTGACACCATCGGAATGATAGATACAATGCCCCTGAAGTACATTCAGATCTCAGACGTATTTGATGCATGGGGCATTGACTTCATTGGCCCATTTTCCAACAGTAAGTGATATAAGTATATTCTGCTTGTTGTTGATTACGTTAGTCATTGGGTGGAGGTTATCCAAACTCGAGCTGCCATCAGTTGCATCGTCTACCAATTTTTGAAAGAAAATATCATTGCAAGGTTCAGAATTCCAAAAATTCTGATATCAGATGGGGGTAGCCATCTCATTAACAGAGAAGTGAAGAAGCTGACTCAGGAATATTACATAGAACATCAAGTAGCTTGTCCATACCAATCACAATCTAATGGCTTGGTAGAATGTTCGAATAGGGAAATCAAGATGATTCTCCATAAGCTTATAAGTCCAGACAGAAAGAACTTGTCTCAACTACTCGACTCGGTTCTTTTGGCCTATCGGACAACTTACAAGTCTCACTTGGGAATGTTTCCCTCCGCCTAGTATGTGGAAAGCCATGACATTTTTGAGTTCATTCACAAATCTTTGTGGGCGATGAACATTTACAATTTGGATCCAAAGAAAGATGTAAAGAACAAAAAGTTAGATCTGAACAGACTTCTTGAATTCAACAACTATGAATACAATAATAGCCTGATGTACAAGGAGAATGTAAAGAAGTGGCACAACAAGCACATCCGTCGCAAGATCTTCAAACCAGGCCAAAAGGTTTGGTTGTTTGATGGAAATTTGAAACTTTTCCCAGAGACGTTGAAGAGCAAGTGGATCAGGTCATTCATAGTGAAGCATATGCGTGACAAAGGAAGCATCGTTAGATCTGATTTGTCAGCTAACGCACAACCATTTGTCATCAATGGATATCTTCTGAAGCCTTATATTGATCATGATACCTTCATGTCTGTGGTTGACTCTATTCAGTTGGTCTGTGATAAAGAGACCCAAGTTGCAGCATCAACTAATTTAAACAGGGCAATCAAAAATATTTTTAATTAGTATTCTATTCTCATCAATGCCGATCAGCCTTGTTGAGGATCATGATATCTTTCCATTGATTCAACCATCCTGTTTAATTTGATCTGACAGCAATTGCAACCCCATGCTTTCCGTCGTTTCATGCATATCCTACTCATTGGATAATCTAAAATTCTGGATATTAATTTTGTCCACCATCATTCTCCTGATAAGTCACTCATCCCATTCGCCATTGTTATACTAAGGATATTCCTCATCTTAAGTATGATGGGAGTGTATTCGGGTGCTCATTCTTTAATTCACCTTGCTTATCTCCTCAACTCTTTCTATTTTGTCTATACTTACGGATATTTTATCATAAGTATAGAGGGAGATAGGCCGAGCCATTGATTTTATTCGTTCCCATCCTCCATCGTCCCTGCTTTGTGTCCAATATGCTATATTTAGTATTAATTAATCATAATTATAGATTGGATGATCGACTTCCTATTCTTTATTTAGTTGTTATAGTATAGACTTGCGTATGCTTAGTATGAGTTATGTCTTCTTTTTCTCTCTAATCTAGGAGGACATAGCTGAAGATAAGTATAGGAGGGTCATATATATGTTGTATATATTTTATCCATAACCCATACTTGCATATTTTGAAGTAATTAAAAAAAATCAAAACACACATAAAAATTCCTTGTAATTAAGGGTAATAAACTTGTTAAAAATATTGTGCAAAAAGTTTGAAAATGGTTGAAAATTTCTTTGAAAATCTTTTGAAAAATGTTTGAAAAATATTTTGTAGATTTTTTTCAAAACCTTGTAAAAACATTTTGTTTGTAAAAAGTTCTTTTCTTTGTGTGAATAAAATGATTCAAAAATATATTTGCAAATGGATTTGAAAAATGTGTGTAAAATAACTTTGAAAAAACTACAAATACTATTTGAAAAAATATTTGCAAAATGATTTTCAAATTTTGTAAGTGTTTGTAACTTTTTTTTGTCAATTATTTTTTCAAAAAAAAGTCTTCAAAATGTTTGTCATTTCAAATTATTTAAGAATTGTGTACATACTTCAAGCAAATAAAAATTCTTTACAAATTCTGTACAAAAATATGTAAATACTAAGTGTAAAATTCTTCACCTAATTCTTGTAAATAACAAAACGCACTCCCATGTAAATATCTGCACATATTTCCTTTTCTAACCCTTTTGTTTTTGAAAAATCACTAAAAAATTGCAAAATCAAAAACACATAAAATTTGCAAAATATTTTCAAAAATTGAATAAAAATTTGTAAAACTTTTACAAAAATTCCATACAAAGTTCAAAATTAGAAAATTGCTTCACAAAAATAATTTCTACATTGTGCATAACATTTTCATTTTTCAGTAATTACAATTGAACAAGTAAATAAAATCCGAAGAGTGGAGCTTGGTTGGACCTTAATCTAAGTAATCACAAGAAACTTTAAGGAGTTGGAATTGAGACACTTCAAGTATGCTAGACTTAATTCTTTAAGACCATGAGACTAGGTTAAGTGTCTTCTTGATGGCCTAAGTAGAATATTTCGGAACACACGTATGATTCTTGCCAATAGTGACCTAACTTGCACACATGCTGATGAATTTGCATTTCATCATCTTTATTTGGTTATTTTAGCTTAAAATCCCTTATAAATAAATCTATTCTTCCACTAAACTTGATTCGTGTGTAAATATTGTATATTTATCACTATTTTTACCAAAAATAAATAAATAAATAAAGGAAAAATAAAGAAAATAAAAGATTGTATATATGAAATAGATACTGGCTGACTCTAACCCTTAAAGAAGGTCAAGACTTGACCTTATCGACAAGGAATAAAGTACTGGGAGATAAGGCCTATATAACAAAAATTCGAAAAATCAATATCCATTTGTGTATACTTACCACTTGTATACTACTGTATATGTATCAAGCAGTTCATTCAATAATTTATTTATACCCAAATTCACCTCAAACACAATTGTTTTCTTCTTGAAACTTGTACATAAAAATCTTTTGTAAATAGTAAAAATAATTGCAAAACAACCAGTGTATAGTGTGTATATAATAACACTCTGAAAAGCCGCAAAGCTCAACTAGTCAGATCAATATCTTCTCCACCAATACTCAAAATAATCAAACTCACTTTCATTGTACTCCAGATTAACAGATCTTTAAAATAGAGGTGTTTTCATAGAAATCAGAGTTAAGGTGTGAAATGTAGCATTTGGGGGTACTATTGTAGATTATACCTAGGTATATTATATGTAGATAATTTGTATATTTATTTTCTTTATGTTTTTTTATATATTGTATTTTTCACTATGTGTATATAGTGTATTTAACTTATATACATTATAAATAAAAATCAAAAAATCAAAAAATTCAATAAAAATAAAATCATGTGTATATTGTGTATGTAGCTCTATTAAATATTGTAAATATACCTATTTATTTAACCTAATAAATCACTTCTTAAATATCAAATAAAAATATCATCAAAACCCTTGTAAATTATTATAAATTAATTATTAAATTATTAATATATTTTAATAATAAATAAAAAAACTAGGTATTGTAAATATAGGTATATATACCGGTAAATAACATATTTTTTTATTTTCACCCTTGTATATAACTTATTGAATTAATTAAAAAGCACCATAATTAAGTTAATTAAATTACTAACATTATAACTTTACATTATTTTCTATTTTAAATTCATTTTCGATTTTATTTTCAAATAATTCTTATTTTCTACGTTGTTTTGTCACGTAGCTTACTTTGTCTCATTCTTATCACTCGTTGATTAGCTGCACCTGGTCTGTAAACACGGGTCAACTCCCTAATTGATGCCTCTACTCATGTATTTCACTCATCGTCCGTTCTTCTCCTCATTTTCCCGCACATTCTGGCCATTAACTCTCCCCACCTTCTTCTCCACTCTTCCACCCTGATTAACTCTCTCCATCGCCATATCATCTTTTTGCCAATCACGCCTCAGTTCGCTTGTTATTCAAATTTCAAATCTCACTGAGGCCAATACTATTTACACATATCCTACACCTCAAGTCGCGGGCTGATCCATTTTGGCCCTCACTTCTCCACAAGGTGGATTTCTGGAGCATGCATGAGGAGACAACTTGAGTTTCCCATGACTAGGAGCATGAGATGGAGTCTAGAATTTGGATACAACAAATGGCCGGAGTTCCCTACCATCGTACTTCGACTCTCTACCAGTCGCACCAGATCGAGGTGATCCCCTTCCATTCCTTCACCATAGGTAATCTTAGGTCATTTCCTTTTCGTTTATGTTTTCAGTCTTGCATTTTAGACATTGATTCTCCTAGATTAGATCATCCACAACCTCCCTCTGATTTGCTCGATCGGAGGTATTCCGATCATCTTTCATCCTATCCAACCCTTTTTTACACTCACCAACCTCTCCTTCATCCACTCCCATGTTATGTTCCTCTCCATATCATCTCAAATCAGGAGAACAATCTTCTTTCCCCCACCGATCGCCGGAGACTCTCATTCACCCTTCACCAGTCATCATTTCTGCATAATAAAGTTTGTTGGAGTGTCACCTCTGAGCATGGAGCATTTTGCAGGGTCTTGGAGTACATGAGAGACCAAGGATTGTAACTTGGAGTTTCATCTCGAGCTCCATAACTTCTAACCTTTAGATCATCTTCGAGGAGCAGTCAAACCTCCATGTCATTTCCCATCGATGCAGGAATGCACTGCTATCTTTCGACGGTGATTCAGACTGAGATTGAGCAAGATTTGCTTGATTGAAGTTCGCAGGAGCTGTGATTCAAGCTAATTATCCCAGTCACCTTCAGCACCGCAGGATGAAGAATTGTCGCTCCAGATTGAATCTCATCCATCCATTTACGTCCAAAGTTGTGCCATGAATCGAGGCCCCCAAAGCTAATCCAAGCCATCAACGTGCGCGTCAACCTTGGTCGTTCGATCAGCGAATCAATCAACCATAGCCGTCGATCCTTCCACATGTATTATGGGTAAAATTGCGCTTCATCCCAGTTGTTTAATTGTTTTACAAATAGTTTTCTCTAGGGACATGTGTCTTTGTTCTATGAATTGAATATTTGCATACAAGACCCAACTGCTTATTTTATTTAATTTTTCAGACTTATTTGAACTACAACATGAGCACAGCATGAGAGTTCTGGTCCTTCTGCAATAAAAGCCCGCACACTTATTTGTTATTATTGAGACCATGGAATTAAAGTTACTACAATTAGGTCCAATCCAGTGCAAGTCACGTGCATCTACACGTGTGTTTTTGCAAATTTTACATGTTTGGTCTTTCATAATCTGTATATGTTATCATTTAGCCCTTAAATTAACATTCTTTGCATCTATGCCCCTGTGATCATGCATATTATTTTGCATGTTAAATTGAATTAAAAAAGACCAAAACATATTAAAAAAATGCATAAAAATTACCTTAACCTCTTGCTAATATCATCTATTCATGCTAATTTTAACTTTGCATTTTTATCATTTTTATTAATTTTAATAATTCAAAAACTCCAAAAATTTCCCTATTGGCATTAAAAATAATAATAAATAGAACTTTTCTAAAAATTCCGAGAACATCTTGTTTGTTTTTATTTATTTTATTTTCTAACTAATTTTCATTCACTGATTCGTCATAAAAACCAAAAAAATAGAAAAACATCAAAAACACTAAAAAATCAGTTTCACATCAAAAAATTCCAAAAAAAAGCAAAAGTACTTTATTGAAAATTCAAAAAATATTCTCTTTGATTGTGCATATTTCCCTAATTTTTGTTTTAATTTTCTATTTTAAAATACAAAATCATCTGTAGCATTTCATGTTTCTCATTTTTTCCTTTTTTTTGTTTCATTTATTTGAAAATCTTTAAAAATCGAAAAAATGTAAAAAATCAAAAAAAATACAAAAACTTCAAAAACCCAAAAATAATTTTATTTTGATTTTCTATGTATTTTTTCTACATTTTAAAAATCTAAAAGTTGCATTTTTCTTACTTTTTTTACTATTTATTTTAGTTGTTTTTATTTTTTTACTTTCAGAAAACTAAAAACATTTGCAAACTTTGAAAATCATCAAAAATTACAAATCAGAAAACATAAACAACAACAACAACAAGAAAGCATTTTCCCACAATTAAGTAGGGTCGGCTACATGGATTCTTTGCCTCCATTCAGATCTATCTTGGGTCAATCTCAGACTTATATCCAAAAAACTAAGATCCCTTCGTATAGTCTCTTTCCAACACTTCTTGGGACGTCCTCGCCCTCTCTTAGCCGGCTCAACATCCCAACACTCACATCTCCTAACCGATGCATCAATTGACCTTCTTTGCAAATGACCAAACCATCTTAAGCGGTTTTCTCGCATCTTATCCTCGATCGGAGCTACACAAACTTTCTTTCTGATTGCATCATTCTGAATCCGATCTTTACGTGTATGTCCACACATCCATCTTAGCATTCATTTCTGCTACAGCCATTCTCTGCACATGTCTATGGTTCACAGGCTAACATTCATAACCATAAAGCATAGCAGGTCTCATGGCTGCTTTGTAAAACTTCCCTTAATTTTTAAAGGAATTTTCTTATCACAGAGAATAGCATAGGCTCCTCTCCACTTTAGTCGGCCTGCATTTATTCTATTAGTAACATCTCCATCAATTCCCCCATCATGTTGCAAAATAGATCCCAGATATCTAAAAGAATCTCTCTTCTGAATGTTATCATCACCAATCTTCACCTCGATTCCTTCACCATTGCTTCCATCAAAGGTGCATTCCATATATTCTTTCTTAGCCCTACTTATACGAAAACCTTTAGTCTCCAATGCATGTCTCCAAACCTCAAGCTTCTCATTTACTCCATCTCTAGTCTCGTCAATCAACACAATATCATCCGCAAATAACATACACCAAGGTAACTCATCCTGAATGTGACTTGTCAACTCGTCCATAATCAAAGTAAAAAGAAATGGACTCAAAGATGAACCTTGATGTAAACCAATGTTGATATCAAAATAGTCAGTCTTCCCCGTCGGGGTCCTTACACAAGATAAAGACCTATCATACATATCCTTTAAGAGATTAATGTATAGGACAGGTACTTGTCTCTTCTCCAAAACTCTCCACAGTATCTCTCGTGGGGCGGAATCATAAGCCTTCTCCAAATCAATAAAGATCATATGGAGATTCTTCCTTTAAAAATTGAAAAGACAAAAACATCACAAAAAACCTAACAATTTGCTTTGAATTTCATTTTTCCTTTCTTTGTGAATTGAATAACTCTCAGGATTTTTGTAGAATCCCTGAGTTCGATCTTGTACACTATATGGGTAAATAAACAACAAAAATCTTTTGATACATTTCTTCATTTTGTTTTATCTTTAGAGTTCAATAAATTTTTGTTGAGGGATTTTTAGGGTTGCAACGATATTGCACTTAATTTTATTTATTAAACATCACAATATTCCTGTTCAACAAATGGCATCGTTGCCGAGGAGGCATGGCGAGGGTAGATAGGTTTTTCTTCTTATAACGTGCTATTCTTGGTTGTAAATACATGTTTGTTTTCTTTATAATTTTGTCTTCTTATTTTTGTCACATATTTCTTCTTTATATTTTGTCACTTCATATTTTATCTTCTATTTATTGTCATTTACTTATTTTATTTATTGTCTATATTTTTTGTATATATATTATTGTGGATTGCAAATTATTGAGGAGTGAGCACTCACTTCAAATTTCAGGTGCTGTGAGGGAGCTTATAAAGTGCTTGCAGGATCTGATTTATCGGACACTAAAAGCTCCCCAAGATCAGACTTAGGGATTCATTTGAGGTCCATTTTACTTGCTCTTCTCATTTTGTCTCTTGTCCACCTCTGTGTGTGCATCTTGTTTGTTTATCTATATTGTCTACTTTATTTTCTTATTATTTTTTCCCATATCATCATAACAATGTTTCTTACATTTTATTGTCTTTACTCTTTCTTAGTAGGACCTGACAAGCATGGGCAGCATTTCTAGGAGCGCCAACTCACTCGATCAAAGCAGAGGCGACCCATTTCTTCACCGAGCTATAGGAGAGCATAGGAGGAGGAGCAAAAGAGTTGGACAAAGCATTTTTTGGAGAACTTTTTTGTTTTCATTTTAGCACTTTTATTTCACATTTTTTTTGTAAAAAATTGTACTAATTTCTTTTTGGGATTTGCCTCTTTTTTGTTTTCTAAAAGGCCAATATATACCTTGTGTGTACGGGGTCTGTTTCACAAATTGTCGGTGCACTTGGGGGACCTCGCTGATTTTTTCATCGACATTATTTTTTATTTGTTTTCTCTTGATTTTGTGTGCTTGAGCCCTTAAAAGCTGGTTTTATTATCTTGCTTGAGTCGGGTAATCGACTAGGTCCAAAGCCATTAAAAGAATATTTGTTCCTATAGACTAGACCGTAGGATTAGACTTAGTCACAATTAAGTGGTTTTTGTCCGCTAATAGAAGTTACTACTAGGATAGTTCTCATGCATCATTTAGGGTAGTTTATTTCTATATTTATTTTATGCGTGGATCACTTTGCATGTAGAGTGCTAGCAAAAGGTGCGCATCTCTTCCTTTCCATGCATCATTGATTTGATCATGCATCGGCTTTTCTGATTTCCTCATTTTCATTCTCTTAAGATAAAAACAGAATTGAAAAATCGTTAGACCATTTACTTGAAAAAAAAAGTGTTAATTGTATAAAATTAGGACTGCTAAAGAAAACTCGACCTTAAAATATACGTAAGGACAAATCATCATTATTTTTGGGAGTGTATCCCCCATTGTTTGTAGGTACCTACCTCTTGATAGAGTGGGAGAAGATACAACCATAAGGACAGAGCCCAAATCCATGGACTTGTGCCCTATGCTCCTATGCGCATCTCTGTGGTGTATGGTTGAGATGCAAGCACTTGCCTCTGATGTTAGAAAATAATTTTGGTGTGCTCATTGTCCTTTCTCCCTTTGTGCTTGATATTGAACTCGACAACCCAGATAGATAGTTCCATTGATTGGGGAGGATTGAGAATGTATACTGGGCAATAGCGGTGACTCACCATGTGTACTTGATAGTAAGTAACTTCTTATAGATTCACTAAAACTAAAATTGCAAAGATAAAAGATCGAACTCTTATGGTCTCCATTATGTCCAGTTTATGAATCGGGGGATTGTATTGTATTTATTTATTAGTGTAAAGATACTTTCGTGTCTTTCGCATTTTTTTCTCTTTTTTCTTATTGTGTTGACCCTTGTGTTCTTACATCTTTCCTATTGACATCAAAGATGTCAGATTGGAGTATTTCTTGTTCAGACTCCGCGAGCTCATTTCACACTCCAGTTCATCATCTTCTATTTAGAAAGACTCACTTCTCGGATATCCCTCTTATTCAACATCACCCATCTACTCATCCAATTCATTGTTTGACATTGACTCGAATCTCGAACTATCATTTGAGACTCCAGCATTTTTTAGGACTAAACTAGTGCCCTACACCTTTTCAGAGTCAGAATTAGAGCACTTGATGCAACCAATGGGCAAGGGTTCCATGTCTGAGAAGATCGAGTTTAATAATACGATGTTAGCGTCCATTCAGGCCATTCAGACACAGTTGACTAAACAAGCTGACAACTACGACGAATTAAGAGATATGATCTTCGAGCTGAGGAATGAGAGACAAGATAGGAGAGAGGAGGATGAGCATATAAATGGAGGTAGGAATAGGGGAGGAGGAGATCAACCAGTTGATCCAGTGACTAAGCTCACACTTAAGGATGCCTATAATCTAGGGGCAAGACAAACCAATTCATGGATGCAAATACATGTGATTCATGGGCATTTTGAGCTTAATCCCACGATTTTACCTATACTCACAATATTCCACAGACACATCAATGAAGAATCAAATGTACACCTCCAACAGTTTGACTGCATATGTGGCACTATACACTACCCAAATGTTCCATTAGAGGCAGTGAAGATGACATCATTCCCGTTCAGTCTGACAGACAAAGCATTATAATTGATTAACCATTTGGCAAAGACTGTCACAATTTGGGAGGAGTTGAGGTCTGCTTTTCTAAGAAAACATTATCACTTGGACGTCTCAACCAAATTTGGTCCCTGATTGCCAACCGCTCCTAAATGTCCCATGAGCCTATTCACGAGGCATAAGAAAGATTTAAAGACTTGACGAAGAAGTGCCCCCATCATGACATTCCAAAGATGAGCCTTGTGCAGAACTTCTTTGGTGGTTTGAGCAATGAGAACCAAAAGTTGGTAGATACTGCATTTCAGATGTATGTTAGAGAGAGAGATCCTTGAACCGGAAAATCTTCAATATAGACCTAGGAGTCATGCATGCAAGCCTACGAGTCAACGATCCTAAGGTGCTTATGGGGGGTCCCATTTCAATAAGGATGAGGATGTCTTTTATCAAAATTTTGAAGAGATGGTGGAGAGCTCTGTAGCTCTTTCTTCTTCACGTTCTTTTCAAAAGCATCTCATTGCCTTTCCTTCAGTACCCCACAAGTTTGTCAACACGATGACATCACATGATGTGGATAGGGTGGACATTGCAGATCGGACCATCATAAGAAATCACCTATCCAAAGTTGACATAATAGAGAAACAATCCAAGCAGCTTGAGAAGCTTCAAGTGATCGAACAGAGGACAAATAACATGGATAAGTTGAATAATATTATGAAGCATCTGGAGCTTCTTATCAGTACGATTAGTGCATGTCAGAATGCGAGTGTCGCAATCGATATTCTACTCGTGAGCAGACTTCTTCCACTTCAGCACAATAGAGTATCGGAGGACCGTCTACAATTCAACACGTTTACTACATGCAGACCCCGAGCTAGGTCCAACAATAGTCACATTAGATTGTACCATGCCAGGAAGAGTATCCTTACATTCCTAAGCAGCAGTCCCCACCCTCACCTCTCATTCAGGAGGTAAAAGGTATTTGGTTCGACCGAGAGCGCAACTTCCCCCATCCGTTAGGGCAAGGTTAGTTCCCAGCAGAGTCAGAGACCCATCAACCATTTTCAGGAGGGAGACCACACCCCCAGCATGAGCAGATACAACCTCATTTCACGTCTTCACCACACTTCCAGAACTGGAGACATGGACAACAACAGATGCAGTCTGCATATCCTCATCAGCCTTACTATTAGCAGCAGTCTATATCTTATGGACACTTTTTGCATCCTCCTCCTCCTCCTCATTATCAGTAGCCATATTCTGGATACCAGCAACCTCCACACTACCAGTCTTAGCAACAACCAATCATTGAGCATCCAGAAGCACATTCGGTGAATCCCGTAATAGATCATCTTGCACTACTGATGAAGAATATGAATGACCTGACTCAGCGGCTTAACAACCTGAATACCACCAAGATATTGATCCCATCCCAGGTCGACGACAACTAACAATTTCATAGGAAAGGAGCTGGTAGCCCATGATCCATCCACACCCAAAACATGTATGTCCCTTGATTGTACATGTTTATCTGACACCATTTATCTCGAGAGCGGTAGGAGAATGCAATCGCATACACATCAGGTTTGATTGGAGAGAGTCTCTAAGAGAGATTCACCGACTTTATCTTCTTCTTCACACGTAGAGCATCGATCCAGTGTAGCAGAGCCAGATCTTGCAGTTTCACCATCTTCTTCTTCACCATCACTATCACCTTCTTCACTAGAATTATTCAAAAAATTGAAATAGAGAATAAAGAAAGATGCAGTGTCGAGCCAGTCATGAAGGAGAACACACCAGTAGTGGATTCTTCTTCTTCACTAGCAACCCAAGCAGCCCGTCCTGTTTTTCTTTTGTTCCTTTTGTTCCTATATTGGATAACATTGTACATACTGATTCTAGTTGTACAACAATATATGATGATTTTGAATTGAATAGGAAAAATGAGCAGCACGACATTTCTTCTGATTCGGTTCCATTTCCTTCATCTTTCAATAAAACCAAAAAAATCCAAAAATTAAAAACAACACTATCTGATCCTGGAGTGGTAATGATCCTTCGTAATATCTTTTTAGCTATGCCACTCCATAAGGCCATGAAGTACATGATAGTAGTGAAAAAGGGAATGAAAGAAGTATGTACTCAAACGCGTCAATCAAATCAGAATAGACGAAAGAAAACAAAGAAGCACATCTTAACTATGGCACAATTCATGCCATTAGAAACCTCTCGCCCAAAAAGCAAGATAAGACAGCACCTCACATCCGTTGCCACATCTTTGATCAAGAATTTGATCGTACTCTTCTCAGTAGTGGTTCCTCCATTAATATCATGCTACCTCACTACTCACTGAGTTTGGGCTAGGGCCTCTTAGATCCACCAGGACGATCCTTCAATTTGTTGATAGATCGATCAAGAGGCCGAGAGGCATTTTAGAGGGAGTTATTGTAACAGTGCAAGGAATGAGATTCCCAGTTGACTTTTTTATTATGGATATGGATACCTCTGCAGCATTACTCCATACCCAGATCATACTTGGTCGGGCATTCCTTCGAACAACTGAAATAGTAGTTGATTATGGTACTTGAGAGATCATCTTTCAATCCTATAGTGATGAGGTGAAGATGGATACGATCCCAGATCTGAGGCCATCACCGCCACAAGCAGCAACAAATGAGAGAGATAGTTACACAAGATTATGAGGAATGTGATTTTCTTGCTGAGTTTTGAGACACCGACCTATTCACAGATTTCACAGATACCTAGGAGTTCCTTTCTCAGAAGGACCTTCTATAAAACACAGTCACCTCGAGTTCCCTTGTTGATCATTCTGAGTTGTCATCTGATGGACAGTTTGAGCAGTATTCTGAGGATCATTCTGAATTTTCGGAGGTACATTCTAAGATCCATGAGACATATTCCTTTTCTGAGATTACTGATGAGACACCTCCTTCTAAGATTTCTGAGATATTTGTTGAGAGTTCCGAACATCATCTTGAGCCATTCCTTTTCGAGTAGAGATCATTCGTTGTAGACCTTTCTGAAATTTTACTTGTTGAGCCAACAGTAACCACGATGGGTAGTACACACAACACAAATCATATATCATCTATCGATACCTGATGGATATTCCGACCATGTACTTACCTCATGGCGCATCTACGTAAATTACCGATGCCTGAATTCAGATACCAATAAAGATCACTGTCCACTATCCTTTATTGATCAGATTATTAAGAGATTGGCAAGGAAGGGGTTCTTGTATTTCTTGGATGGGTACTTAGGTATAACCAGGTTGCAATTGCTGTTGAGGATCTGGAGGAAACTACTTTTACTTGTTCGTTTGGCACGTACGCCTTTAATGGATGTCCTATGGATTATGTAATGCCCCAGCTACATTCCAAAAGTGTATGTTGGTTGTTTTTGCTGACATGGTGGGTAGTTTTCTAGAGGACTTCATGGATGATTTCTTGATCTACAGGGATAGTTTTGATGCATATCTTACTAATTTAGACCGAGTACTTCAGTATTGTTGAGAGGTAAACTTGATGCTCTCATGGGAGAAGAGTCACTTTATGGTGAGTAATGGAACTGTATTGAGAAACATCATCTCCAAACATTGTATGGAGGTTGACCTGGCTAAGATTGATGTGATTTCCAAATTAAAGCTACCATAGAATTTGAAGAAGTTGAGGTCATTTCTAGGTCACGTTGGATTTTATAAGTGATTTATTAAGGACTTCAGCAAGATAGCCAGACCTTTGACTGAACTTCTATGCAAGGAGAGTGAGTTTATTGTAGATGAGAAAGTACACCTTGTACTTCAACAGATGAAAGACATGCTTACTATTGCTCATGCCCTACAGCCATCTGATTGGTCTCTTCCCTTTGAGATCATGACATACGTGTCAAATTTTGAAGTTGGAGTGGTTTTAGGGTAGAGAAGGGATGGGATAACGTTTTCTATACACTATGCTAGCAAGACTCTGGATAAAGCATACCGTAATTACACAGTCACAAGGAAGGAGATGTTAGCAGTGGTATTTGCATTAGAGAAGTTCAGATTTTACCTGCTTGGTTTAGATATTATTTTGTATGCACGGATCACACTACCATACGATACCTACAGGCAAAGAAGGATGACAAACCACACATTATCAGATGGTTCCTTCTTCTGTAGTAGTTTGATTTAGAGTTTCGAGATAAACCTGGACTAAAGAATATTGTGGCAGATCACCTTTCTCGGATCACAGATGCAGAGACTTCTGAGCAGTTAATACTTCCCATATCATAAACATTTCCAGATGAGATCATTTTGTATGTGGCCTCACTCCCATGGTTCACTGGTGTTGTGATCTATCTTATCTCCAAGAAAGTACCACAAGATTCGCCGAAGCATAAGGTAGACAGATTCCTATCAAATATACATTTTTACCACTAGGACGATCCATACCTATTTCGTGAGAGTGTGGATTATATCTAGAGAAGGTGCATTCATGGAAGGCCATATCCCGATATATCGGCGATATATCGCCGATATATCGATATCGACATGGGACCGATATCGAAATCGATATATCGATATATCCGATTTCAGGCATTTTCTTCAGAAAGAATCCTAGATATAGCGATATATCGTTGATATATCGGCGATATATCGACGATATATCGATATCGACACGATATCGAAACGATATCGATATCGATATGTCCTTCCATGGGTGCATTCCTCAGGAGGAATACACCAACATACTTGACCATTGTCAAAAATTAGATCTGATGGACATCATTCAGGGAAGCACATGGCAACAAAGGTTTTACAATGCAGCCTAAGGTGGCCAACTTTATTTAAGGATGTTACAGATTATGTTCGAGGTTGTACCGACTGTGAGAAAATGGGAGGAACTGTTGTTGCCAAAGTTACCATGCCCTTGAGATATATCCAGATTTCAGATGTTTTTTATGCTTGGGACGTATACTTCATGGGCCCATTTCCTATCAATTAGGGATTTTAGTACATCATTATTGTCATGGATTATGTTAGTCATGGGTGGGGCTGTCATTACTCGAGCCATTGATAGTCGTACAATATGTTCCTTTCTCTAGGACCACATTATTTGTGGTTCGGGAATCCCAAGATACTCATTTTAGATTGGGGAAGCCATTTCATTAATCAAGAGGTCATGACATTTGTGAAGGAGTACACCATTGAGCATAGAGTTGTATCTCCTTGCCACCTACAGACTAACTGCTTGGATAAATTTCAAATAGGGAGATAAAGATGATATTTTAGAAACTTGTGCATCCAAATAAGAAGAACTGGTCCTAGATGCTTGACTCGGTTCTATGGGCTTAGCGGATGGAGTACAAGTCTCCATTGGGAATGTCTACCTATAGATTGGTTTATGTAAAGCCTTCACACTTGCCGGTTGAGTTAATCAGAAATTTTTATGGGCACTCTGTGTATGCAATTTGGACTATGAGAAACTGGACATAGTAGGAAGTTGGATCTCAATATATTGCTGGAATTATGAGATTTTGCATACGACAACTCAATCATGTATAGGAGAAAGTCAAGTGTTGGCATGATAGACACATTAGAAGGAAACATTTCTTCCCTGATCAGAAATTTGGTTATTTAATGTGACATTGAAGTTGTTTCCTAGTAAATTAAAAAGAAAATTGTCATGACCGTTCATTGTGAGAGTTATGCGTGACAATGGTAGTATTGTCATATCTGGGTTATCATATGACACAACCATTTATTGTGAACAGACAGTTGCTGAAGCCATATCTAGATCATGATACAATCATGTCTGTGGTTGATTCCATATCTATGGTATCAAACGATGACTTTTTGACTTCTTCTGCACTGATACATGAGCTAAGTTTCTCTTGTATATATACTTTCATTTTATTCTTTATTCTTCCGTTTTTATCGTTAACCTCTTTTCTGTGTATATGTGTGTGCTATACTTAGGATGTACTTTATCCTAGGTATATGGGAGGTGAATGACTTGAGTTTTTCCATTTTTGTTCTGTTTCATCACTCTGTTGTTGCTTACAATTAGGGATCATTTACGCTAAATATAGGGGGAGAGATGACATTTATTTCATTCTCTTTCACGTTTTTATTTTCTTTTATTTCTCTTTTCTCATTTGTCCTTCAACTTGCTGATATTCTTTTTCTATACTTAGGGACTATGACCTTAAGTATAGGGGAGGACAAGTTGAGTCATTGAGTTTGTTCATTCTTTTCCTCGATTTTCCCCTTGTGTACAGTCTTCTATACTTAAGATTTTTTTATCCTAAGTGTAGGGGGGATCACAGTCGTATATTCTTTTCTTTCTATTCTTTGATTCGTTGTTGTATATATTCTTATCACATTTCTATACTTAGCAGGAGTTATGCTTCCTTTGTAGCTCTTTGGTCACTATGAGGACATAGTTCGAGCAAAGTACAGGGGGTGTCGTATATATTGTATATATATACTTTAGCTATAACTCGTATTTTTGTTTGCTAATAATATACCTCTTACTTAAAAAATATTTGAAAAATGATTTGTAAAATAATTTGCAAAAATCTTTTACGAAATCGTATGTAAAAAATATTTTGTAAAAAATTATTTGTAAATTTTTTGTAAAAATGTTTTTATTTTTTTTGTAAAATCTTTTTTTGTACAAATCTTTGTAAAGGTGTTTGTAAAATTGTTTTGTTTGTAAAATGTTTGTAAATTATGTTATGTATCAAAATTATGTATATTGTACAAAATATTTGTAAAATTTTTTAAATCAAAATGTTTGCAATAACCTGATTTGTAAAATTATTTGTAAATTAGTTTGCAAAAAGATTTATAAAAAAATTGAAAGAAATTGTAAAATATTTTGAAAAATGTTTGTAAACTCTTTTGTAAAATATTTTGAAAATGTTTGTAAAAAAATTATAAAACTATTTTATCATGTGGGATATAAATTATGGGATGTATATATATTTGTAAAATCCACGTGTATATAAAAACTTTAATTACTTACTTCTCCTTCCGTAAAAATTATAAGATTCTTTGTTGTGCATAAAATCCTTTTATAAAACTTATATCTAAAACTTGTAAATAAAATCCTCTTGTAAAATCTTGTAAAATTTTTTACAATCCTTGTATGTATATGTATTTATAGTCCTTGTAAATATATTCAATCTATTAACTCTTTTCTTTCTTAAAAAAGTGTTTAAAGTCCATATAAATTTGCAAAATTCTTTGAAATTTTTTGTTAAAAAGATTGTTATCTATTTTGTTTATCTCTGAAAAAATGTGTTGTATATATTTTTTGCATTTGCATGTTCAATTTTCAGAATATTATTGATATTTAAACTAGTTTGGAATAAAGACGAAGAATGGAGCTTCTTTAAGACCTTAATTAACTTAATTGTAGGAATCTTATAGGAACTAGAATTGAGATTCTTCAGGTCTATAGACTTAATTCATTGGAAACCACTTGACTTAGTTCAGTGTCGTCTTGACTGCATAAGTACAATACTTCGAAACTCACTTCTGATTCTTATTGATAATGACCTAGATTGCACACATGCACTTACACTTTGCTTACCTCAGTTGAAGTGGTAGAGGGCCGGATTTGTCAGCATGAGACACACGCTAATGAAACAACGGAAGTCACACATTTGTGGTCATTATGCCCCAGCCTGGTACAATCGCAACGAGGTCTAAAGACGGAATTTTGTGGGTTGTAATAAAGCTTCAAAAGAGGGATAATCTACTCGCTCAAGAGGAAAAACTTCTTATGTACATGCTGCACCTTTGTTTATATTAAAAAAAGGCAAAATAAAAAACTCCAAAAATGTAGTCAGGCCTGGATAAAAATACAATGCCTGATGGAGTATGTATATAGATGTATAGTCAATAAGCTAGCCTGAACTTCAAAGTCAGATATTTGTGATCCTACAGCTGAATGACTTAGCTGCACTGGCCAGGCATCCTAAGATAGGTAGGTACACTGGCTACTGTCCATTCTTCTCTCAACCGCCTCTTCTTGAACTGGTTGCACTTGAACACCCCGCTTCTCGAGGAAAGAGTTATTGGATTGGTGAATTAGTGTCACCATGTTGTTGAAGACTGAAATTTATCGCTTCAATCGAGGAGAGATCCATATCACTTACACTATACAAGAAACATTCATAATCAGAAGGGTTTGCTTATGAGTCGACTTATTCAGACATGGCTATTGAGAGACTTGGTCGGAGTTGTGAGGCTTCTAGAGGCTGTTTAGTGTCATGTCCGTTTCCCACTATGGTTCCTTCCAATATAATAATCCAAAGTTCTGACCGAGCTCCATAATTTGATTTTATAAAGATAAGTTTAATATTCAATATTCTTCTATGTTCTTTAATTTTCCTTCATTCTTTTTCTTCTTAGTCATTCTTCAAGTAAGTGATTGCTAAGGGGTTAGCAAAGGTAAAGCATAAAGGGATGATGAATCTGCATTTCATCATCTTTATTCATTTATTTTAGCTTAAAATAACTTATAATAAAATACCTATAAATATCAATAAATCTATTCTTTTACTAACCTTGGTTATTGTGTATATAATGTATATTTGTCACTATTTTAACCTTAAATTAATAAAGAAAGAAAAAAATGGACAACTAAGGAAAATAAAAGATTGTATATATGCAATAAATACATGTTGACTCTGACCCTGAGAGAAGTCAAGACTTGAACTAATCGACAAGGAATAAAGTAGGGGGAGATAAGGCATAAATTCTCAAACTTCTAAAAATTAATATCCATTTATGTATATTTTCTACTTGTATATTGTTGTATATATCACAAAGTTCATTCAGTAATTTATTTATTTATTTATACCCAAATTCACCTAAAACACAATTGTTTTCTGCTTGAAATCTGTACATAAAAGTCTTTTGTAAATAATAAAAATAATTACAAAAGAACCAATGTACGTTGTGTAAATAATGCTTCTGAAGTACATTCAGATCTCATACGTATCTGATGTGTGGGGCATTAACTTCATGGGCCTATTTCCCAACAATCAGGAATATGAGTATATATTGCTTACTATTGATTACATTAGTCGTTGGGTGGAGGCTATCCCAAGCCGAGACAACCACAATCGCACCATCTACCGATTTCTATAAGCAAATATCATTGCAAGGTTCAGAATTCCAAAATTCTGATATCATATGGGGGTAGCCATTTCACTAATAGAGAAGTGAAGATGCTGACTTAGGAATATTACATAAAACATCAAGTAGCTTCTCCATACCACCCACAATCTAATGGCTTGGCAGAATGTTCGAATAAGAAAATCAAGATGATGTCCAGAAGCTTGTATGTCCAAAGAGAAAGAACTGGTCTCAACTGCTTGACTCATCGAGCTGATTCATAAATCTTTGTGGGTGATGAACATTTGCAATATGGATCTAAAGAAATAAGGAATGAATAGAATGCTTGATCTGAACAGAATTCTTGAATTTCGTGACTATGCATACGACAATAACCTGATGTACAGGAGAAGGTCAAGAAGTGGCATGGCAAGCACATCCACTGTAATACCTTCGAACCGGGTCAGAAGGTTGGATTGTTTGATGCAAAGTAGAAACTTTTCCTAGCGAAATTGAAGAGCAGGTGCACCGTGTCATTCATAGTTAAGCATGTATGTGACAATGGAAGCAATTTCATATCTGATTTGTCGGCTGACGAACAACAATTTGTCATCAACGAACAACTCTAAAGCCTTATCTTGAGCATGATACCTTCTTGTTCGTGGTTGACTCTATTCAAGTGGTCTACGATGAAGAGTTCCAAGTTGCAACATCAACAGATTCAAACAGGGCACTCAAAAATATATTTTATAAGTAATCCTTTTCATCTTTTCATTTCTTCCATTCTTCGGACAAGTCACTCATACCATTCATCCATTCTATACTTAGGATATGCCTCATCCTAAGTATAGGGGGATGAGTATATTCGGGGTGCTCATTCTTTAATTCCCCTCGCATATCTCCTCAACTCTTGTTATTTTATTTATACTTAGGGATATTTTACCCTAAGTATAAGGGGAGACATGTTGAGGTGTTGATTTTATTTGTTCCCAACCTCGACCCTCCCTGCTTTAGTGCACAGTCTGCTATATTTAGGACTAATTAATCCTTAGTATAGGGGGTATGGTTGACTTCATATTCTTTATTCAGTCGTTGTAGTATGGACTTTATTATACTTATGTAATATCCATGGCTTAGGTCCTTGGTCTGTTATCGAGGAAAAGTGGCCCTGACAACTTGTTTGGTATGGGCCTAATCATACCAATGGGCAACCACCCAAAATGCTTAAGCTCAAGTTGTCAAGTAGTTATCCCACCACTTATAACCTACTCTCACACTTTGTGAGTTTTAGATGTGGGACTATGTTTGGGGGCATGGGTGTTACAACCTCCCCCACTTATATTCGCAACATCCTCGTTGCAACATGGTCCATCACTTATTCCCAGTGACAGTGGTGGTTGCATGATGAATACCCATTCATCACTCTTTATTCTTTTATTTTAGCTACAAAAACTTTGCCAATCACATGTACATCTATGTAAATATCAATAATTACCAAAGGGCATGCATTGTATAAAAATAAATAATTAGCATGTTTTTGTGCATAAATAAAAGAATAAAGAAATAAAAGAAAAAGAGGGATTGAGCGACCTAATCCCAAGGGAGGGCTCAGCATGGGCCTGACCGCATAAAAACCCAAGTAGAGAGAGATAAGGAAGCTCATGTGTACATACATACATGTAAATAAAATAAAAATATTTTCCTCTAAAAATAAAAATAAAAATGGGCTTGTATATATTTGTAAATATTTGCAAATATTAAATTAAAATAAAAATGGAAAATTAAAAAGAAAATAAAAAGGCTTTCACCTTGTACATAAGCCATGTATATAGAAACCCTTTATCTATTTATTTATCCCTATAAATAAATAAATTAAAATTCCATAAAAATTGTATATACTCTATATTTCATGGTGAAAATAAATAAAATAAAAAGCATAATAACAAAAATAAAATAAAAAGAATAAAAATAAAAATAAACATTGTATATAGACCATGTATATAGGTGTACATAAGTATTTATTTACCCCTTGTAATTAAATAATAAAAATAAAATAAAAATACCAAAATATTCCAAATTTTATCTTGTAAATAAATAAAATATAAAATTGGAATAAAAATGTACAAAAGTAAGTAATTAAAAATAAAAATAAAAAGACAACATTGTATATATACCTATATATTATACAAAATTGTACATACCTTATTTTTATTTCAAAAAAATAAATAAAAATAACAAAAAATTAGTTTAAAATAAAATAAATATTTTCATGCTTCGAGTTTTTCTTTATTCGGCCATTTGCTATTTTTAATTTAATTTCCAAATCTTTTACACGTGGTCGCTTTCCATTGGTCCACGGGGGATGTTGACCCCCCGGTCAACTCCCCCCTGGACCACTGTCCCCCGGATCTGCACGCCCGACCCGATTTCTCCCATTTCTCGCGTCACAATCCGATCACTAAACCCCTTAACCTCGGGTCCTACTTCAAGGACCAGGAGCTTCAGCAGCTTCTTCCCAGTCAACATCGACCATCAGGTAACCTTAGTTCCCTTTAGCTTTAGCCAATTTCCATTTACGCCCAATTTAGTTCATCGCCGTCGACCTTCGATTCCGACCACACCCGTCACTATCTTGATCATCGGAGTCGACCTTCACCTTCGCCCTTCTCCCACGCACATTCTACACACCTTCATCCAACCCAGTTCGTACAGGAACTGGGAATGGAGCTCCTCCGCCGTTGCATCGCTGGAGCTCCCTCATATCGACGCACTGTCCACCCACTTTGCTTCTAACCGGTTCGAGGCATTTTGCCCTCGACCCAGGAGTCTATCTGTGTCACTTTGCAGGTTAGAGGAGGACCATCTGAGGTCCCCCATATTCAGCACAGGAGCTTGAGCTCCGCCGTCGTCGCCTGGGCTTCTCGGAGCTCCTTGGCGCCATAGGAAGGGCTCTTCAGACGCGGGAGGCTCAGACGATTCTTCTCCGACCATCAGAAGCCCCTGCAGAGGTCCAGTGTGCGCACATTCCTCCGGCGAAGCTCGCCGGCGAGGAGTTCCTCTAGGACCCTTCTCCGCCGTCCATTTACCCCCGGAGTGCCAGATTAGATACGGACCGTTCGATTAGGGTGAAGAAGAGGCCCATCAGCCACCGTCAGATCAACCACGTGACCTCCTCTCCGCCCTCCATCCAGCGAAGGGTAGCCAGCGCTTCTCGACCATTGATCTCCCCACGTGGCGCACCCTCCACCGTTGGATCAGAGCCAGAGCTGCTTCGTTGAGGCACCGCCATCAGCCACCGTCAAATCAGACACGTGGCGCCATAGCAGCCCTCGGATCAGAATAAGGGGTAATATCCCTTAGGCCCTTAGCTTTTTAGTATTTAATATTTAGTCATGTAAATATTTAGTTAAGTTGTTTTTGTTTTGGACATTTTGCATAGTAGACCTGGTAGTTTACGTTATTTGCTTTTATACCCCTGTACGTTGTGGGACACGTGCTTCGTTACATGTATTTTGTGGTAAATTGCATGTAAGGGCCTGTGGTTTCTAGTTGTTATGAAATGAAAATATCTTTTTAGTAATTGCACATATACCCCTGCGAGTGTTTTATTTGTGCATGTGCTGAATATCGTGGGAATTTTATACTTTCGCCCATGGACTTTAAGTACGTGTTACTAATAGGTCCAGGGACTTAAGTTATTTACATATAGGTCCCTGAGTGCCCCAGACACGTGCCTTACGCGTGCCAACTTGGGATTTTTGCCCCTGGACCTCCTGCAGTTTTGTTTTTGTTACTTTTAGGCCCCTGAAAGATATTTTTATTACAACAAGGTCTCTGTGCACTGTGGGCTCTTGGTTGTTTTAGATAAAATATCAAATCAAATCCAATTAAAGTGAAAATTTGACACTGGCTCCTGCCACTGTGTAAAATTTTCATTGATTTTTGGGAAATTTTTGGAGCTCGTTTATTATTTTTATAAATTCAAAAAACATCTCTTTTTCTTACTATTTAGAGTTAAAAATCACAAAAAATATTAAAACATCTTTGAAAATTACAAAAAAAAATAGATTCTGTTCATTTTAGTGTGCTTGATTTTCTGACCAAGTTTGGTCATTTTTGGACTTACAAAAATTATAAAAATTAAAAAACATTGAAAACCTCATAAAAATTCTAATAATTCATAGAAAACTCCAAAAATAAGAAACTCAGTCTCTGATTTTGCCTTTTTGTTTCTATTTTACTGAAAAATACCTTCAGGTTTTATTAGGGCCATTTTTATTTTATTTTGGCCCTTGAAGCCTGACTGGACATTGTCTTTCAGTTTTTTCCTTGTTTCATTTTTAGAAAAATATATAAAAATTAGAAAATTACCAAAAATAGTAAAAAAAACAAAAATTCTAAAAATATTTTTGTTTGATTTTTTTGAGCATTTTAGGATAGTTAAATAATTGTAGAAATTTGCTTGTTTTAATGGTTTTATTGTTTTCTTTATAATTAAAAATTCTAAAAAAAAATTAAAATATTAAAAACCCACCAAAAATAATTTGTTTTTATTTTTATTTGATTTTCGACTACTTCGTAGGCCGCAAGGTCATTACGTGCTCCCTGAGTCCGACCCTGGTCGCTATACCAGGCTAATTCAATAGCCAGGGCCACTATTGATTTTCTCTGATTTTATTTGTGTTTTGGTGGTATGCTCTCTTATTTTCTTGTTGATCGATTGATCCTCAAGCGACTGAGGTCGCAACGATCGCAGTTATTACTTTACCTTAGTTGCTCGGATTTTTCGGTCATCAGAATGGCGCCGTTGCCGGGGAGCACGGCTTAGTAGTCCGTTTATTTTTCGTTTTATTTTATTTTCTTTTTCGCGGCTTTCCGCAGCTCTTTCTGAGTTCGCGGATTTTCGCGGCTTTTTATTTTTCTTTTATTTTCATTCTATTTTCTTTTCTTTTCTTTTATTTTTGTTTTTGATTGTTTTTGCTTGTTTATTTTTATTTTCATTTTTGCAGATATACCCTGTTTTCTTTATTTTATTTTACTTGTTTCATTTTTATCTGGTATTTGACACTCTTTTGTTTTCTTGCGAGGGCCCGAGGACCGAGGCGGTTACTTTCGAGGAGCCGACGCAACCGCGGTGATCGGAGGCGTCTCCTTTCTGCACGGAGCCGCAGGAGAGCGCGAGGAAGCATCTGAGTGTGGGAGGATTAATGTAGCTTTAGATTAGGTTTTATTTCAGTACCATTTGAATTATTGTAACAATACAGGGACAACAGGACTACCTCTTGGACTTAGACACTTTCGGGGTCTGTTTCGCCGAGCACCGGTGTGCTCGGGGTACCCCGCGGTTTTTTGCGGTTTTTATTCACGGTTTTGATTTTTCACTGCCTTTTCCGGTTTCTCGCAGATTTCTCGAGCCCCTAGCTGTAGGATTTTCTACTTGATTGTGACGTAACTAGTAGGATCCAAACACCCTAATATATTTGCTTGTGCCTATAGTTTGGTAATTGGACCTATAATAAAAAGATTAATAAAATAGTCGACTCACTTCCTTCGAGCCTACGTGCCGCAGCCCACCCTGCCAAGCGCTGCTCCTGAACTCGATTTATCGGGAGAAGGAGGGGTGGACCGAGATCGGACTCTTTGGATTGGAGGCTGGTGGTCGACTAGCCGTTCTTTTGAGTATCACTGTTGTTTAGGGACTCGGTTTTCTGCCTGCACCATTTAGGTAGTTTATTTTCTGTCTTTAAATTCTGCGCGGATCATCTTGCATGTAGACTGTTGGAGTCAGATACTATTTCTTACTCTGCATGCATCATTGATTTCATCGCGCATCGGCTTTTTCGACTTCCCCCCCTTGATTTTTCGACTTAATAACCAGGAGAACCGAAAAGTTTGTTAGGCAATTTTGTTTGATTATTGAAAAATATCTAAAAAGAGAAATCATAAAATTGGGACTGGTTAACTCTATTGACCCTAAAAGACGATCACCGAAAAATTTGTCTTGGGGAGAGCAACCCCCTCATTGTCTGGTTTGCTTGCGCGAGAGAGTGACCAGCACACTAGGTAGAGCCCTCCGATATTTTTCTCGACTGATTACCGGCTATTTCTGTATGGGACAGTCGGTTGAGAAAATATCGGGTTACCCAACAGGTCACGTAATCGCTCTGCTATCCTGACTGATCACCAAATAAAATTGACAAGATAATTGACCGAGCCTTTATGGTCTTCATCTCACGTTGCGTTGGTGAATCAGGGGTTTTCCTGTGGTCATAGTTGTTACCAGATCTCATCCGCCCAACTCGCCAAATCAAGATGATGGGCAGAAGGTCTCTTAGGCATCCTCTGGTTGCACCACTTCCCAGCACTTCTGCCCGCTCATCTAGGTTGGTTCGCGAGAGCAAAGACCCGCTCTCCGAACCCGAGTTCGACTCCACCCTGTTCCCCCTCGACCCCCCTTCTTTCAGTTCTGAGAGACCAGTACCAGATGAGAGACAGACAGATGATTTATCGGCACCTGAGTTTGGATGCTTTGATTTTGCAGAGACTATGGCCGACAGCAGTGATGATCACACCAGAGGTCCGCAGCATGATCATACTTTCATTCTGGACCAGGGTGCGATCAACTCCACTCTAATCGCCTCCCTCGAGACAGTTCAGCAACAGTTGGGGGATCAGGGAGCATTCATGTTGGATATGAGGCGTGAGATGGAGCAGTTGAGAGCAGACCAAGAGCAACGCAGAGAGGGCCCGAGGATACCAGATGAGGCCGCGACAGCCGCCACAGCAGCCGCAGCAGCTGTAGCAGCCGCAGCAGACCCACCGAGACCGATGCGGGAGTTACACAACCCCGGATCGACACTGATGCATCATTGGGTCGTACTTCTAGCCATCGTGGGGGACTTCAAGTTCCCCCCGAACACATTGCAGCTCCTCCCCTGGTTCCATGGGCTCGCCACTGAGGAAGGAACCCCATCTCCACCTTTAGGAGTTCTTGATGATCTGCAGCACAGTCCACGACCGTCAGGTGGACCAGGATACCATACGGATGATTGCCTTCCCCTTCTCCTTAGTAGACAGAGCAACCACCTGGCTGAAGCACTTGGGGAACTTCGTCTACACCTGGGAGCAGCTCCGCACCGAGTACTTGCACAAGTACTATCCACTCGGGCGGACGAACGCCGCTAGAGCCCTGATCAACAACTTCTCCATGCTCCCCAACGAGCAGATTCATGAGGCATGGGAGAGGTTCAGAGAGCTGACAGACATATGCCCGCACCATGACATTTCGAAGCCGAACCTTGTTTAGAGCTTCTTCAGCGGGATGACACCAGAGCTTCAGGGCTTAGCGAACGCTTCTTGTGGCGGGTCCTATTTCGCCAAGGATCACGATCAGGTCTGGGCCATCTACGAGGAGATGGCTGAGAACTACATGGTGATGTCTCAGACCAGATTGTACACACAGGGACACCAGCAGCCACAGACCGTGCAGTACCAGAGGATAGCACGGGTCGATGCCGGTCCATCCAGTTCGTTAGTGGCAGCAGCACAGGCCGAGAGTTCAGCTGCATACATGGGGATCATCAGCGAGAAGCTGAACCGAATGGAGATTATTGAGAAGAAGCAGTGCCAGGGCATCACGTAGATGAAGCAGATGGCACAGACTCTGAGTGACCTGAAGACACAGCTCATGTGTCTCCAAGAGGCACAGACGGCTTCCCAGCCCCATCTTCAGGCACGAGGTGATCCTAGCAGCAGCAGCAGCTCGTCCCAGCGCTCTAGCTCCCACCAGCAGCCTAGACAGGTTCACCTTGTACAGGCAGAGCCGTACCAGCAGCCGCAACCCACTTACCAGTCACCGCCATCTCCAGACACGCAGATGGTGATATACCAGCCGGATCAGCCTCTGGCAGTGCTCCCACCACCCCAGTACGGTTCATAGCCGTTGATGGATGTCAAAGGGATTTGGTACGACCGCCCCTAGCCCGGTATCCAACGAGATCATCCCGGATTCCGTTGGGTGGCCGGAGGTGCCCAGCCCCAGCAGCAGCCGTCAGGACAGGGTGGCCAGTACAGCCATCAGAGGGATCACCAGCAGCAGCAGCAGCCCCCAGTGTACCCACAACAACAGCCACAGCAGTCACAGTCGTATGGTCCTTGTCCCAATCATTAGGGACAGTCTTGGAGGCGTGATCAGCCTCATCAGCCGCAGCATCATCCACAGTCTTACCCCTCTCACCCACATCAGCAGCAGTAGCAGCCTCACTACCAGAGAGGCTACCCATCGGGTTCTCATGGGCCATCCTATGAGAGCCCCGCTTTGGATGACATAGCCCGCCATCTCACAGATCAGCAGGCTACTTTTTGACGGGAGATGGATGAGTTCCGCCAGGAGATGTGGGACATCGTGAGAGGGAAGGCCGCCATCCCTGCCCAGATAGAGCCGAATCCCAACAACCTCAAGAGGAAATCTGAGCAGGTAGTTTGTACTGAGTATGCCACTCCTAGTGATACATTTGGAGATATGTCTGCATATTTGTTTGGTACTTATTTTGTCACACTTAGGAGCGGTAGGATGCCAGCAGGCGGTGCCTCGTCTGAGCGACACCCCGAGGATACATCCAGAGATTCCAGAGTGCCCGACGAGGAGGAGGAGAGCGGTACTGAGGCCGCTAGAGATGATGACGGTGGCACTGATGCCACCACGGATGCTGATCCCACCGGCGGTACTGAGGCCACCGTTTCACCAGTTGGAGGAGGTGGTACTGAGGCCACCCATGTTGCTGAGCCAGAGCGCGGTACTGAGGCCGCGAGTCTTCCAACCGATGGTGGTGCTGATGCCACCGTGTCTTCTGAGAGTCCTGTAGTTTTTCTTCTGCACCTGTATCTCGGAACACTTCTGGAAATAAAGGAAAGGGTTTGTTTTCTTCTGGTCCCACTGTGGTGCATGATGTATGTGTGGATCCTGCCGTCGAGCAGCTCAGACCCGTTCCTAGTCCATCTGAGAAGGACCCTGTGATCCCCTTCCCTAGAGCTCTTTAGATGGGAAAGGGGGGAGAAAATGGAAAATCCAAAAAAGAGACAGCAGGAAGAGTTCAGCCAACAGATGATAGATCGTTTTCACATTCAGCTGACTCTTCAGGAGGCTTTGCAACACATCCCTCTACTCCAACATTCACTAAGAGACAGGACTACAGTTAGGAGGAAGAGGAGGAACCACCATTCAGAGATTCATGTGCTGACGAGAGATACTTGTTTCGCGATCCAGAACCGTCTGCCGGCCAAGAGGCCAGATTCCGAAGCCTCGTATGTCAGATGCCACAGCAGAGAGCAGAGGTTCGACCGTACTCTATTAGACAGCGGATCGTCGATCAACCTACTTCTGGCAGCCCTCCTCGACCGCTTTGAGTCGGGTACTCTTAGACAGAGTAGGACAACCCTTCAGTTTGCTGATCGATCTGTCAAGAGGCCGAAGGGGTTGCTGAGGGACGTTGTTGTCACGATTCAGGGCCTGCAATTCCCCGTGGACTTCGTAGTGTTGGACATGGAGATCCCTGAGTCGGTGACCGATACCCCCATCATTCTCGGTCGCCCGTTCTTGGCCACAACCAAGGTAGTGACCGACCATGATAGCGGGAAGGTATACTTTCGCGTCGAGGGCGAAAGTGTACAAATAGAGACGGTTGAGGACAGTAGATCCAGAGACAGAGCATGCTCAGAGACTACTTCAGATACAGAGCAGATGACAGATGCCGGGCCAGACATCCACCAGGACCGCGACTTTGTGATTACAGATGATGAGGCAGTATGGGCAGACCCAGCAGCACAAACCATCCTCTCACATTCAGATTCTACTGATGCAGAGACGACAACAGAGGAGAGCTTGGAGAGCACATTCCTGGTCCAGGATACTTTTGAGGCAGCAGAGTCGGTTCTCGACCGCGATACTGACTTGTTTTGTGATGATGGTGGTACTGAGGCCACCTTGGATGATACATATCCCTTGGAGTCAGATTTTGACTGGGCAGATTTTGATGATTACATACCAGATCTGACATCCACTGAGCCTGCAGCTAGGGAGGAGTAGATGCCGAGCAGAGCAGAGACAGTCCATCAGGACAGCCTTCTCCAGATTCAGAGAGTGACAGAGAGTTTCAAATCTCCCATGCGGATTTGGCAGCGTTCACTCAGAGTTTTCAAAGGCTAGATCCACCAGCACCCAGTTGTCCAGAGCTGAAGCCGCTTGTTGTGTCGCTGAAGTATAGGTTCCTTGTGGGTGAGCATGAGATGTACCCAGTCATTATCTCCGCCAATTTGACTGGAGAGCAGGAATCCCGTCTGATGGGGGTTCTTGAAAAGAACCGCAAGGCGATAGGATGGAGCGTAGCAGATCTCCAAGGGATAAGTCCGGCCTTGTGCTCCCACCATATCTATCTCGAGGTTGAGGCGAAGCCGTCGCGTGAGTTCCAGCAGCGGCTGAACCCGAATCAGAGAGAGGTTGTCATGAAGGAGATATCGAAATGGTGAAGCACCGATTTTATCTACCCCATCTCCGACTCCAAGTGGGTCAGCCCTTTGCATGTGGTGCCCAAGAAGACGGGCATCACTACAGTGGTCAGCGAGTCTGGAGAGGAGATTGCTACACGGGTACCCACTTCTTGGCGGGTCTGCGTTGATTACAAGCGACTCAACCAGGCCACCAAGAAGGATCATTTCCCCCTGCCCTTTATAGATCAGATCATTGAGAGACTGGCAGGGAAGAGCCATTATTGTTTTTTGGATGGGTACTCGGGCTACAACCAGGTGGCCATCGCTCCCGAGGACCAGGACAAGACCACCTTTACCTGTCCCTTCGGCACATACGCCTTCCGACGCATGCCATTTGGGCTATGCAATGCCCCTGCGACTTTTCAGAGATGCATGCTGTCAATCTTTTCTGACATGGTAGGGGAGTGCTTGGAGGTCTTCATGGATGATTTCTCGATCTACGACGACGGATTCGACTCCTATCTTGACTTCCTAGACCGAGTCCTTCAGCGATGTATAGAGGTTCACCTTGTGCTATCTTGGGAGAAGAGTCACTTCATGGTGACTCAAGGGACGATGCTTGGCCATATCATCTCCAACAGGGGCATGGAGGTTGATCCGGCCAAGGTAGATGTCATTAGAAAACTCGCACCGCCGTCCAATTTGCGACAGTTACGATCTTTCCTTGGGCACGTCGGTTTCTACCGGCGATTCATTCATAATTTCAGTAGGATTGCCCGGCCGTTGACTGACTTGCTGACGAAAGACACCGAGTTCCTTGTCGATGACAAGTGTCTTTCGTCGTTTGAGACTCTCAAGCAATGTGTTGTTGAGGCTCCTGTTCTCCAGCCACCTGATTGGTCTCTCCCATTCGAGATCATGACGGATGCTTCCAATTTTGCCGTGGGAGCCGTGCTGGGACAGAGGAGGGATGGAGTTCCTTTTACTATCCACTACGCTAGCTGCACATTGGATTCCGCGCAGCGGAACTACACAGTCATAGAGAAGGAGATGCTAGCCGTAGTCTTCGCCCTAGATAAGTTCAGATCATACATTATTGGATCTAGAGTGACCTTGTATACTGATCATACTGCCATCAGGTACCTCATGGCAAAGAAGGATGCCAAGGCCAGATTTACGAGATGGATCCTTCTACTCCACGAGTTTGACATAGAGATTAAGGATAAGCCTGGAGTCAAGAATGTGGTGGCGGATCATCTCTCCCGATTAGAGCATCTTGAGGATTCTGAGCAGATTGACCCTATTTGTGAGACCTTCCCAGATGAGGCGATCCTTGCTATCGCCTCTCTCCCGTGGTACGCCGATATTGTGAACTTTCTAGTTGCTAAGAAAGTTCCACAAGATTGGCCCAAGCAGAGGCTTGAGACCTTCCTTGCGAAGGCCAAGTCCTACCACTGGGAGGATCCCATCCTTTACCACGAAGGAGGGGATAGCGTCTGGCGTAGGTGCATTCCTCAGGAGGAGCACCATAGCGTCCTCACTTACTACCACAAGCTTGAGGCAGGAGGACATCACTGTGGGAGGAGAACGGCACAGAAAGTGCTCCAATCCGGCCTATGGTGGCCTACTCTCTTCAAGGACTCTGATGAGTTCGTGAAGAGGTCTACTGACTGTCAGAGGATGGGCACTTGTGGACAACGTGATATGATGTCAATGCAGCTCATTCACTTCTGTGAGGTTTTTGACGCATGGGGCATCGATTTCATGGGTCCATTCCCTAAGAGTCAGGGATTTGAGTACATTCTGTTGGCCGTTGATTATGTTAGTCGTTGGGTTGAGGCCATCCCCGCCCGAACCGCAGATGCCAGGACAGTTTGCAGATTTTTGAGGAAGCACATCATTACACGGTTCGGGGTACCTCGAGTATTGATTTCTGATGGGGGGTCTCATTTCATCAACGACCAGGTGAAGGCCCTTACTAGCGAGTTCGGTATAGACCATTGAGTTGCCACTCCATACCATCCACAGACGGAATAGTCTAGCCGAGGTGTCGAACAGGGAGATCAAGACTATATTGCAGAAAGTCGTCTGTCCTAACCGAAAGGATTGGTCACAGCTTTTGGACTCGGTCTTGTGGGCATATAGGACGTCTTTCAAGACACCTTTGGGCACATCTCCCTTTCGCCTCGTATATGGTAAGCCGTGCCATTTACCTGTTGAGCTGAGACACATGTCACTTTGGGCAGTCACTGAGATACTTTTGGATCCGGATAGTGTAGGAGACCAGAGGAGGGCAGAGTTAGCAGCCTTGGAGGAGCTTCGTGATACCGCCTTCTCAAACAGCCTACAGTACAAGGAGAGCATGAAGGAGTGGCATCATTCTCATATCAGCCACAAGCATTTTGAGCCTAGACAGAGAGTATGGCTGTTTGATGCTAGGCTTCGTCTATTTCCAGGGAATCTAGAGAGCAAATGGAAGGGACCCTATCTAGTTAGAAAGGTACACGATAATGGGAGTATCGATATATCTGAGTTGTCTTCTGAGAGTACTTTTCGAGTGAACGGCCAGCGGCTCAAGCCATTTCGAGATCATGAGCCGCGGGTCGTTGATGTTGCCCCTATTCATTTTGCATGAGATGTGGTCTCTTGACTCACATCTATTGCATCTCACGCCTGATTATAACTGTTCTTACGACCTGTATAGATCCAGATGTCCATATCATCTCATTCTTTAGCCCACATCCCTTTTCTCATCTTCGATTATGTTATACTTAGGGTGTACCTTACCCGAAGTATAGAGGGGATGTAGGACTTTCGGGTATTCTTTTGATTCTTTTCTATCCCTGTTTTGCTGCCTATACTTAGGGATATTTTACCCTAAGTATAGGGGGGTAGACCCTGTACATTCTTCACTCGGTTTTCCCTTTTGTGTACAGCCTGCTATACTTAGGATTATTTGATCCTAAGTATAGGGGGAAAAGCCGAGACCCTCTTGATTTTCTATTCATTCATTCGTCTTTGTATATAGCCTTCCTTTTCACTTCCCTATACTGGGCACGAGTTATGTCTTCTTCATCGCTCTTGACTCTGAGGACATCGTTCGAGCTAAGTATAGGGGGGTGTGTATATATTTCATATATACTTTAGCCATAACTCGTACTTTGTATGAGTGTGTTAATAAATAAAAATGGCTAAAAACTAAAAATCCATAAAAATTAAAAATTTTTCCCTGTAAATAAACATTCTTTTATTTGCACATACATAGCTATTGTACAAAATTATTTTTGTAAAAAAGTTTTCAAAAGCTTTTTGTGTAAAGATTGTGTAAATATGTGTATATAAAAATTATGTATATAGTACAAAATTCTTCCAAAATGTTTTGAAAATCAAAAGTTTGCAAAAATCTTGTGTAAATTTGTGTAAATATTTTGCAAAACTTGCATTCATGCACACATCCATTATTTCAAAACATTTTTAAAAATTTTTGCATTTGTGTAAATAGCATCTTTGTATATATGTATATAGTTTTTCCTGGATTATAGTTGACATTTAAACTAGCCTGGAATTAAATTGGGAAATGGAGCTTGATTAAGATCTTAATCCACCTAATTCTAAGAGGAACTTTATAGGGCTTAAGGTTAAGGATTTTCAGGTCCATGGTGACTTAATTCTTTGAGTCCACTAGGCTATGATTACATGTCATCTCAATGAGCCTAAGTAGAGCACTTAACAACACACACATGACTCATATAGGTAATGGCTTTACTTGACCCGCACTTAGCACCGAGCTCTCTACGGATGAGGTGGTGAGGAGGCAGTCTTCCTTGACTTGGGGTAGCATATGAGGGTAGTACTTCTAGGCGGAACCTCTCTTCTTCTTTTAGTGAAGGAAGTGCGTCTCAACTTGGTCTGGTTGCCATGAGGTCTAACGACAGGAGTTGTGGGTTGCAATAATGCTTCAAAAGAGGGATAGTCTACTGGCTCAAGAGGAAAAACTCCTTATGTATATATGCTGCACATGTATATGTTGTACAGATGCACTTGAAAAAAAATGCAAAAAGAAAATAACTCCAAAAAAGTGGTGGGTCTGATAGAAAATGATAATCCCACCGGAGTATGTATATAGTACAATAAGCAAAGCTTGAGACTCATGGATTCACCTTATGTAGCTTGCAGCAGGGAGACTTAGCTACACTGGTTGAGCTCCCAAGGATACATGGCTACACTGGCCATGGTCCATTCTCTTCTTCCCCCTCTTCTTGAGCCAGTTGAACTTGAACTTAGAAGGGAATACCCCGCTCCTCGAGGAAAGAGTGGCCAGATTGAGGTCATAGAGTTACCTTGTTGGGGAGGGTTGTCAAGTTGCCACTGCTGAGGTGGAGAGCTTACCTCACTTACACTGTACAAGGAAAGACTCTCAGTGTTCAGGGTTTGTGTATGATGACTTGTTATGATCTGGATTATTGAGGAGTCTTGATTATAGATTAGTGGAACTTAGAGGCTGTTGAGTTTTAAACTTAAGTCCAAATAAGGCTCCGACACATTAATAATCCAAAGATCTGATCGAGCTCCATAATTCAATTTGATGAAGGCAAGTTTAATAATCAACCTTGATCCATGTGTATTCTCCTCTTTTTCTTTCTCTTTCTCTTTTTCACTTCATTTTCAAATAAGTGTTTGCTAAGGGACTAGCAAAGTTAAGTATAGGGGGGTGATGAATACCCATTCATCACTCTTTATTCTTTTATTTTAGCTACAAAACCTTTGCCAAACACATGTACATCTATGTAAATATTAATAATTACCAAAGGGCATGTATTGTATAAAAATAAATGATTAGCATGTTTTTGTGCATAAATAAAAGAATAAAGAAATAAAAGAAAAAGAGGGAGATATTTAGAATAAATATTGAGCGACCTAATCCCAAGGGAGGGCTCAACATGGGTCTGATCGCATAAAAACCCAAGTAGAGAGAGATAAGGAAGCTCATGTGTACATACATACCTGTAAATAAAATAAAAATATTTTCCTCTAAAAATAAAAATAAAAATGGGCTTGTATATATTTGTAAATATTTGTAAATATTAAATTAAAATAAAAATGGAAAACTAAAAAGAAAATAAAAAAGGCTTTCACCTTGTACATAAGCCATTTATATAGAAACCCTTTATCTATTTATTTATCCCTATAAATAAATACATTAAAATTCCATAAAAATTGTATAAACTCTATATTTCATGTTGTAAATAAATAAAATAAAACCATAAAAACAAAAATAAAATAAAAATAACAAAAATAAAAATAAAAATAAGCATTGTATATAGACCATGTATATAGGTGTACATAAGTAATTATTTACCCCTTGTAATTAAATAATAAAAATAAAATAAAAATACCAAAATATTCCAATTTTTATCTTGTAAATAAATAAAATATAAAATTGGAATAAAAATGTACAAAAATAAGTAATTAAAAATCAAAAATAAAAAAGACAACATTGTATATATACCTATATATTATACTAAATTGTGCATACCTTATTTTTATTTCAAAAAAATAAATAAAAACCACAAAAAATAGTTTAAAATAAAATAAATTTTTTCATGTTTTGAGTTTTTCTTAATTCGACCATTTGCTATTTTTAATTTAATTTCCAAATCTTTTACACGTGGTCGCTTTCCATTGGTCCACGGGGGATGTTGACCCCCCGGTCAACTCCCCCCCTGGACCACTGTCCCCCGGATCTGCATGCCCAACCCGATTTCTCCCATTTCTCACGTCACGATCCGATCACTAAACCCCTTAACCTCGGGTCCTACTTCTTCCTGATTCATCTCTGATCCACGCTCGGGGTGGGTTTTAGGGGTCCGAGCTCCGATAAGCTCGCCCGACCCTCTCTTAGCCGGACCCCTAGCCGTATATAGCCTGAGCTCCACCCGCGCTTTCACTCATCTTTGGCTCCCCATTTCCCTACCCAGGGCCTCCACCACCTTCGCCTGAATGACAGCTCGCGATTGGCGGTGTCGCAGCGAGGAGAGAGTGCTCGGACCATCGATCCGGCGACCTAGCGTCGCCGTGCACCGCCCTTGCGTGGTGCTCGAGCCTCGGGCATCGACGGCCCTCTAGGCAAGGGCCAGGAGCTTCAACAACTTCTTCCCAGTCGACATCGACCATCAGGTAACCATAGTTCCCTTTAGCTTTAGCCAATTTCCATTTACGCCCAATTTAGTTCATCGCCGTCGACCTTATATTCCGACCACACCCGACACTATCTTGATCATCGGAGTCGACCTTCACCTTCGCCCTTCTCCCACTCACATTCTACACCCCTTCATCCAACCCAGTTCGCACAGGAACTGGGAATGGAGCTCCTCTGCCGTCGCATCGCCGGAGCTCCCCCATATCGACGCACCGTCCACCCACTTCGCTTCTAACCGGGTCGAGGCATTTTGCCCTCAACCCAGGAGTCTATCTATGCCACTTTGCAGGTTAGAGGAGGACCATCTGAGGTCCCCCATATTCAGCACAGGAGCTTGAGCTCTGCCGTCGTCGCCCGGGCTTCTCGGAGCTCCTTGGCGCCATCGGAAGGGCTCTTCAGACGCGGGAGGCTCCGACGATTCTTCTTCGACCATCAGAAGCCCCTGCAGAGGTCCAGCGTGTGCACATTCCTCCGGCGAAGCTCGCCGGCGAGGAGTTCCTCCAGAACCCTCCTCCGCCGTCCATTTACCCCCGGAGTGCCAGATTAGATACAGACCGTTCGATTAGGGTGAAGAAGAGGCCCATCAGCCACCGTCAGATCAGCCAAGTGGCCTCCTCTTCGCCCTCCATCCAGCGAAGGGTAGCCAGTGCTTCTCTACCGTTGATCTCCCCACGTGGCACACCATCCACCGTTGGATCAGAGCCAGAGCTGCTTCGTTGAGGTGCCTCCATCAGCCACCGTCAGATCAGACACGTGGCGCCATAGCAGCCCTCGGATCAGAATAAGGGGTAATATCCCTTAGGCCCTTAGCTTTTTAGTCTTTAATATTTAGTCCTGTAAATATTTAGTTAAGTTGTTTTTATTTTGGTCATTTTGCATAGTGGACCTGGTAGTTTACGTTATTTGCTTTTATACCCATGTACGTTGTGGGACACGTGCTTCGTCACGTGTATTTTGTGGTAAATTGCATGTAAGGGCATGTGATTTCTGGTTGTTATGAAATGAAAATATCTTTTTAGTAATTGCACATATACCCCTGTGAGTGTTTTATTTGTGCATGTGCTGAATATCGTGGGAATTTTATACTTTCGCCCCTGGACTTTAAATACGTGTTACTAATAGGTCCAGGGACTTATGTTATTTACAGATAGGTCCCTGAGTGCCCCAGACACGTGCCTTGCGCGTGCCAACTTGGGATTTTTGCACTTGGACCCCCTACGATTTTGTTTTTGTTACTTTTAGGCCCCTAAAAGATATTTTTATTGCAACTAGGTCCCTGTGCACTATGGGCTCTTGGTTGTTTTTAATAAAATATCAAATCAAATCCAATTTAAGTGAAAATTTGACATGTGGCTCCTGCCACTGTGTAGAATTTTCACTAATTTTTGGGAAATTTTTGGAGCCCGTTTATTATTTTTAAAAATTCAAAAACATCTCTTTTTCTTACTGTTCAGAGTTAAAAATCACAAAAAATATTAAAACATCTTCGAAAATAAAAAAATAGATTATGTTCATTTTAGTGTGCTTAATTTTCTGACCAAGTTTGGTCATTTCTGGACTTGCAAAAATTATAAAAATTAAAAACATTGAAAACCTCATAAAATTCTAATAATTCATAGAAAACTCCAAAAATAAGAAACTCAATCTCTGATTTTGCCTTTTTGTTTCTATTTTACATGAAAAATACCTTCAGGTTTTATTAGGGCTATTTTTGATTTTATTTTGTCCCTTGAAGCCTGATTGGGCATTGTCTTTCAGTTTTTGCCTTGTTTCATTTTTAGAAAAATATATAAAAATCAGAAAATTACCAAAAATTCACCAAAAATAGTAAAAAATATAAAAATTCTAAAAATATTTTTGTTTGATTTTTTTGAGCATTTTAGAATAGTTAAGTAATTGTAGAAAGTTGCTTGTTTTATTGGTTTTATTGTTTCCTTTATAATTAAAAATTCTAAAAAATTTAAATATTAAAAACCCACCAAAAATAATTTGTTTTTATTTTTATTTGATTTTCGACTACTTCGTAGGCCGCAAGGCCATTACGTGCTCCTTGAGTCCGACCCTGGTCGCTATACCAGGCTAATCCAATAGCCAGGGCCACTATTGATTTTCTCTGATTTTTTTGTGTTTTGGTGGTCTGCTCTCTTATTTTCTTGTTGATCGATTGATCCTCAAGCGACTGAGGTCGCAACGATCGCAGTTATTACTTTATCTTAGTTGCTCGGATTTTCCGCTCATCATTGCACGCTCCATGCTTAGGTCCCTTTGGGTAGCCCTTTCTACTATCAATGGGAACCCGCTCTGATACCATTTGTAACGTCCTGGGCTTAGGTCCCCGGTCCGTTATCGAGGAAAACGGGCCTAAACCCAACAAGTTGTCAGGGCCAGTTTTCCTCGACAACGGAATGGGGACCTAAGCCCAGGACGTTACAAATTATGTTTACTTATTTCATAATTATGTTTACTTATTATGTTTACTTAGTTCAGGTGAAGAGAAAATTTGACCAAGCACTCATGTTCATGTGGCAAACTCAACGAGACATTGAATGTGGTATGAATAATTACATGGATTAAAGTGGATATCTGTATGCCCACTGGAATGGAGAGTCACATTGTGAAACTATTTAATTTTTCTTTTGCATGTATACACTTGTGGATGTTGTAATAATGGAACTCTTTGCATATATTGGATTTTATGGTTCCTTTTAGGAATGAATTTTGTTGCTCATTGATTACCATGCATGAATCGATAACGGTTCGGTCACACGAATTTAAGTACATGCTTCCATTGATCCGCGTATTCCATTTCATTACAAATGGTATCAGAGCTTGAGTTCCTCTGGTGTAAGATATCCACGACCATGGCAACCTAAGACTTAGATACCTAAATTATGACTTAGGTATTACGTGCAACTAGTTGATCCTTTAATTTTCTGAATCTGATGACCCCTCATTGTGGAATTGAGATGAACAGAGATCGGGGACCTAAGACTAGGACGTTTCAACTTAGTACAAGTTATATCTTCTTTTTCTCTCTGATCTATGAGGACATATCTCAAACTAAGTATAAGGTTAATCATATTTACGTTGTATATATTTTAGCCATAACTCATACTTGCATATTTTGAATAATATGTCTGATTAATAAAAATCACAACACACATTAAAATTCTTTGTAATTACGAGTAATAAACTGGTTAAAATTTTTTTGAAAAATGTTTGAAATACTCTTTGAAAAATCTTTTGAAAATTGTTTGAAAAATATTTTTTAAAATGTTTTCAAAACTTGCAAAAACATTTTGTTTGTAAAAAATTCTTTTCTTTTTGTGAATAAAATATTTTAAAAATCTATTTGCAAATGGTTTTGAAAAATGGTAGTAAAAATACTTTGAGAAACCTACACATAGTATTTGAAAAATCTTTAAAAATTTATTTTCATATTTTGTAAATGTTTGTGAAAATTATTTGTCAAGTTATTTTTCAAAAAAAAAGTCTTCAAAATGTTTGTCAAATTGTTTTCAAATTATTTAAGAATCGTGTCCATACTTCAAGTAGATAAAAATTCATTACATATTCTATACATAAATCTGTAAATACCAAGTGTAAAATTCCTTCACCTAATTCCTGTAAATAACAAGATGCATACTATATAATATTTGTACATATTTCTTTTTCTAGCCCTTTTATTTTTTAAAATCACTAAAATTTTACAAAACCAAATAGCCATAAAAAAATTCAAAATCTTTTCAAAATTGCATAATAATTTGTAAAACTTGTAAAAAAATCCGATAAAAAGTTCAAAATCAGAAAATTGCATCATAAAAAAAATTTCTGCATTGTGCATAGCATTTGCATTTTATGGATTGATAATGACAATTGAACAAGTCTAAATAAAATCTGAAGATTAGATCTTGGTTGGACCTTAATCTACTTAAGCATGGGAAACTTTAATGAATTGCAATTGAGACGCTTTAGGTCTGCTAAACTTAATTCTTTGAGACCATGAGACTAGGTTCATTGTCGTTTTGACTGCCTAAGTAGAACAATTTGGAACATGCGTATGACTCTTGTTAACAGTGACCTAACTTGCACAGCTGTTGATGAATATGCTTTTCATCATCTTTATTCAATTATTTTAGATAAAAAACACTTATAAAACACCTATAAATCTCGATAAATCTATTATTTTACAAACCTTGATTCTTGTGTAAATAATGTATATTGATCACTATTTTAATCTAAAATAAATAAATAAATAAAGAAGCAAATGAAAAATAAAAGAAAATAAAAGACTATATATATACAATAGATACAAGCTGACTCTGACCCTGAGAAAAGATCAAGACTTGTGTTGATTGAAAGGAATAAAGTAGGGATATAAGGCCTAAATACCAAAAATTCAGAAAGTCAATATCCATTTGTGTATATTTACCACTTGTATAGTATAGTGTGTGTGTGTGTGTGTGTGTATCACACAGTTAATTCACTAATTTATTTATACCCAAATTCACCTCAAACACAATTATTTTCTTCTTTAAACTTGTGCATACAAATCTTCTGTAAATAATAAAAACAATTGCAAAAACAACTAATGTACATTGTGTAAATAATAAGACACTGAAAAAGACGTAAATATCAACTTATCAGATCAATATCTTCTCCAAAAAAACTCAAAATTAATTAAACTCACTTTCATTGTACTCCAAATTAAATAATCTTTAAAATGGATGTGTTTTTATAAAATCAGAGTTAAGGTGTGAAATTGACTTTTTGGGTATTATTGTATGTTATACCTATGTATATTATATCTAGATAATTTGTATATTTATTTTCCTTATATTTTTGTATATTATATTTTTAAATATTTGTATATATCATATTTAACTTATATAAAATACAAAAAAATCACAAAAAAAATCAACAAAAATAAAATCATGTATATATTGTATATGCAACTAGATTGCATATTATAAATACACCTATTTATTTAACATAAGAAATCACTTTATAAAATTAAAATAAAAATACCATCAAAATCCTTGTAAAAATTGTAAATTAATAAATTAATAAGTTACGTATATATTTATAAAAATAACAAAATAATAATAAAGGTGTTGTAAATATAGGTATATATACCTGTAAATAGCATATTTTATTTATTTTCACCCGTGCATATAACTTATTTAATTAATAAAAAATCACTATAAATAATTTAATTAAATTACTAACATTTTATATTTAGAATATTATTATTGTAAATTTGTTTTCTATTTTATTTTCAATTATTTATTATTTTCTATGTTTTTTGTTGTGAATCTTACTTTGTCCCATTTTCTGCGCCCGCTGATTGGCTGGAACGAGTCTGTTGATCTGGGTAGACTCCCTAATCCACGCCGCTACTCACGTATTTCACTCACCATCTGCTCTGATCCCCATTTTACAGCATGCTCTAGTCATTAACCCTCCCCGCCTTTTTCTCCACTCTTCTAGCCCGATTAACTTTCTCCATCGCCAGATCATCCTCTCCTCAAATCATGCCTCGGTTCGCTTGTTATTCAAATTTCAAATCTCGTTGGAGTCATTGGCCCTCATTTCTCCCCCAGATCGATTCTTGGAGCAAGCTTGAGATCACAACCCTTAAGTTTCCCATGATTAGGAGCATGAGATGAAGTCTAGAATTCACGTTCTAGAATGTGGCTGGAGTTCCCCATCACCGTGTTCTGACTTTTTGCCATTCGCAGCAATCGAGGCGATCCCCTTCCATTCCTTCACCCAAGGTAATCTTAGGTCATTTCCTTTTTATTTATGTTTTTAGTTTTGTGTTCTAATCATTGATTCTGCTAGATCAGATCTTCCACCACCTCCATCTGATTTGCTCGATCAGAGGTATTCCAATCAACCTTCATCCTATCCAACCCTTCAACTATGCTCACCAACCTCTCCTTCATCCTCTCCATGTTGTGTCCCTCTCTAGATCGTCTTGGATCATTAGAACAGTCTCCTTTCCCCCACCGATCACAGGAGACTCACACTCACCCTCCATTAGTCATCTTTTCTGCATAATAGAGTTCGTCGGAGTGTCTCCTCCGAGCGTGGAGCCCTTTGCAGGGTCTTGGAGTACCGGAGAGACCAATGATTGCAACTTAGAGGTTCATATGGAGCTCTAGAACTTCTGACCTTCAGATCATCTTCGAGTAGCCGTCAAACCTTCATGTCATATCCCATCTATGCGACACCCCAGCAAGAACACACTGCTATCATTCGATTGTGATTTGGACTGAGATCGAGCAAGATTTGCTCGATTGAAATTCACAGGAGCTGCCATTCAAGCCAGATCCTCCGGACGCCTTCAGCACCGCAGGTACAAGAACTTTCACTCTAGATTGAATATCATCCATCCATTTATGCCCAAAGCTGTGTCATGGATCAAGGGCCCAAAGCTGATCCAAGACATCCACAAGTTCGTCAACCTCGGTTGTTCGATTAGAGAATCATGCCATCACACCCGTCGATACTTCCACGTGCATTAAGGGTAAAATTGCGCTCCATCCATGTAAGTCCCTCTAGGGATACATGTCTTTGTTCTATGAATTGAATATTTTCATACAAGTCCTTATTGTTTATTATATTTACTTTTTAGTCTTATTTGAACTGCAACACATGCATAACACGAGTTTTGTTCAATTTGCAATAAAAGCCCGTGCACTTATTTGTTACTATTTGGACCTCGGAATTAAAGGTGTTATAATTAGGTCCAATACAACGCATGTCACATGCATCTACACATGTATTTTTGGAAAAGTTGCACGTTAGGCCCTGCATATTCTGTATATGTTATCATTTAGTCCTTAAAGTAACATTCATTGCATATATGTCCCTATGAGCTTGCATATTATTTTCCATGTTAAATTGAATTTAAAAAATTACAAAACCACATTAGAAAACCCATTAAAATTACCTTAACCTAATGCTAATCTCCTCTATTCACGTTAATTTTTTACTTTTCATTTTATCATTTTATTATTTTTAGTAATTCGAAAACTCCAATAATTTCCCCCATTTGCATAAAAAATCAATAAAAATATAAAACTTTTCTAAAATCCCCAAAAAAATTCTTGTTTGTTTGTTTTGATTTTTTTATTTTTTGACCAATTTTTATTCTTTATTTCTTCATAAAAACCAAAAAATAGAAAACATCAAAAATGGTAAAAGAAATTCATTTAAAATCACAGAAAATTCCAAAAAATGCGAAAATGCTTTTTGGAAAATTTGAAAATATTCTCTCTGATTGTGCATGTTTTCCTAATTTTTGTTTTAATTTTAAATTTTTAAAATCCAAAATCATTTGCAACATTTCCTGTTTCCCATTTTTAATGTTTTTCATTTATTCAAAATCTTCAAAAATTCTAAAAATTCTGGAAAAATCACAAAAGCATCAAAAAATTTCAAAAACTAAAAATAATTTTATTTTGTTTTTTTTGATTTTTGCTAACTTTAAAATTGTAAAAAGTTACCTTTTTCTTTCTTCTTTCTCTTTTTCTTTATTTGTTTTTATTTTCTTTTACTTTCAAAAAAACAAAAAACATTTGAAAACTTTAAAAATCATCAAAAAATACAAATGAGAAAGCATAAAAAATATACAAATTTAAAAGAAAAAAACATCACAGAGAACAAAGTATAGTTTGCGTTGAACTTCCTTTTTCCTTTCTTTGTTTTTTTCTTTGAATTGAATAACCCTCAGGATTTTTGTAGCCTCCCTGAGTTCGATCTTCTATGCTATACATGTAAATGAATAGCAAAACGTTTTTGCTACATTTCTTCATTTTATTTTAGATTGAGAGTTCAATGAATTTTTGTTGAAGGATTTTTAGGGTTGCAACGATATTGCACTTAATTTTCTTGATTAAAACTAACAAAATTCATGTTCAACACATGCACAATGCACTTTGCTCAACTCAGTTGAAGTGGTAGAGGGCTGGATTTGCCGGCATGGGACACAAGCGAATGGAAACATAAAAAGCTTCGATACCATGTCTATTGTGCCTCAACCCGATCCAATAGCCATGAGGTCCAATAAAAGGACATTGTTGGTTGCAATAATGCTTCAAAAGAGGGATAGTCTACTAGCTCAAGAGGAAAAAGTCCTTATATAAATGTTGTTGTATATAGTATTCAAAAAATATAAAAATCAAAAACTCAAAACGAAAATAACCTATCAAAAATCCAAGAAAAATCAATTCGCGTCAGAGTATGTATGTATTCAATAATCAATCTTGAGCTTCAAAGTAAAAAACATATGTGACCCCACAACAGGATGAATTGACTACACTAATCAAGCATCCAAGGATAGGCAGCTACACTGGCTACCATCCATTCTCTTCTCCACCTCCTCTTCTTGAGCAGGTTGTACATGAACATAGAAGGGAATACCCCTCTTCTAGAGGAAAGAGTTATTGGATTGGGGAATTAGGGTCACCATGTTGTAGAAGCCTGACTTTTACCACTTCAGTTGAGAGGAGATACAAATCACACACATTGTAAAAGATAGAGTCATAGTCATAAGGGACTACATATGACATAGACTTGTCATGACCTAGCTTTTGAGGAGACTTGGGCAAAGTTTTGTGATTCTCAAAGGCTATTGTGTTTCAACTCCGGTTCCCAACAAGGTTTTCGACAAAACTAAAAATCCAAAGGTCCGACTGAGCTCCAAATTTGATATTGAGAAGGCAAGTTTAAAAGTTAATATCAATCCAAGTTCTTTCTTTTTCTTTTCTTTATTTTCTTTACGGTGCTTATAGGAATAAGTATTTACTGTGGACTAACAAAGGTAAGTATGGAAGGTGATGAATCTCCATTTCATCACCTTTATTATTTCATTTTGATCTTAAATCCTTAGTTAAATACATGTATATATATTAATTTGTCAAAATAAACTCTGTATAAATTGTACAAAATACTGTATAAAATACTATATATTTAGTGTAATAAATACAAAATTAAAGAATAAAGGAAGATAAGAAAAAGAAATGAAATACCATAGGTATTGAGTGACCATAGACCCTGAGTCCCGGTAATCATGATGACTTGGTCGACAAGGAATAAAGTAGGGGGATATAGGACAGATGAATTGTACAGAAAAGATAGAAAAACTCTAGTTCTTAATTCATCTACAATTACTTTTTTGCACCTATTTTATTTTATTATTTTTGCATCTCAACTATAAAACCCTCAACATGAATAATGTAGATAAAAATACAAAGTACAATACAAAATTAATAAAAATAATGCACAGTGTACCTGAGACATGCTTTGATTATGGATGAGTTGACAAATCATATTCAGGATGAGTTACCTTGGTGCATGTTATTTGTTGATGATATTGTATTGATTGATGAGACTAGAGATGGAGTAAATGAGAAGCTTGAGGTCTGGAGACATGAGTTGGAGAGTAAAGGATTTTGTATAAGTAGGGCTAAGACAGAATATATGGAGTACACCTTTGATGGAAGCAATGGTGAATGAATCGAGGTGAAGATTGGTAATGATAACATTCAGAAGAGAGATTCTTTTAGATATCTGGGTTTTATTTTCCAACACGATGGGAAAATTGATGGAGATGTTACTAGCAGAATAAATGCAGGCTGGCTAAAGTGGAGAGGAGCCTCTGTTGTTCTCTGTGATAAGAAAATTCCTTTAAAAATTAGAGGAAAGTTTTACAAAGTTGCCGTGAGACCTTCTATGCTCTATGGATATTAATGTTGGCCTGTAAACCATAGACATGTGCAGAGAATGGTTGTAGCAGAAATGAAAATGCTATGGTGGATGTGTGGACACACACGTAAAGATCAGATTCGGAATGATGCAATCAGAAAGAAAGTTGGTGTTGCTCCAATCGAGGATAAGATGCGAGAAAACCACTTAAGATGGTTTGGTCATTTGCAAAGAAGATCAGCCAATGCACCAGTTAGGAGATGCGAGCGTTGGGATGTTGAGTCGGCTAAGAGAGGGCGGGGACGACTCAAGAAGTATTGGAAAGAGACCATACAAAGGGATCTTTGTTTTGTGGATATAAGCCCAGGATTGACCAGAGATAGATCTGAATGGAGGCGAAGAATCCATGTAGCCGACCCTACTTAATTGTGGGAAAAGGCTTTGTTGTTGTTGTTGTACCTAAGACATACAAATAAAAATTCAACTTAAAAACTTCACAGACTTGTATCTTCTCCATACTATATCAAAATGGATCGAAATTATTTTAGTTGTATATAACTTTTAATAAGCTATTTAATGAAGGTGGTTTCATCTAATTTGGAGTTAAGATGTAAAATTTAGATTTTGGGCCCCTTTTGTGGAATATACTTGTAAATAATATTCTATATATTGATTCTTTACATTTTCAAATTGTTTTATTTTTATAAAATTGTAAAAACATATATAAATAATTACAATAAAATAAAACTATCAAAATAAAATCACATAAATAATACATTTAAATACACTTGTAAAATATGCATTTATATACCTATAATGCATATATACACAATTAATTATGTATACAAATAAAGTTAAAAATATAATAAAAATACTAAACTATGTATTTAAAAAATTAGAAATATATAAAATACATGTACAAAATAATAAATTATATAATACAAAATAGAAATAAAATTATCATATTACATGTATTTATAAATATATCTTACTTGTAAATATTAACTTCGAATAAATCACCTTGAAAAAAATAAATAAAAATATATAAAATACTGTATTAAATTATGAACACTTTTCTTGTTTTAATAAAAATGTAATTAAATCGTTTAATATTTATTATTGATTTTACAAATAATTTTGACCAGGGAACTTTCTTGTTGGTCTACGTGGACCAACTAGAGGCCGTCCCTTGTTGACTCGGGTCAACTGACCCGTCTCTCTTCCTTGAGCTGTGGATATGTTAGAGACCACATTTTCTCCCTTTTTCTGCTCGAGGCCATCATCATCTGACTTGGTGTGCTACTTGATTCCTAGAGATGTCCCATCCCTAATTCACATGAACATCTAAGATTTGGTCGATCTTCATTGATTCGATCAGCATCTGCCGTGCAATCCACTCCCTCATTCAGCCTACAAATTTCCCCTCTTGCTCCTCAAATTTTGATCCTTCTCTGGTGTCTCTTATCCCCTCAGAGCCACTCGACTCCCTTCCTCTTGGTGACAGCTTGAAGATCGGAGGTTCTGTAGCGAGGAGGAGACGCGGAGGAGCAATCCAAGACCATCACAGGAGGAGCTCTACCGGCTGGTTTAGCCTCCTCGATTCTGGTCGAGTTGAGACCCCACTCTTCGTTTCTAGATATATCTTTAGTGATAGATTAATTTCCATCCTTTAATTTCTAGTTTAATCACATCCTTAATCATAATTCTAAAAATCCCTAATTGCTTGGAGATTGAGCTCCAGGTCGATTCATCATCCTTTGACCGTTCGATCACCTCAAATTTCACTCCACTCGACTCCCATCTGCCTTATCCATCGATTCCACCATGTATTCAACACGAATCTTCTGAGATTTGATGAGTCAAGGCTTCCTCCGCTGCCCTTCACTGGAGACCCATCTCCATTCCACTTTTATCAAGGTTTTTGCATCATTTTTGGGATGAGACAATTCATCTCGAGCCAGCCCATTTTTTTGGTGTAGGTCAGAGCTTGTGAGGAGGCATCTGGAGTGGGGAATCAGACCTGGAACACCTTCAGGTCACCAGGAGTTAAAATCACCTCCAGACCCTCCATTGACTACCATCGAGCCCATCTGAAAGGTCCAATGCATGCGACAGAGTGCCAGGAAGCTAATGGACCCATCAGATCGAGATGATGACGTCGGAGCAAGGAGAATCACACGATCAAAGTTCCATGGACCTGAGTTTATTAGGTGTTCTTCCTCCCCCTTCACTGACAGTTGGATGAAGAACACGACCTATATCTAATCTGGATCATTCATTTTATTCGAAGGGATGCCCCAGAAGAGCCATCGGATTATCAACGTGGCACGTCATCAGTGGTTGGATGAAAAGCGTATAAGTGGTAAAATTTGCAACCAACCACCTCTGCCTTTTTCTTATTTCTAAAAGGTTTTGCAATTATTTAATTTAGTTGAGAACTTTGTGGACATTTTGCATGTATGCCCATGGGACTTATTAATTTTACACTTTAGTCAAGTGCTAGGTCACCTCACATGGACCCCCACATGAATGGACATTTTGCAGGCCTATCCTCGCAGCTTTTCTATTTATTGTTTAGTACTTGAAAATCTAGTTGATATTCAAAACTTAACTTAAGGTTATTTTGCATACGTGCTCCTGAGATTTATTTTATTTGCAAATATGCCCCTACTACCTTGATTTGTTTTTATTTATGCATTTCTTTTTATCAAAAATAGTTCATGTGCTCTAAATAATGTACAAAATAGGTGTAAGTGCATGGTTGGTTGCTTGTTCATGTTACATATTATATTTACCATTTTACTTGCACTTATTATATATTAAAAATAAAAAGAGTTGTTTGACTCCCTGTTTGACTTAAAATTACAATATATATATATAATTTTGCAATAAAATTCAAAAAAAAACCCTGACTATTTATTAGCATATTTTAGAACTCCAACCCAAAAGTCACAAAAAATATCAAAAGAAACTCTAAAAATTAGCAAACCCTTGCTAAATCTAAAATAATTATAACTTTTTTTAAAATATCCAAAAAAGTAGTTTCTGGTTGGTATTTTTATTTTTACATATTATTATACAGTAAAATTGATTTTGAGAAATTTTAAAGCAATTTGCTATTTTTAATTCTCAAATCAATTCAACCTATTTAAATAGCCCATATTTTGGTTCTTTTCTGATTTTAAAAATACCAAAGAAGCTATAAAAATTCCAAAAAATTAACAAAAATAGAATAATATATTAAAAATACAAAAGTATTTTCTCTTGTCATATTTATAATTATAATGACTTATATAACCTATATTTTGTCGTATATTATTATATATATATATATCTTTAAAATATTTTAAGACCTTTTTAAAAATAAAAAGAACTAATTTTGGGATATTTTCTAATTTTTATATATTTATTATATGTATTCTACTATATATGACTTATGGTATATATTACATTATATACCTCTGTATATACTCTTATGTACATATTTATATATTATTACATATTATTAGCTAAAACAGAAATTAAAAATAAGAAAATTAAAAATAAAAATATATTAATTTAAAAAATTAAATTAAAACCCACAACACATTGATTGTAATTTTGCATACTTATTCACACATATACACTTGTATTATTTGTTCATAAATAATATACATCGCTATGTCCCGTATTCCCTGTGTTTGACATCCTACCTGCTTGTCCACTATATACACTTGTTTGTCGGGTTATAATAAATTTTGGTCCACATTTTTCTTGCATTGCTTATTGATTATTTCTCTTGTGGGTTAATTGTTGAATTTAGTTGAGATCTTTGCGAGAGGTCACTTCAACGACTGTATAGCTCGCCTTGTGAGCACACAAGGCCATCACCTTAGGCTACATTTATTTCAATAATCTGATCTTAAAAGTAAGGAGACAAGTTATATGATAATATATTGTCATATATCACAGTCCGTGCTTTGTACAGGTGACGTACAATAAGGATAAGTATCTAAGTTCTTTAGTTTAGATTAATTTTGATGCATGATTAAGATCATAATGAATCTGTACTTTATGTGGGATATGTCATTATGTGTATACAAAAATCATAAGAAAGTGAGAAGTTTTGTTATACTTGAACATTTAGTGTAAATAGATTCATTAAAAATTTCTAGTTTATGGGTAGTTAAATATTATTGTAGCAAGAGAGAGAGAGAGAGATAGGCGTAATGAAGTCGATCATGTTTTTACCAGAATTGACAGTTTTATAGAACTCTCGTCACATTAATAGGGATACCGAATCATCGTAAGAATCATAAGTCATTCAAGAGAAAAGTCAAGCAAGCATACCCCAACAATTTTTGTGAGTGGTTCATAAGCTGAAGGCATTATTATTATTTTTACTTCATGCAAATGTTATTATGATGCAAGCTTTTAATATTTCAGATAGTTATGTGTTTCATGATTTTTAAGTATACTTGAATCTAAGCTAAGAGAGCCATGTTTTTCCTTATGAATGTATGGTCCATTCATATTTATGCTTTAAGTATGAAATTTATGTGATATACAGTGAAAAACTTTCATGTTCTATATGATTCTTATTTAAGAAACTATGACAAGTTAAGCAAGTTCTATATGATTCGTATGTTGATTATGCAAGTTATATGATTAAATGATTTTTAAGTAAGATGCACACTATGGCCTACACCCTAGAAAAGTCATGAACAAGTATGAAGAAGTAAGAGGACATTGGGTCCACATTCTGTAGCCTATTGGGTCGTATGTAGGGTGTTCTTCAGCCTTTGGGGCCGTCTGTGCATACGACAATAAAATAAGATCCTAGATGGAGTTCACTCTCCTAGGCTATAAGTAAGGCTAAGGCTCACCTTAGCAGTAAGTGTTCATGAACTTATCAAGATATGCTGGGGTAGTGTTGCATTGCCAAGTATGGAAAAGTAAATTTATTTAAAAAATAGAAATTATGATTTCAGAACAAGTTTTATTTTGACTATTGTTTACTTATAGTCAATGATTATCAAGTTTTTTTGAAATTTTGAAAATACTATAAAAAAATTGTTTTTTCAAGTTATGCAATAATCAAGTTTAAATCTATAATGTCCATTATTTTTCAAGTTATGCTAAACATATAATTTTTGCAATTATGTAGCTGGAAGTTTGTGACCCATTCACTGGGTATAGGCTCATGTTGATGAGTTTAGGCTCACCACTCAAAATATTTTTTCCGGTATTAAGAAGAAAGAAGATATTGATCTAGGTAAAGTAAGTATGTAAGTCACATCTAGTAAAAGAAGTTTTGCCATCATAGTTATTACCTATTATATGATGTTTCTCGACTACGTTGGATTTTCGATTGTTTCGATTTGATTTTAAAAACAGGTTTACATGATATGTATTCCATTTTACTTGTAGATATGTATGTGATTACAGTGATGTATATGTTATCAGTCGTAGCATTTCAGAAGGTTATCTTTTCCATGTCGATTATAGTATTATGCTATACATGTAATGTAAAATAGTTTAAGATAAGAATAGGTTTTATGTCGCGTTCGTCTCAAGGATTTAACGGGACGGATCGTGACAATAATAGTCCCTCTATATAAATCGTGCCAATGCCATATATATTATGTTACTAAGCTCTATGTTCAATCAACTCCTTCATGCATGATATGTGTAAGTGCATTAATGCTACTGTACTTCTAACTTACATGATTTACAATCCGTTACTCCATTTTATATAATCTAGCTTGAACCAAGTGATGGGAGGTTATTCATCGTTGTACACAGATCAATAACACCGGCATCGAGAATATGTGGATAGCAAAAATGTAAAAGGGTAATCATTCAAGAGATGGTGATTTGATGAGACTTCCCTACGATATGTAGTGCTAATCCTCGACTAATTGATTGTTAAGTTGACTCCCTACAATACTTCATTACAGATGGTGATGTGTACTTGATGCACATTGCTTTCTACCTCGCCTTCTTTATACCATAAGCGACGAGGTAGTTACATGGAAAGTGAGAGATGATTTACGCATATTAACGGAAGGTTGAGGGAAGATGTTTATCTCCAATTAAGAAGGAAGTATCAAATAGTGAGCTTTCTTTCATCCAATGGGGACGGGACAAGTGACATCAGTATTTCCTACATTGTCATTGTAATGGTCAAGTTTTTTATTTCAAAAAATAAGAATAATAAATAAAATTTCTTATTCACCAACCTTTACCATAAGCAAAAATGGAAAAACGATTGGAGAGATTGTAATATTAATTAAATGGGCCTTATTGGTCAATTAATCCCTTCAACTGATGTCCATAAAAATCATATTCCTTCTTTCCCACGTCACCCTCTCTCCATTGCAAAGAGTGAGATGAGGAGAGAGGAAGGGAGTTATAGAGTTAGAGAGAGAGAGAGAGGGAGAGAGATGTTACCGAAGACCTTTATCGTAGGAGACGATGACGAAGGATCAAGGGAGCGAGGTGATTGATGGCAGGCACATAGTCGCAATCGAGCAACTGCGACTTAGAAGTGTTGGATTCGGATTTGAGGTATGTATCGGTTTAGGTGTACGATTCATAAAAGGATATGTTGAACTCATATGAATATTAAACATTGAGATTAATGATTTAAGGTCGTAATTACGTTAATTGTTTTCGTCGCCTAAACATAAACGAACACCATCCTTCTTCGATTGTCGTCAAAGACAGATGGTTGATTTCATAGAAGGGATACCATGCCACGATGACTTGCCATGAATATGTTATAATTGCATGGCATACTTTTCAAATTTATGGGTACACGATGATTCTTTGTCCGATTGGACGAGACCGTATATCGTTTGAGGTTTTCAATTCACTAATCTTTGATTATTCCTTGATCCTTGAATTATTGGTTCTCTTGGATCCGTCAGAAGTTATATGATTGATTAGCGCATTGGATTCATCTTGAATAACATTGTTCTCTTTAAATAAAATGGTCCAGTCATGGAAATAATTATTTAAATTACCCATAATCCCTATATAGCATGTAATTCTGGGTGGTTCGTTTAGGGAATAAGTTTGAGATGGTGCAATTGCTAAAAATTAGATTTACAAAAGGATCGATTTAAATCCAGTGGACTCATTCCAAATTATAATGGTTGCAGTCATTAAGAAAGTTTAAATAAATAGCAGTAAAGAAAGAGAGAGAGAATGTTTGGTATATTATTCGTTATAACCTCTTTGTATATATTGATATTTCCATGAGATTCTTTGGAAATAATAATGGTAAGTGTACTAAATCGGCGCAAATCCAACAAGATACAATGATGGGATTCATTAGATGCTTACGAGATTGTGTTAAACTAATCTAGGTATTCTTGGGTATTTATATACAATCAACAAGATCTTGCTTATCAAGTTGATAACTAACCTATAAGAGATGTACGTGGAGAGTTGGTTATCGAATTATAAGGTATAAATTCAACATATAAAGGTAATTACATTGCATACCGCATAATAGTCCTATAACATCCCGAGCTTAGGTCCCCGGTCCGTTATCGAAGAAAACTAGCCCTCACAACTTGTTGGGTTCGGGCCCAAATGGATCCGTTGACAACCACCCAAAATGGTTAAGCTCAAGTTGTCAAGTAGTAATCTCCACCACTTATAACCCACTCTCACACTTTGTAAGTTTTAGATGTGGGACTATGTTTGGAGGTATGGGTGTTACAAGTCCTCGTCAAAAGGATACATCCTATGTCTATGCACATAAACTTAGTGTTTATGATGTGTATGTACTTCCATGTTAACATGTTAGAGGCAATATATAAATGATATCTCTATAATTTCAATAACATATTGCATATTTTTTTTATATACGACAATGCTATACCATTTCACATCTTATAATTTAAATACCTAATTTATGATAAATTACTTAAGTATTGTACACTGGCAATTCTTGTAGTTATCAAGTCATATGACTGACCATAAGATATTCAATTGCAATGTTCAACATGAACCATTATTGTATGGAAAAAAAGAAATGGCATTAAGAGAAATGGAAGTATCTTAACATCAGTAATGGCACAATAATGATAACTGGAGCTAAGTTCCACATCTAATGGTGGGAGTCACCTCTAGAGTCCAATTATCGTGTTAGCCCAAGGGGCAACGCCGCAAGGGGCGTATGGTTTCAAGGAAGCACAGAGGCAAAAGCTAAGTCCTCCTCTATTGTTGTAGCTAATGACGATAAACAGAGCTACACCCATTGATGGGAGCCACCTCTATAGGCCAGTTATCTAAGGCCCAAGGGGAAACGCTGCAAGGAGCGTATGGTTGAAAGGAACTACAGAGGCAAAAGCTAAGTCCTCTATTGTTATAGCTACACTGTCATGTTATGTTATGGACTGATAGTGCCAGCGGTAAAGCCAGCAAAGCCGCATAAGAATCTAACAATCAAGACAACCGTAAACACTGAATTGTTATGGGCATGTGGACAATTATGTTAATGCCATGGGCACATGTACAATTATGCTAATGTTAAGGAATATGTGTAAATGTATTGAAAAGTCATGTAAGAAATGGTTTATAATGGTAAACCATTACATATTATGAAGGAAAAAATTTATAATGGTAAATCATTACATGTTATGCAAGGAAATGATTTATTCAAGGATAAATAATTATATGTTATGAGAGAAATGGTTTAAGAATAATAAATCGTCACAAGTCATGCAAAAGCTATTTAAGGGGTTAATCCGAAAGAATGATCTAACTGATAAAGGATACATATGAATATTATGAATTTCATGAAACATACTCCTTATGATGAAAAATGATAGCTTATATATAATTTTATGTATATTGCACATGCATATTCATATCCATGAAAGAATGCAATATGCAACTTGTTACGGAACGAACTCATACATGCATGGGAACAACTAGACATGTAATGATGTTATTCCATTAAGAGTTAAGTACATGATTTATAACATGTTAAAAGAATGTTAGAATTCCCATGCATGGATCCTGATACATAATGGGCATTAGGCTCATGCAAAATCATGTTTATTTATTTCATGTGAAGAATAAGTTTGACCAAGCACTCAACTTCGTGTGGCAGACTCAATGAGACATTCAGTATGGTAAGGTTAATTACAAGATTTATGGTGGATATCTCTATACCCGCTGGAACGAAGTTTTAAATTGTGAAATTCTTTAGTTTTTCTTTTGCAAGTATATCCTTGGTGATGTTGTAATAATGGAACTCTCGATTGAATTGGATTTTATGATTCTTTTTTAGAACGATTTTTGTTTCTCATTGATCACCATGCATGAATCGGTATTTGGATCCGTGAATTAATGTCACATGCTTCCACAGGTTCGCGCGACATGTTCCGTTACAAATGGTATCAGTGCTAGAGTTCCTTTGGGCATAGGATATCCAGAGTTGATAGTGACTCAAGACTGAGATGAAGTCAAATCTTGTTACTATTATGTTACTAGTTGACTTTTTATTAATTTCCCCTCATGATGGATTTTAGGCGAACAAAAATTATAAGTCATCTTTTAATATTGACATTGTCATGTATATACAACAAAAGAATTACCAAAATCAGTAGACATTGACGACTCGAATGTGAAAGTATCATGCACAAAGCTTTGGTGGATTTATATTGAAGATCTTTATTCCCAACAAACCATTCATCATATAGGATAAACAAGATATGGAGAAAGTTAAGCATTAGATGTATTAGATGGATATGACTTTTGAAATTACAGACTATCATAAGGACAAGAATCTTTGGTGTATTTTATCTAAAAGATTGGATAAAGGAGCTGAAAGCAATAGAATCCACTTTTCGGAGATGATTTCCAATGAGTGAAGTGATTTTACCTTGGATATTATAATAAGATCATCGAAGAGTATGTGATGGTGATATGGAATTCAAGAAGAATGAAATGCAAGTGAATTATTCATTAGCTATACATGGTCATCTCAGTTACATCACAAAAAAATGATGTTAAGGACTTTCTTGATGCCTTTTTATGATCATTCAATATTACCTTCTTAGAGAGAATTAGATTTCTCCATTGTTGTAATCCCATAAACTGCACTAATTTTTGAAAACTCCTTAAACGATGACACATATTGAATTGAAAGAACTAAATGATCAGTTATAGTGAAATTGGGATAAGAGAGTTTTTTGTTGTGACTCAATGAATCTCTATAAAGATCACTTATTCTCTTTGTGAAAATAAATATAGATCTTGGAATCTGCATTGATTATTAAACTGTGAATAATGTACCCTTGAGAGATTAACTTATACTGTTTGGGATCAATGATTCTTTCATTTGATTGTGGAGAGAAAAGATCTTTTATAAATAAGATGGAATAAAGGATGGTGACATTTTAGAAATAGCTTCCAGATTAAGGAGTGGCCACTCTGAATTGTTTTATCAGCATTTTTGATCTTACAAGTGCTTTGCAACATAGAGCTTATTAGTAGGATTTTTCGAGAGGATCATAATAAATTTATGACCGTATTGTGGATGATATTGTTATATACTCCAGTGATCTAGAGAAATACCAAGTACATCTCGATATGGTATCCAAAATCTTTTATCAGTATTAGCTCTATAAGAAATGCTCTAAATGTAATGTCAGATTGGATAAAATCATATTCCTTATTATTCTCGTTTCAATGATGGATTTGAAGTAGACCCAATTAAGATGAAAGTTATATTACTTTGGAATAAATTGAGAAATATTCTAGGTATTCATAGATCTCTAGGGGACGAGGTATATTGGCGATTCATATCAAACTTTCTCCTATATTGCAATAACATGATTCATTAGAAAGGATGCAAAGTTTATACATTTATAGGAGTGCGATTGAAGTTTTAAAAAGGTAAAGTAAAATTTGACTTTGTCTTTGACATGGATTTTACTATATTGCACTCGAGGCCTGGGATTTAAATTGATATAGCTGGAACAAAGTTTGAGCATGTTTTAGGTAGAATGAAAAGGTTATTGATTATACACCGCATAAAAAAATTTACAAGGGAGTAACTATTTATCATGACATGCAGTTTGTTGCAATATACTTTCTCTAAAATTTTGGCAATATTATTGATAAAGTGAAGAAAAGTCGAGGTGATTGGAAGGACTAAGATATCATAAAAATGTGTCAATCTTTTTGAAATGATATGAAGCGTGCCCCAAAAGAAGGAAGATACTAATTTTAGAAATGGAATATATGAAACTATGATATGTCATGGTAGATACTGGATTCTTCAAGACAATATGTTAAGATAGATGAAGTTCATTGAATACTACTCACCCAAGCATAACAAAAATACTTGAAGATAAAAAAAAATAGCGGCCAAAAGATGGAGAAAGACGTTGTTGAATTTGTTTCCAAGTAACTTGCAAATCGAAATTGAACAACAAAAACCTATCCACCATGTACAACTTTTGGAGACTACGTAATGAAATTGGAAGCATACCATGATGGATTTTATTACTACATATTCATCAAATCAGCTCACTTCTTGCATATTCGCATGAATCAGTCGACAGAGAGTCTGACAGAATTATATATGAATGAGTGTCGATTGTATTCAACGTTGATTATGTTAGATTGGTGCATGAGATGCGGCTCCTAGTTAAGGAAAAGTTTTGAAGTGGAATAAAACACTCAATTTAAGTCGGCACTTCTCTTTACATGCATGCTTATGATCAATCACATAAAATCATTCAGAGATTGGAAGATTTGTTGGGAGCATGTGCTTATGATTTTGTAAAAAATTGCTTAAACTTAACAGTCATCATTCGAGTATTAAGATGGCTCCGTAAGAAGCACTGTATAGAATATCATGTAGATCACACTCTCCTTAGAGTGATGAGGGTGGGGATATTTTTAAGGCTAAATCTAATGACCAGTAAGAAGAGATTTGAACAAAAAAAGAGAAGAAAAAAATTCATGATCTATGGTATGTCTCTATACTAAGGAATTTTAAGGACGAATTTTTTTAAGGGTGGTAGATTGTAATGGGCAAGATTTTTTTCAAAAAATAAGAAAAATGAATAAAATTCCTTATTCACCAACCTTTACCTTAAGCAAAAAGGGAAAATGATTGGAGGGATTTAATATTAATTAAATAGACATTATTGGTCAATTAATTCCTTAAATTGATGTCCATAAAAACCATATTCCTTCTTCCCCACGTCACCCACTTTTCCATTGCAAAGAGAGAGATGAGGAGAGAGGAAGAGAGTTAAAAAGTTAGAGAGAGGGAGAGAGATCATACCGAAGTCCTTCATCGTAGGAGACAACGACGAAGGATCGAGGGAGCGAGGTGATTGATGGCAGGCACAGAGTCGCAATCGAGCAAACACTGCTTAGAGGTGATGGATTCGGATTCGAGGTATGTATCGGTTTAGGTGTATGATTCATAAAAAAGATGTGTTGAACCCATATGAATATTAAACATTGAGATTAATGACTTCTTGTCGTAATTACATTAATTGTTTCCGTCGCCTAAACTTAAACGAACACCATCCTTCTTCGATTGTCGTCAACGACAGATGGTTGATTTCGTAGAAGGGAAACCATGCCACGATGACTTGCCCTGGATATGTTATAATTGCATGGCATACTTTTCTAATATATGGGTGCATGATGATTCTTTGTCCGATCGCACGAGACCATATTTCGTTTGAGGTTTTCAATTCACTAATCTTTGATTATTCCTTGATTCTTGAATTAATGGTTCTCTTGGATCCGTCAGAAGTAATATGATTTATTAGCGCATTGGATTCATCTTGAGTAACATTATTCTCTCTAAATTAAATGCTCCAGTCATGCAAAGAATTATCTAAACTACCCATAATCCCTAGATAGCATGTAATTATGGGTGGTTCGTTTAAGGATTATGTTTGGGATGGTGCAGTTGTTAAAAATTAGGTTTACAAAAGGGTTGATTTAAATCCAGCGGACTCATTCCAAATTATAATTGTTCCAGTCATTATGAAAGTTCAAATAGATAACCGTAAAGAAGGAGAGAGAGAATGTTTGGTATATTATTTGATATAATCTATTTGTATATATTCATATTTCCACGAGATTCTTTGGAAATAATGATGGTAAGCATACTGAATTGATGCAAATCCAATGAGATACAGTGATGGGATTAATTAGATGCTTATGAGTTTATGTTAAATTAATCTAGGTATTGTTGGGTATTTATCTTGCTTACAAAGTTGATGATTATCATGTAAGAGATGTACATGGAGAGTGGGTTATAGAATTATAAGGGATAAATGCAACATATAAAGGGTAATTACATTGCACATGCCATATTAGTCTTGTAACGTCTCGGGCTTAGGTTCCCGGTCTGTTATGGAGGAAAATTGGCCCGGACAACTTTTTGGGTTCGAGCGCTAATGGATTCATTAACAACCACCCAAAATGCTTCAGCTCAAGTTGTCAAGTAGTAATCCCCACCACTCATATCCCACTCTCACAGTTTGTGACTTTTAGATGTGTGACTATGTTTGAGGGTATGGGTGTTACAAGTCCTCATCAAAAGAATACATCCTATCTAGGCACATAATGTTAGTGTTTATGATATGTATCCTGTTAACATGTTAGAGGCAATATATAAATGATATCTATACAATCTCAATAACATATTGCATATTTTTTTGTATCCGACAATGCCATACCATTTCACATCTTATAATTTAATACCCAATTTATGATAAATTAAGTATTGTACAATGGTAATTATTGAAGTTGTCAAGTCGTGAGACTGACAATAAGATATTGAATTGTAATATTCAACATGAACCATTATTGTATCGAAAAAAAGAAATGGCATTAAGAGAAATGGAAGTTTCTTAACATCAGTAATGGCACGATAAGTGGAGCTAAGTGCTACACTAATGGTGGGAAGAACCACTAGAGTCCAATTATCATGTTAGCCCAGGGGGTAATGCCACAAGGGATGTATGGTTGCAAGGAATCCCAGAGGTAAAAGTTAAGTTCTCTATTGTTGTAGCTAATGACGATAAACTGAGCTAAGTGTTACACCTATTGGTGGGAGCCACCTCTATAGCCCAGTTATCGTAGACCCAAGGGGCAACGTCGCAAGGAGCGTATGGTTGCAAGGAACCATAGAGGCAAAAGTTAAGTCCTCTACTATTATAGCTTCACTGTCATGTTATGTTATGGACCGCTAGTGCCAACGGTAAAGCCAGCACAACCATCAAAGCCGCAAATAATCTAACAATCAAGATAACCCTAAACATTGAAATGTTATGGGCATATGTACAATTATGTTAATGCCATGGGCACATGTACAATTATGTTAATGTTAAGGTATATTAGTAAATGTATTGAAAAGTCATGCAAGAAATGGTTTATAATGGTATATCATTACATGTTATGAAAGAAATAATTTATAATGGTAAACCATTACATGTTATGCAAGGAAATAATTTAATCAAGTATAAATCATTATATGTTATGAGAGAAATGGTTTAAGAATAATAAACCGTAAGAAGTCATGCAAAAGTTATTTAAGGAGTTAATCCGAAAGAATGATCTAAATAATAAAGGATACATATGCATATTATAAATTTCATGAAACATACCTCTTACGATAAAAAATATAGCTTATATATAATTTATGTATATTGCGCATGCATATTCATAACCATGAAAAAAAGCAATATGCAACTTGTTAGGGAACGAACTCAGTCATGCATGGGAACAATTTGGCACGTAATGATGTTATTCCATTGAGAGTTAAGTACATGATTTATAACAGGTTAAAAGTCTGTTAGAATTCTCATGCATGGACCGTGATACATACTAGGCATTAGGCTCATGCAAAATCATGTTTATTTATTTCAAGTGAAGAATAAGTTTGACCAAGCACTCAACTTCGTGTGGCAGACTCAATGAGACATTCAACGTGGAAAGGTTAACTACAGAATTTATGGTGGATATCTCTATTCCCACTGGAACGGAGAGTTACATTGTGAAATTATTTAGTTTTTATTTTACGAGTATACCCTTCGTGATGTTGTAATAATGGAACTCCCAATTCAATTGTATTTTATGGTTCTTTTTTAGAATAATTTTTGTTTCTCATCAATCACCATGCATGAATTGGTATTCGGATCCACGAATTAATGTCGAATGCTTCTGCTGGTCTGTGCGACCCATTCCATTACAGACATTAGGTTAAGTGGAATCATCACCTATTGCCAACATTATTGAGGAATGTTGCATGATACAAGGTGATGATTGACAGAGTTCTCGAGCATAGATATCATTGGAGAGGTATGCCCTTGGTCCATGCTCACATGTAGTCGAGTTGTGCTTTGTTGTTAGTAGGTGGGAGATACCCTTAGGGTATGTTCATTTGGAGAATAGCTCCAAGAATAAAAGCGCTATTACCCTCTCATCTCCTCTTTTTTCCTCACACAACTAATCCCCACGCATATCTCTCTACCTTTATTACACCTTATTCTTATCTTTATTCTGTCTTACCTATCCTTATTCCACCTTATTCCTATCCTTTCAGCCGAACAGTAATAGTATCTTATTCCAGCTTATTCCTCGCTATTATTCCTGCTTATTCCTGAACCGAACGCACCCTAAAGGTTTTCGGAGATTAATCCCCAGCTTAGTTGGCATTCTTGAACCCTGTCTTTATATTTCGGTTGCAAGCTATGCGAGGTGGTCCTCAAAATGATTCTTGAAATATTATGGTTTCAAATCGTACAAATTGAAGTATACACGATGTGAATAAAGGTCTAGTCATGTGGAACCATTACTATATATGTATACACACACACACACACACACACACACATATATATATATATATATATATATATATATATATATATATATATATATATATATATATATATGGGATTGGGGAGCCTACACCCATGTGTAGGTAACTTACCTACACCCACCTCTTGTTTCTTAATTTTTTTGTTTTTTTTGAAATGGATCTTTAGGGGATTTATTTAGAATATTAAATGGAATATGTGTTTCAAATTTCTTGTAAAACAGACATTCCTAACAGCTCCATCGGAAGGGGCCGATTTCAGCAAATTTCAGACCGTTAAAATTTGACTGTCATGATGGATAAGTTAGAAGTCTCAAAATAAGTTGAAATTTCAATGACGATATGATGATATATTGTGATCTGAATTCCCCAAGGAATTAATTCAAAAAAATAAAAAATTTTGAGGGAAAAAGAGTTGGGTGTAGGTAAGTTACCTACACATGGGTGTAGGCTCCCTTTTCCCTATATATATATATATATATATATATATATATATATATATATATATATATATATATATATATATAGGAAACTCACACTCCTCTAGGTCTCCGTGCATTATCAGAACTAGGATTTCATTTCGGAGGGGGCACTGTAATATATATTATATTGATGTTAAGAAAAAACTTAGAATATTATAAATTTATATATGTATGAGACAAAAACATGGTGAAATGCTTTATAAATTTGACAATATGATATATAATTGTGCTTAAAATGTTTCTTCATTTCAAAAAAAATTATGGTAAAAATGATTAGTTTCTAAAAATGTACAACAATGTGTCCAGTTCCTAAGATATATCTCATCCATATTGAAGTACCGAGGATAATAAAAAACAAGTGATGTTGAGAATCTTATCTCTTATCTTAGAAACAAAAATAAGAAGTATCATGTACTCATGTCCTCGCATTAACTATGACAAAATAAGTCTGCATACATTTTAGAATCTGTTGTTAAACCATTCATTATTAAACATATAATTGAATGTATTCAATTGTGGAATTAAATTTTATACGTGAAATTAGCAATGAATTATATATCTACTTCCATATCATAAGTGACTCCATTTAGCAATAATGATTATGTGTTGTCACTATCATCAAAATTTTTTAGTAGTCTTTCTTATTTTAGTGACATAACAAATCATTACTAATTGAACTATCATTTGTTGCAATAATGAAAATTTTTAATGAAAAAGAAAATGATCATCTTTGCTATGTGAACTGTCATTGGTGGCATAGCAGCAAATCATTATTAATTTAAATATACTGATTTTCATAGTAAAAATATATGTAAAATGTTTAAAAATGACACAATAACAAACTCAAAATTATATGAATATAGACTCATTTTGTTGTATTGATTGTTTTTACCTTTCCTGTAATTTTTTATTTTTAATCCATTGGGAATCTCTAATTAATTGGCAGCATGTTGATTAATATGATTATGGTATTACATGGTAATCGGTATGATATTAATTAAAGGTGTATTAATTGCAGGTAAAGTGATTAATTTACGATGAACAAAGAGATGATGCCCTAATTTGAGGAACATTAAGACCGAGTCTTAATAGAGGGATGTAATTAACATGATCCAAGTCTAGAGAGTCGGAAAATGGACCCCCGATTCCAACCCCCCCCCCCCCCCCCATCCTCTCCCCTCGTGAACAGTTCCCTTCCTTCCTCTCCCCGATAGCCCCGACCCCATTTTCCTTCTGCACCGGCCTCCACGATCTTCCCTGCTACCTCGAACAGGCCGTCCCCATCTATGGCAATATCGAACAGGCCGGCCCCTTCTACTGCCCCGAACAGGCAGCCCCCTCCTGCACCTGCCTCGCACTCTTGGAGGGACGTTTATTGTCATAGGGCGCCTCCGACCCAGCTTCTAATGGCGTATGTGCCTCCAGGCTTCGTGGATGGGCAGGAAGCTACTCTCAGTGGAGGACGTTGCAGCTCTGGATCCACGGTGGGAGAACACCCCGATCTTCTATATCTTGGGTAGGAGACCCTTTGGTAAGCATGTAACCCAGTTAATTGACAACGTCTGGAGGTCGATTGGCCCCTACAAGCTTTCCCCTCGGGAGAACGACTTCTTTTACATCAAATTTTCGTCGGCGGCTGAATGCGAGAGAATCTTATCTTCTGGGCCATGGCTTTTTCAAGGGAGACTAATTGTTCTCCGCCATTGGGAGGTAGGGTTGTTCTTGGAAAAGGAACTATTGTCTGAAATACCGTTATGGGTCTGTTTCTACGACCTCAGCCCCGGGCACTGCTCGGAAATTGTACTTAACAAGCTCGCAAGCGTGCTTGGAACGCCCCTCTTCATGGACTCGGCCACAACTGCTGGGTCTTGACGTGATTTTACACATTGTTGTATCTCCATCAACGCATCTAAGGATACTCCTGACTATGTGCCCTTAGTTCTCCCCTCTGGGCAAAGGTCATTGATTCGAGTTGAGCTTGAATGGAGCCCTAAGCGCAGCTCTATCTGTGTCACTTTTGGTCATAACCTGGTATCCTGCCCTGCCTCTACATCATCCTTACAGGATAGTGCTCCAGCTCCAGGTCGTCCTTCCCCTCTGGGGGGACCCCAGCTCCCTACCAGTGACTTTGCGACCTTCGATTTGGGTGCTGAATCTGCAACTCCATTGCTCCCGCTAGCCATGGAGCTTGATAACTCTCTTCCGTTACCACTCCCAGGGCTGCCCCTGGGCTTGTCTGTACTGGAACCTGAAATTTTTGCGGCATCTGCAGTCAACGCATGTCTGCCCCAACAAGCGACCTCCACCCATGTTCTGGACTCTATCTCCTATACTGCCACAACTATTGTGCCTGATCACTTGCCCTCGTCTAAAGGGGTCAGGAAACCTGCAGGGCACCCCTACCGTGCTTTCCCTTTGGGAACTCGAGCTATCCTTTATGGGATCGTTTCTAATCCTTGTAAAGGGGGTTCTCGGCAGAGGATTGACCTCAACTCCCCTTCTGACTTTGAGGTCTAGATGCAAGAGACACCTCATATTGAGATGCACTTGCCTGACCCCAGCCCTGTTGATCGCTTACCACCTCCCCTGGGGCATGAAAAGGCTCCACTTACAACGCTTCCCTCCCAAATGGCTATTGAGAATCCAGAATGGGCCCTGGTTCATCATGGAAAGAAAAAGAAAGCGGCATGTGCTCCTCACAAGCAAAATGGCTAGGGCAGCTCAGCCCTCCCCTCCCCCATCTCAATCTCAATGACAATTGCGACCTGCAATCGTTCTGGGACTCAACAAGTCCTAAAAAATGAAGCGTATAATAAAGGGAACTTGATAAAAGTTGATTCGAACTTGTTGGACTTGTTGAGACAAAAATCAAGCCGGAAAGGATTTCAAAATTCTTCGCAACTATTCCCGACGGATGGTGCTCCATCCATAATAATACCCCTCTTTTGAGGGTTTGGTTCCTCTAGAAGGAGGCGAATTGGAACTGTCCCCCTGAAGAGAACCTCCCAGTCCATAACTCTAAACTGCTCCAACCACGGGGGGCTCCGGATTTACCTCTCAGTCATCTATGGCTCCAACTTCCCTTCTGATAGAAGGAGCTTTGGTCTGATTTCCTCCAGCTATGCCCCTCCATTTCTTGCCCTTGGTTACTCTTGGGTGACTATAACGCTGTAAGATATGCCGCCGAGAAGGTGGGGGGTCGCCCGCCTGGGACTACTTCTGTAGCATATTTCAATAACTTTATTGACAATGCTGGCCTCATCGACCTAGAACCTTGGGGAAACTAATATTCGTGGAGCAACTCATCTGTTGGCTCCAAGAGAATTGTGGCCAGGCTTGATAAAGCCCTCTGCAATACCGGGTGGGCTGGTCTTTTCCCCCGTTCCAAAGTTAGGTACTCACCCCTTGCTTCCAGTGATCATCTTCTGATCTCAGTGGACCTTCCTAAAAAGGAGAATATTCGAAGGTCGTTCAGGTATCTTGACTTTTGGGCAAATATAAGTGACTATGAGTCCTTGGTAGACGAAGCTTGGGCCACCCCTATTAGGGGAAATCCTCTCTATGTACTGACAAAGAAGCTACATGCGGTCAAAATACGCCTTAAGGCTTGGGCTACTGTCCATGGTAGACTGGACGATGATATAGCTCATGCTTCGAAGGCCTTGGACAACGTCACTGTGGAATTAGGTGACTCCCCGGGGAACCCCTCCCTTGCACAACTGGCTCAGGATCTCAAAGATACTTGCTGGGGCTCGAGGCTAATCAGGAATCCGCTTGTAGGCAAAGGAGTCAGGTTTATTGGCTGAAGTTTGGTGACCGTTCCACCAAAATTTTCCATTTATCTACAAAAATTAGGGAGGTAAGGAATAGAATTCCTTGCCTTCTCGACCATAACGGTTTGCTGGTGGACGAACCTTTAAAGATTGCATCCAATGCGGTCTCCTACTTTGAGTCCTTAATCTCATCCCCAGATAATGTGGATGGGCTGCACCTCGCCCCTCCTCCAAAAAAAATCCTGTCTCTGGAAGAAAAATTGTGGCTTGAAAGGCCATTTGGCGAAGAAGATGTGAGGGCTTCCCTCTACTCTATTAATTCTCAAAAATCTCTTGGCCCAGATGGCTTTAATGCAGGATTCTTTAAGCGGCATTGGTTGCTTGTGAAAAAGCAAATCATCTCGGCATTGGTTTCCTTCACTCTGGTGGGTCGATGCTCAGGCAGGTCAACCATACCTTCATCACACTCGTCCCTAAGGTGCAGTCGTCGGCAGGTCTGGGAGACTTCAGACCTATATCTTGTTGCAACGTCATCTATAAGATCTTCGCCAAGCTACTATCGGAAAGGCTCACTGTCGTCCTCCCGCATCTTTTTTACCCCAACCAATGACATTCATTAAAGGAAGACATATTGGGGATAGCGTAAAAACTGCCCAAGAATTAGCTATTGGTTTTGGTAGGAAGAATGGGGCTCGACGAGCCTACCTTAAGGTGGACCTCTCCAAGGCCTTCGACACGTTTAGTCACCAATTTCTTCTTGACCGCCTTAAGGCAATGGGTTTTGGTCAAGCTTGGTCCTCTAGGATGTGGAACTGCTTTGGGACTTCTTCCTTTTCTGTGCTTATCAATGTCTCCCCCTATGGTTTTTTCAGGAGCACTAGAGGCCTGTGGTAGGGCGACCCCCTGAGCCCGCTCTTATTCACCATTGTCAGGGAATTTCTCTCTTGCTTGATGGACTATGCGGTGTTGGAGGATTCCATCAACCCTCTGGGGCGTGCGAGGTATTTGGCGCCTACACATCTCATTTATGCCGATGACCTCCTTTTCTTTACCAAGTGCACCACAAAAAATATCCTTGCAATTGGCGACATTATGGCGACTTTTGGTCGAATGTTTGGGCTTTGTATGAATGTGGCAAAAAGCAAGATATTATGTTCCAAAAGTGCGGGCTGCTCATTTACTTGGAATTTTCTCTCTGGGCTACTTAGCAACTCCCTTCCCACGAAATACCCGGGTATCCCCTACATCATAAATTTGGAGGACCCTCCTCCTCGAGAGACCTAGAAGATCAAATTCGTGGCAAACTTAGTGGTTGGAAAGCTAAATCTCTCTCTTTGAAGGGCGTATTCAGCTCATAAACTCGGTAATATGTGGCATCTTGCATTTCTGGACGGACTGCTCGATTCTCCCAACCGCTACCATTAGGCATATCTTTTCCATGTGTTCAGACTTCCTTTGGGACTACAAACGTCATGAAATTGCGTGGGCTGACTGTTGCCTCCCCAAAGAGGAAGGTGGCTTGGTCATTAGGTCACTTATTGACCTGGTGAATGCCTCCAATGTTTCCTAGGTTTGGAGGTTTCTCACAGTGGAGAGATCCCTTTGGGCTGATTTTCTCCGCTCCAAATACCTTAGAGAGGAATGTTTTTGGGACACGACTGCTTCCCATGTAGCTTTGTTGGTTTGGAAATCTATGCTTAATGCTCTCCCGATTCTTGCCCCTATTATGAGAGGTTCTATCTCTAACCCCAGTCTGGCACCCACTGTCTACAGCTTCTGCTATGCTTTTGATTTGGTTCGTCACAGAGCTCCACTTATTGATTGGAACATGGATGTCTGAAGTTCCAAGGCTGCACCAAAGCACAAATGTTCTCTTTATAGGATGATAAAGAACAAAGCTCCCACCAGAGAAAGGTTGTCCTGCTTTGGAATTATTTTTGATCTGTGTTGCCTCTTCTGTGAACATGACTTGGAGTCACGTGACCACTTGTTTTGAGACTGCACCTTCTGCTTCGATGTCTGGAGTAATGTTTGCTTGGCGCTCTCGCTCCCTGCCCCAGACCGCTGTGACAATATGTTGCTCTCCATCTCTTGGGCTAGAAGGCTTTGTGACGTTGATAATCTTAGAGGAGATAGGCTAAGAATTGCTCTTACAGTTGTTGTGTGGCAGATCTGGAGGGAATAGATGCGCTGGACTTCTGCTGCTTGCAAGCCAGCTGACCTGATCGCCTCGAATATTGTAGGGGACGTCTGCCACCTAATGTGCTGACTGCTGGTTTCCTTTAGTGCATGTAGGCGTTTGATGAAAGTTAGGCTTCTTTGAGAGCCACTCTACTGTTCACTTTCTGAAATTATTTTGGCCTACCTTTTGTATGGCTAATAGCCACAGGGGGTGAGAACCCATTGTCTGTAAAGTTCTCATTTCATTCAATAGAATATAATCATAATTACCTTCCAAAAAAGAGAGGAGTTAATTATGGAAAGATAATAATTTATATGTTATCTTTATTGGGATTAAATACACGATATACATATGGCTTTTGGAAAAAGAGGGGCCTTGTGCCCGACCGCGGTGAACTATAGGTCCACCCTTGTCCTCGAGTATCATACATTTACTAACGTCCTTTAGTTAGAAGCATTACCCTTAACACATGTTGAAGTCGTTTTGTCCTATAGATTTGGAAGAGTGGTTCTTAACATATAGTTAAGTCCTTTATCCCTAACTAACTTGGAGAGTGACCCTTAACCTCAGATTGAGTCCTTTAGATACCATCACATAATTAAGCACATCACATCAAATTTAGAGGCGAGGGATATAATAAATGTCAATCAAAACTACTAGGTTGACCAACATAGGCATCAATAAATGACAACTTCAATTTCCATCTCCTCATTTTATTTGTCTTGGAAAATCTTGTTTATGTGCATCTAACTGCAAATATCTGTGGTACCTTTCTGATGATCCTTAACACGATCTACTTGTGGCTTTGAAGGCCTACTTATAAGGGGTGGTAGAAAGATAATAGGGGAGACTTCCCTTCCAATGGATCTATAGAAAAACATGCTCGCACATGGAATACACCATTTGAGAACAATTCTTTCGAAAGATTAGCTTTAACTGCTAATTAATTATGCTATCAAAAGAACCTATGATGTAGTCTCCTTATATCTTTGAGATAAAGATTGAGAATGAGGTAATTTGTTTGACAAATATAGAGAATGAAGTAATTTATAGCATGGAGTTGACCTCTTGAAGAAGTCACATCATTCATTATTTTAATAATAAAATTCTGCTTAAATGAGCACAAATTGTGCAAAATATCATTCAACTTGCCATTATTCTTCTTTTAACAATATTTCACGCCTAGGTACCAACATTTGGTGGTTTAAAGATAGCATCATTAATACACTTGGTTAATTTCAGGAAGACCGAATATTGGAAGTTTTCCAACCTTCGCGTGGCATGAGACAAGGAGACCCAATATCCCAGCCTCCCAACCCTCCTTTTCATCAACATTATAAATGTCCTCGACAGAATGCTTCAGAACTTGACAAAAAGCAAGCTAATCGAGGGGTACCACATACCGGGTGAAGATCATATCATCATTAACTTCATTTTCGTTGTCTTTGTCTTCCTTAAATTTGATGAGTGAGTCACTCATTGTCTTAAGTTTACACTAAAAGCCTTTTCTCTCTTCTCTGGGTTATTTCTGAATAGATAAAATCAATCGTCCGTGGACTAAACCTATCCAATTTGGAAGAAAACTTAGCGATTGAATTTATGAGTTTGGAACCTAATGACTATCCTATAAATTACCTTGGAATACCACTTACTCTCAAATCCCTGAAACGTGCTGATTGGACACCAATTGTGTAAAATTTTGAGAAAAAAAATGCTTGGATGGAAATCCAGGATGCTCTCTTACCCTCTATGGTCGCACTACTGAATTAATAATCTCTCATACCATAGATAAACTACATGCTAGCATACCTGAAAGTACTTAAACATACCATTCTGAATATCCATATGATTCGGTGCTGCTTCCTTTGGAATGGAAATAATGAAGACCACAATAGACATGGGGCTAGATGGGGGCGGATCTGCAAATCGAAAGCAAATGATGGTTAGGAGATCCAGAATTTGGAACTTCTAAACCAAACCCTTTTAACCAAATCTTGGGTTAAGTTACAAGAAAATCCAAATTCCTTGAGGTCTAGAATGATAAGTGGTCGATACCACAATTAAAAACGGGTTCCTATTGTTGCCCACTCGAACCCTAGAGATTCACTTTCCTGATGAAATGTTAAAACTGGATCCGTGACTATAGAATCCACTTACAAATCCATTCTCGCCGGCAACATTATAGTTTTATGGGTTGATCGAATGAATGGAGACTTGCCTCTTTATGAGTGGCTCCCAAACCTTTGGAGCTTAGCTTAAAACAAATCTATCACCCTTTTCTCAAACTCTTTCTACCTTGCATGCCAAATAGAATTAGCTCAAAGCTCTTGCCAAAAGATCTGGCGCCACAAACAAACTTTGGGACATTAAACTCTATCTCCAAAACTTCAATCTCTCCATTTGATTCTTCAAATGTATCCTTCCCAGGAAGAACCACCTCACCCAGCTAACTAAAGAGATATATTGCTTCCTCTTCCATGGGAGACCATGCACAAAACTACAGCTTAACTTTTGATCCATACCCTTCCATCGGAGGATTTCTTTCTTGGATTGGTCTCTTAGTCATAAGAAACCCATAACTCAAGATATCCTTTTCTAGACTAATCATACTGCCAATGCGTGCTTCTCATGTAGGGTCGATGCAGAAACATTAACCTACATGTTCTTAGATTGCTCATTACTATAAATGTACTAGCATTTTCTAATAGTGCTCCCATAAGATTGAGTTTAAAAAAATCTTAGATACACATAATTTACTCCCACATTCTTTATCAAGTTGGCAGCAAGATTGCTCCTTACTTTAAATGTACTAGCATTTTCTAATATTGCTCCTGAAAGATGGGTTTAAAAAAATCTTAGATACACATAATTTACTCACACATTCCTCAACACATTGGCAGATAACCGCTAACATGCATCGATCTGGTGGTTGATCTGGAAAGAATGATGTATGATAATATTTCATGGACATCCAAATCACCCTCCATGATTGCTAGAGAAGCATCCTTTGTTTGATCACCAATTCTAGAGCACCTAAAACTCCAATTAAGTAGTTAGCTCACTTGTTTTAACTTTTATTACATAGTTTTTGTCTTGCAATAATGAATTGATGAGATCCACTAGCCCCCATGCTCGCATTCATTAATGTGCTACCAAAAACTAAGAAGACATGTTGATTGCCCTACTACCCATCCACACTTTGTTGATTACCTGCGTTGTTTAACTACCTAGTCCTTATTTTTCTAAAAACATTGCCCTTCTCTCTCGTGGTTGCCATGGAGGTGTTTACCAATTATACTAAATACCGGGCCTTTGTGGTCTATTTTATCTTTTTTATTTGTTCTCTGTGTGAGAGTCCATGTCCCCCCCCCCCCCCCCCCCCTCCCAAAAAAAAAAACTGTTATCCCTACGGGTGCGTTTGGTTGGGGGGTTACCCCCCACTTTGGGTGGGTTACCCCCCAAAACCCATATTCCCAACCCATTAGTGGGGCACACTCTCTTTCCAACAGAAAAAAATATATATTATACCATCATATCATCTAAAAATCATAAAATACTCAACTTCTACTTACTATTCCAAACTTCAATACAATCGCATCACAACAACCACCCACTTTTTCAAATTTCAATACAATCATACCATAATAACTACCAACTTTTTCAAATTCCAATACAATCACATCACACAAACCCTCCCAACCCTTACCCCACCAACCAAACACACAAACACAAAACCGGGTTATCCACCCCTGGATAACCCACGAACCAAACACACCCTACATGATTGGCAGCTTGCTACCTTTTTATGAATCAAATTGCGACCTTTTTTTTAAAAAAAAATGGAATAAGATGTCATAAGTCAAGAAAAGTAGAGTAGAAGAAATTTGAAACTCGAAGTTCTTAGAATGAAGAGATTTAAAAATTTAAGGCTCAAAATGCAATAGCTCAAGAAATATCAACTTCTTAATGGAGAATTTGGATAGAGGGTTATCTTAAAGAGGATAACCCTCTCAAGAAAAGGTTATCCACCAAGTAACCCTTTGATGTGTTTTGCGTTCGGATATAGGATTTTACTATTGAGAGATTTTGTTGTGATATGATTGTATTGAAGTTTGGAACACTACAAGTGGAATGGTCTTTTGGGATGGTGAAATGGGATGGTAAAAAAAGCGACCCCTTAACTAGTAAAGGGGATAGTCGACCTATGACTGTCCCAACATACCACTATGGGGTCTATTCACAAACGAGTATCCCCTATTCCATAATCATCAAGGATGGTCAAGGAAACAATCGTCCCCTCTGAGTCCTAATGAGCACAATCACATAGCCGTGTACTGTACCCCTCGTCTATGCGTGTTTTTCAATGAATGCATATATAGAGGGGACGACTATGACTATCCCTATAAGTTTTCTTTGCACGTCTCCACTGCACATGGCCCTTATTATGCATGCTTTCGTAGGGGATGGTCGTAACCATCCCCTAAAGTTAGCATATGGGACAGACTATACGACCTTCCCGACTTATGTAGCCTCTAAAATTTGATCTAAGGTGAGTGTCGAAGGGGACGATCCTTAGTCGTCTCTAGCTATAAGGAAGGGAAGGGTTGAACAACCATCCCCTGTATAGTTCCTCACTATTTCCATTTTCTTCTCTACGAACCAAAAAGGGATGCTTATGACCTTCCCCTCCTTCTCTCTATATGCATCTCTGTTAGGCAATTAACTGAAGGTGAGGGTGGTCTCCTCGTGCATCACGAAAGCGTGTAGATATCATCTTATGCGATCTAGGCCGACTAGTTGTACTAGTTGCAAGGGGCATCAGCAATGCGAAACATTCCCATTTCATATCATCTTGATCACAAAAAAGTAATAGGGTTACCTCTTGTAGCGTGATCATGATCCTCGTGTCTCTAAAGGAAGTGACCTCTGTCTCAAGCCCGATTTGATGGAGTTAGCACTTGTGGGTGCGTAGATGAGACGTGTACTTCCCACAATCCAAGTTGATGATACGAGCACGATACCACTTTATTTCTTCTCACAAAATCCATAGTCTTCCTCGTGTGCATGGGACACTGAAGATGATGGAGATCCAAAAGTGGTCGATTCAGTAGCACAACAATGGTACATCGACTCTAAGCTCTCACAAAACCCTAGAGTCAACAACCACTAGGGTTTGAAGGGAAGATCTTGGACGTGTATATGTGAGAGAGAGAGAGAGTTTTGTTTCTTCATCTTGTGTGTAGAAAAGTCTAGGATTGGCTCTTCTTTTATACAAAATTGGATGGCTAGGATGCACTTTTAATTGAATTCAATGGACTAGATTTTTGTTGCAACAATTTGCATCAAAAAATATTTATTTTAGAAGAAATAAATAAATTGAAGAAATTTTCCAATAAATTTAATTCTCATTAAATCAATGTAATGTGAAATAATAAGGAAGAAGGAGAGCTTTCTTCCTAATTAGGGTGGACGGCCACCATGTAGTCTCTCTCCACGTGGTCGTCCACTCCTTAATAGGAATGGAGTGGCCCCTCTTTCCTTGTTGATGAGATTCTCAAATCTCACTATATTTTCCACATGTTGCAACAACTTTTGTTGCTTGAATTTTTACCAAAATAATTCGAAATTATTTTGTGATAATTTCAATCATGCCTTTAATAATTATGAATCATATTCATCTATACAATATTAATGTAGATCACATTTACATTTAATTGTATAATGTGAATTCAACTCATATTTAATTGTATAATATGAATCTGATTCACATTAAATTGATAAATTGTAAATCATATTTACAATTAAAGTCTCTATGATATTATAATTACATTCATAATACAAATATAATTATTATGGATGGTGATATCCGCAAAACTCATATCTATGGTAATTAAATCCAATTTAATTGTCTTAGATTCCTCTCTACATGTATCCAAATAATATGAATCATATCCACATTACTAATGATAACTAAATCATATTTAATCATCATTTTTCCAATGCTTAGATATTATCAACAATAGAATTATTCTTGAACTCTTTCAAGAACAACGAGCTTTCTCCGTGGATACTTGGAGATAAGGACAGGGCAATTGCATATTCCATGCATAGTGACTTCGTTACTGAAATCTGCTTTAATATCCAGGTTAAGAAGACTGCTCAGAGATGTTTGATCAAGTCAGACAAAATATCTAATATTCCCATTGCACCCGTGTCATATTTTGATCAATGTCCAACATTTGGACTAAGATTGGATAATCTATCTACATAGAGGATTTACTAAAATCCAAACACATTTCATCACTCTGTTAGAATGGAAGCATCGTAATTATAAAAATCGATTATGATCACATCACCTCGATTATTTCTAATACTCTTACGTCCTTCATATTGGAAGATCTAGAATAAACCCGAAGTTTTGATCACTTTTGAGATGTCTTCTTTAGGGTTTTATCATTAAGTTTCCCATTTGATCATTGGGAGTTGGTATCGATCATATACTTTTCAAAATAACATATATCATACCTGCAAATCCTATCATGCTTCCAAATCAAGATGACCATTGATGGAATTTGGTTGGTCCCAATATCTCATGAGTGAGCTCATGTCTTCTGGTTCAGTAGTGAACTTGTATGATCCTTTTGAGAGATCATAGTACTCGTATTCCCTCGTATGCACATCGGCTCACCAGTGTATAGACCTTGATTAGGTCATCAGCCTAATAGTCTGCATAATATATATATACTTAGATATATAGTAATACATCTGTCTTCGGTCAGTGGATGCGTGCATGTATCGTGACAAAATACGATATAGATCTTTATTATCTAGATCTCCTTAAGTTAACTATTTGACCTAACTTATTCGATACATTTGAATCTCTATTCCTATGCATAGAACAAGCATCAAGAGCTCAGACAGATATCATCCTTTGGTGTAAGGATTGTCATCTCCTTCTCAGGCTTGAGATCCTTTATCAATAATCATTTTATGGTGCTAGATGAGTCCTCAATCTAACTCATTATATATCATCCAAGCACCAAACGCTATGATACAACCGTTGAATCAACAGTTGTATGATTATCAAGACAACCATAGTACATAACCTTGATTTTACTAAGGGACCTTATAAGTGCATTCATTCATTAATCTTAGATAGTGAGTGAACATCAATAACTTTTATTGATATATAAAAAAGGATTATAATAACATTTATTGTATAAATGGTCCGCCCTGGGCTCACACATCCAACAGTAACCTCGGTATTTGGGTACTCGTAAGTGAGGATTGTAATAGTCCTCTCTCGTAAGGATCTCGGATGGTTACCTAGCAACCTCATGAATAGCCATTCATCTACGTTTATTCTTTTCTTGTTTTCTTTAAAACCCTAGCTAAATACATGTAAATACAAGTAACGTACACAAATTAACACTCTAACATTATGTATAAATATTGTATAAATACATGTATTTCAATCCAAAATAACATAACAAAGAAAATAGAATAATATAAAATAAAATGAAGTATTAAAGGTACTGAACGGCCTTAAATCCCGAGACCAAGTCGATATTGACCAGGTCAACAAGGAATAAAGTAGTGGAAGATAAGGGCCAATTCTCTATATAAAATGCTAATACATAACCCTTTTTACGCCATTTTATTCTTTATTTTACAAACCTCTGATATAAAGTTTTCAACATGAAATTCGTAAATAATAATATATAGAAAATTAAAAAATATTAGCTAATAAAAATAATGCAAAGTGCAACTTGTATACACGGATGAAAAGGCAACAAATCAAACTTCACATATCAATAGCTACTTCATACAAACTCAAATTGAACCAAACTCACTTGCATTGTATTCCACATTAAATAATATATTTAATGAAGGTGGTTTTATTTAAAATATAGTTAGGCTATGAAAACTGACTTTCTAGGGTACTATTATACTATGTATCTGTATATATCTTGTTAACATATTTTATTCTTTTTATTTTTACTCATTTTATACTTTTAAATAATTGCATATATTATTTAAAATATAATAAAAATATAAACATAAAAAAAATTAAAATACATTTAAAATAAATAATATATTATAATATATATATTATACCTATAATAAATGTATTTGAATTTATTTATATATGTAAAAAAACCATAAAAATAAAAATATGAAAATATGTATTTAATAATAATATAAATATATAAATATGTAAATATATTAATAAGTATTAAAAACACAAAATAAAAACAAAATACATAAAATATATGTAAATATACCTATATTTATAAATGTAAAAATTAATACCTAATAAATTAAGTTGTGAAATAAATAAAAATATTTTAAAAAATAATAAACATTTTCACATTTTAGGTTTTAATTAATAAAATCATTAGCTATTTATTATTAATAAGGTTTTTTATTTTTGGTTTTGTCTTATCTGGTAGTACGTGGACCAATAAGAAGATTTCTTTTGTTGACCCGCATGTCAACTGTCCGACCTACCTTCTGACCCACGTTGGAACACGCGACCACCCTATCTTCTCCAATTTCCAACTCTTCCTCCATGCCTCCATCTTCCTCGAGCCTTCCACCATCCTACAACTCCCAATCTTGTCTTCCATGCCATAACACTAGGTTTCACCTACCACCTCTCCTCCACATGCCATCACTGTCACGAGATTCCCACTATACATGTGCATAAATAAAATTCAACTCCTCCATTTTTTATTTTGATACTCTTTTATCCCCATGTAACCCTAATCCATATCAAAGCGTGACTCCTGAAGATAACAACGAGGTCCTTCTTATGATGACATAGATAAAGGTGGCCGGAGGAAGTCGATCCACCTTGTTGAGCTTCAACTCTGGCGAAGTTCTGCTCCTTGGTCACTAAGGACATGTACAAGATGTTTACTTACATTTTTCGCATTGCCTTTCAATCATTATGTTAGTATCTCATTTAATTTCATGCCATTTCTCATTCTTTATTGTAATTCAATCGACTCGAAGTTCGTCAGAGCTAGTGCTCCAACCATTGTGATTATTGTGCTGAAACTGTCCCCTTGGCTTGCCAACACCCCCATCATCTTCCTTGTCACTTCTATATCCTTTCCAACATCAGATCAACCTGATTCTACATGAATATGTGAATTCGAGCTCCACCTTCATCGCTCATTAGGAGCTCACCGCCCACCTCATTCTTGTGCTACCAGCTTCAATATCAGGTCGAAGAGAAGTCCCTTGAGCCATGTGATTATTTTTTGCAAGAATAAGGCCCTAACAAAGCACTTGGAGCCCGATTTGGTTTAAGAATTCAAAGCCCATGTCACCTGAGAAAAAGATCACCATGCCTCGATTAGTGACGTATGGACCACATCTGAGGGTCCCTGTAAGCGCGAGAGGTTTCCAAGAAGTAGTGGACCTGATCAGCTTAGTCGGAGAACGTCAGACGGGCAATGGAGGATGGATCAAAGCTCAAGAGGGAAGAAGTTCTTACTTGGCCTTCGTGAGGCCCTTCCCACTTTTATATATAAGGCTCGACTTAGATCTAATTTGGGTTGTTGGTTTTAATTGAAGCAGTACACTATCATGGTTGCTCGATCGCAAGCGGGGGTGATGTGGTGCGTCTAGAGCCCTTCATCAGTGCAACATGCACCAAACGCATGGCGCTCTTAGGTATATTTCACTTTACACCCATCTCTTTTTGTGTTTTATGGTTAATATTGTACATATTATTATCAGTATAGAAAAATAGGGGTATACAATTAGAACATGGAACTTTTGTAATATTACAATAGCGACACGTGAGACACTATAAAATTACAACTATAGCATCATCTTTCCTGGACCTATTCTGAAATGAATTTTATGTTTTATTTATTGCAAATAGGTCCATATAACTATGGCATTTTTATTTCTTGTATTTTATGCTGAATAATTTTTTCTTGCTCTAAAAATTATAGGAAAATCATGTTAAGAGCATGATACAATGTTTGTTCACACTTGAATTTTATTTGGTATTTTTAAGTAATTTTCCTATTTTCTAAATATATAAAAGATGCATTTATTTCCTATCTACATATAAAAACCCATAGAAATTATAAAAACTCCTCTAAAAAATCTATATATATTATACTTTATTAGACCACATATCCAAAAATCACTAAAAATACAAAATATAAAACTTAAAAATTTTAAAATCATAAAAATATTATTAGAATTGGCAAAAATTATCTAAAAATAAAAAAATATATATATTTCTGATTATGAATTATTATTATTATATATATTATATACTATAAATAGGTTCGAGTTCATTTTAGACTTATTTGTATTTATTAAACAAAAAAATATTTTGGATATTTATTTTTTTCAATATTTATTACATTTAATCATTTTATAAACACATAAAAATTAGAAAAATTATATAATATTGACCAAAAATAGAGAAAATTATTAGAAAAAGACAACCATTTTATTTTCTGAAATTTAAATGTATTTTGACCTATTCTAAATATATATCTATATTATTTAAAATATACATATTACTTAGATGGTATATATAATATCTAAATTATTATATATACTTATTGAAAAATAAAAGAGAAATTAAAAATTTGCAAATTAAAATTAAAATGTAAAATTAAAAACATAAAAAATTTAAAACAATTAAAATCCATAAAATTTAATAGAAATAAAAACACACATAAAAAATAGAAAAAAAACATAAAAATACAAAAACAATTATTACTAATTAGAAATAATTACTAATAATTAACTACCAACCATTTGCTCTTCATGGTTCGACAACTCTTCATACTTGCACCTAAACACATCTCTTGTAGAGTTAAATAAAATAAATTTCTAACTCACATCTTAAACATTGATTGAATTATCTTTTAATTGTTGGCTCGACTGTTGATTGAGAGACACTTGGTCATATAGCAATTGTTAATTTGATTAACAGACCAATGAAAAATATCTCCATCAAATGGCACCGATACTGGGGAGAAACACATAAAGTAGATTGTACATAACATCTATCCTACTTATTTTATTTCATTCTCTACTTTTACTTTATTTGATAATTATTTATCTTTTCTAATCATTTTCTCTTGTTGACTTTTTTGCGAGGGTCCGCAGAGAGAGGGTGGCTTTCTTAGGAGTTCGGAGCACCCAAGCATGGTGGAGGCCAACCTATTCATAGCAGGCAGACATGAGAGAGCAACAATGATACGCATGGAGACTGAGATGTGCATAGTAGCTTAGGATAGTTTAGGTTTTTTATTTTGCTGGGAAAGGCATTTACAAATAAAATTGTAGTAACTTAACTCTGGACTTTTAGACACATCGTGTCTATTTTACCAAGTGTTTGTTCAATTTAGGACCCACACCATTTTTACGTGTTTTATTCGCATTCTCACTTTTTACTCTCTGTGTTTTTCTCCTTATTTTATTTTATTTCTGATGATTTGTGATTTTCATCTTTTCCTATTTTATGTCTTCATTGATTGGGCTATTTGATATTAGGGTTTCTTGCTTGATAATATAGGTCCAAAGCCCTAATCCATTCATATACCTATAGCTTATTGTGCTTGGACTTAGTCAAATTAATGTGTGCTTCACGATAATAGCAATTCATGTACCTAGGTGATGAATCTGCATTTCATCATCTTTATTTTTGTATTTTAGCCTAAAATCCCCTATAAAACACATTTATATATTGATATATCAATATTCTTACTAACCTACATCTATGTGTAAATATTGTACATTTATTATTATTTTAACCCAAAATAAATAAATAAAGAAATAAATGAAAATAAAGAAAATAAAAGACTTTATATATGTAATAGATATAGGCTAACTTGAACCACGAGAGAAGGTCAAGACTTGACCTGATCGATCAGTAATAAAGTAGGGGGAGATGGGGTCTTTAATTAGGAAATTAAAAAAAAATTACAAACACTTTTCATTCTTTATTTATTGTGTATATATTTGTATTAAACTTACAATATTTTATTTATCCATAAATTGACCTCAAATTAAATAATTTTCTTAACTGAAATTGTAAATAAAAATATTTCCTGAATAATAAAAATACTTGTAAAATAAAATCATGCACCGAATAAAAGTAACCATAGTCGGAAAAAACAGTAAAGCGATAATTGAAAGACCAATTCCAGCTCCATATGAAATCAAATTGAATCAAACTCACCTCCATCATATTATAAATTAATTTATCTTTAAAATGGCAGTGGTTTCATAATTTTTAGAGTTTCGGTTTGAAAGATGGTTTTCTGGGGTGGTTTTTACAATTTCACCATTTATTTATTGTATATATTTATTCATATTTATTTTTATACATAATGTATTTGTAAATATTTGAAAATATTTTTTAGTAATTATTTAAATAAGAATAAAAAAATTAAAACATAATATATCATAATTTCCTCAATTAACTATGTATATAATGTACGATATTTATATATATATGTATATAATTAATTTCCTTAAATAACAACCATACAAAATTAAATAACTAACATTTAATTTTTTAATTAATAAAATGAAGAAAATAATTTATTTATTTATTTATGTAAATAATATACCACATGTATATAATTTAACAAATTTCTTAATTAACCCACCATTAAGGTGCTCATTATGTTATTGGTATTTACTATTATTTTAATTAATATAATTTCGAGAATTATTTTATTTATAATTTAATTAATTTAATTTCACCATCAACATATTTCCATTTTTCCTTTCCATTAATTTAATTTTGGCTCCTCATCCCTCATTTCCACTTGATCAATCTTTTGGTGAGAGGAGCCTAATCTCCAAGAGCATTCTTGTTGTATAAAGGTGCCCAACCTTCGAACTGTCCGGTGACAACATGCAATCTTCTCAAGGCCATTACGACGTTAATTCAATCCTAGTTGGTTATATCCAATCCATTTTCTGTCTTTTAATTAAGGAATTTTGGGATCAACTTTCATTTTATTTTCATTGTCAAAATTTTAGATCATACTTTCACATATTTAATCGTTTTTCTTAATCGATTTGATTCTAATGCGATCTGACCACCTCATTCTTAATCCCTAAACATTCACGTTCTACCTCATGCGATTTATCACCTTCGACCGCATATGGTGGCTGGGGAGAATCAGGTCTCTTCCATCACAACTGCTGGAACCATTTTCATTCACATTCTCTATTTTTTATTTGGGACCATGCCGTCATGCTCGAGTCATGTTCTATCTTTTTATTTTATTGTAGGTATAGGAATTTCAAATAAAATAAAAAAAATACAAAATATGAATACAACTTTTTTTTTAAAGAAAAATAAAAATAAAAATAAATACTTAAAAGGGGATTGCAGCTATTGTTTAAAAAAAACAAAAAATGCAACATAGACACAACAGGTGCCGCCCTCCCCAACCGTCGACGGTCCCCATCGCCCATCAGATCTTCTGCCATCATCACCGATCGTTGTCTTGCTCTGCTGCTTCTGAAGTCCCATCGCGAGACTCAACCATTACTCCACTTCCATCGCACTCCTCTGATCACCGACCTCCGTCGACCCCACGAAGAGCCCACCACACATTAGATCAACCGCCATCTAAATCCACCCTGCTCATCAGAGAAGATTCCAATACCGCCGCTGCACAACACCTCCGTTGACCAAATGCACCCCCGTGCGAAGGAGTCCTTTATGCCATCTACCTCTCCTCTGCTCCTCCATACACGCGGAGGAAAAGCCCCACCGCCAGATCACAACGTTGTTGTTGCCAGTTCGTCTCGCCCCTCTAGCTCTGCCGCCTTCCTGCTCGTTATCGTCCACCCTCCTTCGCCTGGAAGAAGCTCCACTGACACTCTATCATCCACCCTTCATCACAAGATCTACCATCACTAGGAGCTCGAAGGCTCACGCTGCTCCCTCTGTCGAGAATCGCGAGCCGCTAGAACTGCTGCACCCCCTGTTACTTGGAGAGGAAGAAAAGGGGCAGAGCCCCCCTTTTGTTGAACAAATCGAAGGAAACAAAAGACCCCTGCATCAACCCTAGAAGCACATGTGCCACACACGTGCACTACTTTTTCTTGGGGGTAAATTTACATTAAAGCCCCTGAATTTCTGAAAATTGCAATAAAGTCCGCTTTTAACTTCAGCACACTCTACTTTAGGCAAATTGCGATTTTTTTCTCGCATATTTTTAGTTTTTTTTTTATATTTTGATGCAAAAACATTGAAAATTTGTTATTCGGTCCCTGTATTATAGACTCTAATTTGCATGCTTTCCTTATTAAAATAAATATTTTTCGTTCTCAATAAATTCTTGAAAATTCATGTTATACTCCTGCTGCTTGTCTCTTCTTAGTGTAATTTCCTCATTGCATTTTATTGTCATTCGATATTATTGAAAATAAAAAACTTTGCATTTTTTACTTTTAAAAATTAGAAAATTCTTAAAAATTAAATATTATGTCAAAAATCTAAAAATTAGGAAATTTTATTTTTATGTTTTTTATTTTATGTGCAAAATTCATGCATTAATCATTTCTAAAACCCAAAAAAATGGCAAAATATTAAAAATCCTATAAAAATCGTAGAAAATTGTAGAAAATTCCAAAAATACTGACTCCACTTCTTGTTTGTAGGTAATTCATTATTGTTTTTAGGAAAAATAAATCCAGTAATTTTTGAGTTTATTTTATATTTTTAAATTGCAAAATATGCCTATCTATTAACTCTTTGATTTTTCTCCTGTTTGTATTCATTTTTAAAAATATTAAAAATTCGAAAAATCTCCCAAAAATAAATAAAAATAGTAAATATATATTAAAACATAAAAATATTTTCATTAATCATTTTTTTTATCATTTTTATCATATTTAAAAAATCTAAGAAGTTGCATTTCTTTCGTGTATCAATTTGCTTTGTAGAATTAGTTTTTTTGAAAATTATAAATTTGCAAAACTAAAAACCAATAAAAATTATACATAAGAAAATAAAAAATATAAAATTATATAAAATTAAAAAAACAAAAAAAATTAAAAAGATAAAACTCTCACAAAAACCAAGATAGTTAGCATTTGAGTTCCCTCTTTCTATTAATTGATTTTTCGATTATTAGAATAACCCTCAGGATTTGTAGCCTCGCTGAGTTCGATCATGTTGTTATACATGTTAATTAAATAACAATTTTCTTTGCTACATTTTGTAATTAATTCAGCTAAAGAATCAAAATAATTTTTTGTTGAGGGATTATTTGGTTTGTGATGACATCATACTTGGTCACATTTATTTAATAAAATAAAAACCCAAAAATCCTTGCACATAACAAAATGGCATTGTTGTCGGGGAGGCACGACGAGGGTAGTTACATTTTTCATTTGACATACTATTCTTGGTTCTAAAATTCTGTTTATATTTTTCTATGTTCATTCATTTTCATATTCACTGTGTCTAATTCATCTATTCTTGGTCATATTTTTTATACTTGTATCTCTTACACATTCCTTCTTTGTTGTAAGGGCCTGAAGAGTGAAGGAGGCGATCCTAAGAAAGCCAAAGCACCCAAGCAAAGCGGAGGCCTGACGTTCTTCACTGACCTGCAGGAGAGATCACCAATAAGAGCAGGAGCTTGTGGAAGAGCAGACAATTTTTACATAGAATTTATTCCTCAAAAAAATTGTAATTAATTTGTATATAATTTCGGCACTTTCCCTTTTTCTATTTTCTTTGAGACACTTGGACACTATTATTCGGGGTCTGTTTTGCTAAGTGATGGTGCACTTGGGGGACCGCACCTCTATTTTCTCACTATTTTTATTGCTTTTATTTTTATTTGTTTCTCACGGATTTGTGTTTTCTGAGTTTATTTTTTTGTCTTCCTTGAGTAAAGTCCCTAGCCTTAGTTTTTATTTGATTGAGCTAAGTAGTTATTAGGCCCAAAGCCCTAAAAGAATATGTTCCTATAGATCATTTGGACTTAGGCAAATAATAACTTGGTTCTTCCCGAATAGAAGTTACTGCTTAGGACAGTTCTTGCTTACATTTGCACATAGTTTAGTTTTATTTTTATGCGCGGATCATATTGCATGTAAAGTGCTAGAGTCAAGTACACACCTCTATCTCTAGCATTTGCATCTCATATTTTCTTGACCACCAGCTTTTATGTTTTCCTCCCACTGTTTTGAGGATAAAGGAATAAAGGAAATAGAAAAATACATTAGATGCGTTTTTATTCAAAAATATCAAAAAGGTGAAAATTTAAAAATTTATAATTGGGACTGCTAATATCACTTGGACCCCTAAAATTAAACGTAATTAATTCATTTCATTATCTTGGTAGAGCAATCGCCTCATTGTATTCATATTTTATTTGCCACGTACACACTAAGGATTAGTGCCCCGATCCCAGGCCATGCTACATCTTTGTACAACTTTATGTTTGATAACCTAACTCTAAAATTAACAAGATAATTGACCAAACCTTCACGATCTTCACATTGCGTTGAGTGGTGAATTGGGGGTTTGCATTGTGTTTAATTATGCTTGGTGTTGAGTTAGTTACGATCTTTTCTCTCATGATCATTAGCAATCACTTAAAAAAATCATCGTCACTCATGTTTTCCCACCCTCCCACCCTTCACTCTGAGGGCCAAATGCTGTCCAATATTTCCCAAGATCAGATCCCTTCACTCTGGTAGGTCAATGATCTCTTTGATCTTGACCAAGATTTCTTTGAGCATGATATTCATGATCCATTGGATATTTTTCTATGACTTTGAGAGAGAAACCATTATTTGAATATGATCATTTGTTTTCTTCCTCAAATCATCCTGATTTCTCACATCTCCCTGAGTGTTATCTGCAGGCGGTGTGTTCTCTGTACTCAGTTTCACTTCCTGGTTGTGCATCCTATCTGTCGGATCACAATACCGAGTCTTCTGATTATTCTGATTCTTCCGATACTTTAGATCTTTTTGTGTTTGATATTTCTTCTCTCCTTGACGACCCTCGCAATGATGAGCCGACCCTTGAGCTATTCGATGCTATACCTGACCTCTCTTCATTACATGCATACGATATCTACTTTCTTATTGAGTTTCCTGATCTTGACATTCCATACATTTTCAAGATGGTGATCGACGTGGAGGATTCCATGATAGATCCTTCCTTTTCCACGTTCCATTTTTCACCTCCAACCATTCACTCCACTCTGACCATGAGGCAATGATTTCTTTTGTGCTACCAGTGCTAGATTTTATCTACACATCTATTTCCCGACAACAGACACCCGCCTGATTGCCTATCGGGGTGTCACCATTCACACTGTTTGACCACGTTGTTGTTCTGACACTGAGACAACATTGACATTATGGTATTCGCATTACAGATGTCATCCTGAGCCTTGATACTTCATTGTCCTAGCCTTTCTGCCCGGCTAGGGGCATAAACTCTAGCGTTTATTGAGAGACACCTCAACAATGTCTACCTTATATATATGAATTTCGTCTTGATTTGCTCCTTCCTTATTATGTGTTATAGTTTACCTCTAGTCTGTATATGTGTGCTATATTTAGGATGTACTCTATCCTAAGTATGGGGGTGTGAATGATTCGAGTTGTTCATATTCGTCCTATTCGTATCATTTCTGTTGTTGCTTATATTTAGAGATCCTTTACCCTAAGTATATGGGGAGTGATGTTGTTCATATCGTCTCTTTTGTGTTTTTATTTTTTTATTCTTCTAATCTCTCTCTTGTCCCCTAACTTGTTGATATTCTATACTAAGGGCTATTCTACACTAAGTATAAGGGGGTGAGATGAGCCATTGAGTCCATCAATTCTTTTCCTCAGTTTTTTCCTTTTGTACATTCTTTTATACTTAGGATTAATTAATCCTATGTATAGGGGGGATCATCGACTTATATTCATTCATTGAGTTGTTGTTGTATAGTGTTCTTTTCACTTTTATATACTTAGCACTAGTTATGTATTCCTTTAAAACTCTTTTATCGCTATGAGGACATAGTTCGAGCTAAATATAGGGGGTGTCGTATATACTATATATATATTTTAGACATAACTCATACTTTGAAAATATGATTATTTTTGGGATATGTTTATAAATGTGTAAATCCCACTTATGTATATAGACTTTTGTCACCTTCCATCTTAAAAAAACAACACATAATACACAAAAAAATATAAACAAAAACAAAACAAAAAAAAGAAAAAGTTTATTCTCTTACAATTTTTTTTGTATAATTCGTGTATATACTTGTATATATTTTACTAACCCTTTTTCTCCTAAAGCAATTACTAAAAAATCTCTCAAATTTTTTTTGTATATATTTCTTGCATTTGCATGTACCTTTTCAGGATAATAGTGACATTTAAACTATGTCTAGAGTAAAATTGAAGAATGGAGCTTAGTTGGACCTTAATCCACTTAATTTCAGAGGAACATTATAAAAAATGGAATTAAGACTTTCCAGGTCCTAGCGACGTAATTCTTTGAGTCCATAAGACTATGTTCACATGTTGTCTTGATTAGTCTAAGTAGAATATTTAACAACACATGCATGATTCTTCTAGACCATGGCTTATCTTGGACAAGCACTTTACACGTAGCTCTTCATGCAGGAGGTAGTGAGGATGCAGAATCTTTTGGCTTGGGGTAGCACACAGGTATGTAAGAACTAGTGGGAATATTCGTCTTCCTCTAGGGAGGGTAGTGCATGTCAACTTCATCTAGTAGCATTACGGTCTAAAGACAAGATGTTGTGTTGTTGCAATAATGCTTCAAAAGAGGGATAGTCTACTAGCTCAAGAGGAAAAACTCTGCTGCACCGTGTATATATTTCCAAAAAAAGGAAAAAAATGCATAATCTCCAAAAGTAGACAAGCCTGATTGAAAAGTAAAATGCATGCCGAAGTGTATATACAAGTATAGAAAAAATAATAATAAGAGCTTCAAAGTCTTTTTTTGTAATCTTGCAGCTGGATGACTTGGCTACACTGGTCATGCACCCAAGGATAGGTAGCTACACTGGTTACCGTCCATTCTTTTCTCCATCTCCTCTTCTTGAGTTGGTTGTACTTGAACTTAGAAGGGAATATCCTCTCTCCTTGAGGAAAGAGTTGCTAGACCAGGGGACTAGAGTTACCTTGTTAAGAGAGGTTATTTCTTTGCTACTTTTGAGATGGGGAGCTATATTTCACATAGATCGTACAAGTAAAGAATCATAGTCTTAAGGATTTGTGTATGTAAACTTGTTCTGACCTGATTGTTGAGGATACCTAAATATGAGGCTTGTGGAACTTGATGATTGTTAGGTTTTAAATCCATTTCCCATTAAGGTTCCGCCACACTAAAAATCCAAAGGTCTGACAGTAGCTTCATACTACAACTTTATGAAGATAAGTTTAATACTCAATGTTGTCTTGATTTCTTTTTTTTCCTTTCTTTTTCTTTTATTCACTTATTCTTTCAAATAAGTGTTTGCTAAAGGACTAACAAAGGTAAAGCATATGATTATGATGGATATGCATATCATCATCTTTATTCATTTATTTTAGCTTAAAATCCCTTATAAAAAACAAGTATATATTGATAAATCCATATTCTTACTAACCTGCACCTGTATGTAAATATTGTACATTTATTACTATTTTAATCTAAAATAAATAAATAAAGAAATAAATGAAAAATAAAGAAAATAAAAGATTGTATATATGTAATAGATACATCCTGACCCGAACCCCGAGAGAAGGTCAAGACTTGACATGATCGACCAGGAAAAAAGTTGGGGGAGATAGGGTCTTTAATCTGAAAATTAAAAAAAATTATTTTGTAAATACTTTTCATTCTTTATTTATTTTGTATATAATTGTATAAAACTCACATTATTTTATTTGTCCATAAATTGACCTCAAATTAAATAATTTTCATAACGAAAATTGTAATAAAAATGTTTCCTAAATAATAAAATATTTGTAAAATAAAATCATTTACAGAATGGAAGTAACCATACTCGAAAAAAGTCGTAAAGCGGTTATTGAAAGACCTATTCCGGCTCCATATGAACTCAAATTGAATCAAAGTCACTTCCATCATATTCTAAATTAAATTATCTTTAAAATGACATTTATAATTTTTGGAGTTATGGCTTGAAAGACAGTTTTCTGGGTTGTGGTTTTTATAATTTTACCATCTTTTTATTATATATATTTATTCATATTTATTTTTATACATAATGTATATGAAAATAATTGTAAATATATTTTAATAATTATTTAAAATAAAAATATAAAAAAAATAAAACACAAAATAACACAATTTCCTTATTTATATATATAATGTACCATTTGTATATATTATAAGTATATAATCAATTTCCTTAAATAACTACCACAAAAAAATTAAATAACTAACATTTATTATTTAAATTAATAAAATGACAAAAATAATTTATTAATTTTTTTAATTAATTATGTAAATAACATACCATTATAATTTAATTAATTCCTTAATTAACCCACCATTAAGGTGGCTCATTAAGTTATTGGCATTTATTATTATTTTTACTAATATAATTTCAAAAATTATTTATTTAATTATTAATTTAAATAATTTAATTTCATCATTAACTTCTTCCTTTTTTTCCTCTCGATTAATTCAAATTTTCAAATTCAATTTTTTTATGTATTTGGCTCATCTTCCCTCATTTCCAATTGATCAATCTTTTGGTGAGAGGAGCCTGATCTACCAGAGCATTCTTGTTGTAGAAAGGTGCCCATCATCCATGCCATCTGGTGACAGCGATGAGATCTTCGTCGAGGCCATTACGGTGTTAATGTGATCCCAGTTGGTTAGATCCAATCCATTTTCTGTCTTTTAATAAGTAATTTTAGGATCAACTTTCATTTTATTTTTGTTGTCAATTTTCAATTTTAGATCACACTTTCACATAGTTAATCATTGTTCTTAATCTATTGAATTCCGATCAGATCTCACCACCTCATTCTTAACCCCTACATTCTCACATTCTACCTCACGTGATCTATCACCTTCAGCCGTGTATGGTAGCCAAGGAGAATTGATTCCCTTGAACCATTCTCATTCACATTCTCTATTTTTTTATTTGGGACTGATACGTCATGCTCCAGTCAGGATTTGTCTTTTGATTTTATTACAGGTACATGAATTTCAATGAAATAAATACAAAAAAAGTTTGCAGCTATTGTTTTAAAAAAATAAATAAAAAGGGGATTGTAGTTCTTGTTTTCCAAAAAAATATACAAAACATCGCAACAGAGATGTAACAGGCGCATCCTCCCCAACCGCCAACGACCCCCACCGCCGATCAGATCTTCCGCCATCGTCACCGGTTGCTGTCTTGCTCCACTACTTCTGGTGTCCCATCGCAAGCCTCAACCATTACTCCACAACAGCTGCCCTCCTCTGATCATCGACCTCCGCCAACTGCCCGAAGAGCCCGCCACCCATCAGATCTTCCACCATTTAGATCTGCCCCGCTCGTCGGAGAAGATTCCAACACCGCTGATGCGCAGCACCTCTACTGGCCACATACGCCAATGCATGAATGAGTCCTCTGCGCCATCTACTACTCCCCCGCTCCTCCGCCCACACAGAGGAGAAGCTCCACCACCAGTTTGCAACACTATTATCACCTGTCCGTCTCGCCCCTTCAGCTCAGTCACCTTGCTTTGCGTTATTGTCCACCCTCCTCCACCTGGAGGAAGCTCCACCAACACTCTATCGTCCACCCTCCATCACAGGATCTGCCATCGCCAAGAGCTTGAAGCCTCACGCAGCTCCCTCCGTCGAGAACTATGAGCCACTAGAATCACTGCACCTCATGTTACTTGGAGAGGAAGAAAAGGGGTAGCGCCCCCTTCTGGCTGAACAAATTGAAGGAAACAGAAGAATCCCTCATCAACCCTAGCGGTGCATGTGCCACACACGTGCATCTATTTTTTAAATAAATTTACATTACAGCCCCTAAATTTTTGAAAATTGCAATAAAGTCAGCTTCCAACTTCAGCATGTGTAGCACACGCTCTACTCTCGGTAAATTGCAATTTTTTCCTGCATATTTTAGTTTGTTATATTTTGATGCAAAAACATTGAAAAATTGTGATTTAGTCCCTGTATTCTAGACTCTAGTTTGCATGCTTTCCTTATTAAAACAAATATTTGTGTTCTCAATAAATCTTAAAAATTCATGTTATACTCCTTTTTTTGGTCTCTTCATAGCATAATTTCCTTATTGCATTTACCATCATTTGAAATTATTAAAAAATAAAAGATGTTACATTTTTCACTGTTTGAAATTGGAAAATTCATAAAAAAATAAATATCACGTCAAAAATTCTAAAAAATAGAATAGTTTTCTTTGTGTGTATTTTATTTTCCATGCAAATTTCATGCATTAATCGCTTTTAAAACAAAAAATACGAAATACTAAAAACTTTATAAAAATCATAGAAAATTGTACAAAATTCCAAAAATAGAGATTCCACTACCTATTTGTAGATAATTCATTATAGTTGAAAAATAAATTCAATAGTTTCGAGTTTATTTTATATTTTTAAATTGTAAAATAGTCAAGCCTATTCGCTCTTTGATTTTTCTCCTATTTTTATTCATTTTTAAAAATCTTAAAAATCTGAAAAATCTCCTAAAATTGCTAAAAATAGTAAATATATATTAAAACATAAAAATATTTTCTTTATGTATTTTTGATCATTTTTTATCATATTTGAAAAATCCAAAAAGTTGTGTTTTTTTCGTATATAAATTTTCCTTGAAAAATTAATTATTTTGAAATTAAAAATTTACAAAATTACAAATCAATAAAAATAAAAAATTAGAAGATAAAAATATAGAAAACTATATAATTTAGAAAAGTATAAAAAAATTAAAAAGATAGAACTCTCACAAAAACCAATGTAGTTAGCATTTGAGTTCCCTCTTTCTATTAATTGATTTTTTGATTATTAGAATATCCCTTGAGATTCGTAGCCTCCCTGAATTCGATCCTGTTGCTATACAGATTAATGAAATAGGATTTTTCTCTTTCTACATTTTTGTAATTAATTTGACTTGAGAATCAAAATATTTTTTTGTTGAGGGATTATTTGGGTTGCGATGACGTCACACTTGTTCACTTTTGTTCAATAAAATGAAAACCCGAAAATCCTTGCACAACACTAGGATGATTTCATCGTTGCCGGTACATATATATTTGTTTTTAATTAATGCATGGATACCTTTGTGTGTAGAGTGCGTAGAAAAAATAAAGCTTCACAAGGTCAATCTTCATTAGTTATTCCCGAACCATGTTCTAGAGAAGAAGAAGTATAAGGAGATGCGCCAGATGTTGGAAAAGACCATAAATAAAGAAAATTAGAAATTAGAAAAATAGAATAACATCCAAGGTCTCGCCAAGACAACCAAGGAAAAAGCCATAGTAGCAGTCGATCCTGTGGCAGTCATCGACATTGAATTTTCATCTCTTAGTTTGCCTACTATTATTTTGAATGAGCGTATCCCTTCCAGTCATTCAAATGCACAAGCTGATTCACATGTAAATAAGAACAATACTTCTGATTCTGTAAATATTACATTTCTTAATGTTATAAATATGTCAAAAAAATTGAAAATTGAAAACAACTTTGTCTTATCACAACATTCTTAAAATACTGTAAAATATTGTGCTTGAAATGCCATTATTGAAAGGCATGGAGTACATGCCTAATGTGAATAAAGGGAAGAAAGAGGCATGCATGTCAAAGCGTCAACCACACAAAAGCAGACACAAGAGAGTAGAGAAACACATTCTGACCATGGCTCCTATGAATGCCATCAACAATCTCCTAATAAAAAAGAAAGATAAGGGAGCACCTCTCATCAGAAGTGAGATTTTCAATCAACAATTTGATCGCACACTTCTTCAGAGTGGGTCCTTTATTATTTTTTTTCCTTCATCACTACTCAATGAATTTAGTTTAGGAGCACTCAAGACAACTAAAATGATCCTGTAGTTTGCAGATCGATGAATTAAGCAGCCTAAAGGTATTTTGGAGGTTGTCATCGGTACACTACAAGGAAAGCAATTTCTAGTGGACATCATTATCCTAGATATGGACACCTATACACCATAGCTCAATATCCCGATCATATTAGGAGGGTCGTTCCTTCAAACAACCGAAGAAATAATTGATTATGGCATTGAGCAGATCACCTTTCACTCCAGCGGTGATAAGATTGCGATAGAGACAGTCCAGAACCAAAGCTAGCAGAGTATGTATAAGATGAGAGTGCGCTTACATTGCATAAAATAGAAGAGTGTGATTTTATTGCAGAAATCAGAGACACAACATTATTCTTGGATGAGACCCATGAATTCATCTCCATAGAGGAGGGTCTGAAAGCACAATCGACTTTTCCCCCATCAATGATACGGGTTGTTTGTTGATGTTCCAATTGAGTTATTTTTTTATCATCCATCTCAATAAGAGCATGAAGAGTACATTGTAGATCTTCGTGAGACATTATATGTAGAGCTGAAAATAACCATGGTGGATAATACACAGTTGACAGATCAGACGCCAATCACCATTGCAGTTACAAAGGTTACTACAGAGTTGATTCAAACCTCACTAGAGCTCAAACCATTACCGTAAATTTGAAGTATGCCTTCCTTGCGAGTGGGCCGAACATGTCTCTGATCATCATCAATTCTCACCTATTCGAGGATCATGAATCTTTTCTCCTTGAGGCTCTAGAATGAAACTACAAGGTGATAGGTTGAAAAATTGCATATCTCCATGGGATTAACCCTTCACTGTGCTCGCATCACATATATATGGAAGAAGACATCAAGTTGTGCCGTGAATTCCAATGTTGAATGAACCCGAACCTCCAGAAGGTTGTAATGAAAGAAATAACGAAGTGGTGTGAGGCTATCTTCATTTATCCCATCTCCGACTCGAAATGAGTTAGCCCATTGCATGTGGTTTCGAAGAAATATGAGATTAAGGTGGTTACAAATGACCAAGGAGAGGCTATATCTACTCAAGTACCTATTTCATGGTACGTTTATGTTTATTAAAGGCACTTTAATTCAACAACCATGAAATATGATTTTCCTCTTCCTTTTATTGATCAAGTTCTTGAATGGTTGATAGGGAAAGAGTTCTTTTACCTCTTGGATGGGTACTCCGATTACAACCAAGTGACAATCGTTCTTGAGGATCAAGAGAAAAAAACTTTTTCCATGTTTGTTAGACACCTATGCTTTCAAGCAGATGCCCTTTGGGTTATGTAACATGCCCGCTACATTCCAATGGTGCATGTTCGGCATCTTTGCCGACATGGTGGGTCGTTTTCTTAAGGTTTTCATAAATAATTTCTCGGTCTATGGTGATAGTTTAGATGCTTGTCTTGCACATCTAGGACAAGTACTTAAGAGATGATGTGAAGTCAATCTTGTTCTATCATGGTAGAGGGGTTACTTCATGGTAATTGAAGGCATTGTGTTGTGCCATGTTGTCTCCAAATGAGGTATGGAGGTGGACCCGACAAAGGTGAATGTTATTGCAAAACGTGAGCCACCTCGAACAATGAAGAATGCGGGATCATTTGTGGGGAATGTTGTTTTTTACAGAAGATTCATCAAGGACTTCAAAAAGATTGTCCAGCATCTAATAGAATTGCTAGGAAAGGAGACATATTTCATTGTTGATCAGAAAGTTCTCCAAGACTTTAACCAATTGAATGATGTTGTCACACAGACACCTCTCCTACAACCACTTGATTGGTCTCTCCCATTCAAGATCATGGCGGATGCATAAGATTTTGCCACTGGCACTATGTTGGATCAAGACTTGAAGGATTTCCCAATGCTATTCACTATACCAATAGAACACTAGATGAAGCACAAAAGAATTATATTGTTACATAGAAAGAGTTGCTGGCAATTGTTTTCCCCCTTGAGAAGTTCATATCCCATCTTATCGGTTCCAAAGTAATAATGTGTACTAACCATTCTGTTACAAAGTACCTACAACAAAAGAAGGATGCCAAGTCACGTCTACTCAGATGGATACTTCTCCAGGAATTTGATTTGGAAATTAGAGACAAACCTGTAGTTGAGAATGTGGTAGCAAATCATCTATCTAGAATTGAATGTGCAGAGACTCCGTTGAGTACTGCGCTAATCACAGAGACCTTTCCTGATGAATCAATTCTCGGTGTTGCTTCTCTCCTAGGTATGTTGATATTGTGCACCATCTTATCTCTGAGAAAGTTCCACAAGATTAGACAAGAGTAGAGAAGGATAAAGTTTAGTTTGATATTCATTCCTACTGGTGGTATAATCCATACCTTTTCAGAGAAGGTCCAGATTGCATTTGGTGCCGGTGCATTCCTCATGAAGAGTACATAGTGTCCTCGAGCACGATCATAAGCTTGAATCTAGAGGACACCACTATGAAAGAAGAACATAGTAAAAGTATTGCAATATGGCCTCTGGTGGCCTATACTATTCAAAGATGTCACAGAATATATGAAAGGCTACATGGACTGTCAAAAAATGGGAGGAACCCTCAATTTCAAAGATTCAATGCCACTAAAGTTCATTCAGATCTCAGATGTTTTTGATGCATGGGTATCGACTTTATCCATTTCCTAACAGTCATGGATTTCAATACATCATGCTTGTTGTTGATAGTGTGAGTCATTGGGTGGAGGTTATTTCCACCGATCCGTTGGCAGTCGTACCATTTGTCACTTTCTCAAGGACAACATTACTTCGTGATTTGGGATTCCAAAGATTTTAATTTCAGATGGGGGTATCCATTTCATTAATAAATAAGTTAAAAAAGTTTTGAAGGAGTATGTCATTGATCATTGTGTCGCTTCTCTTTACCACCCGCAATCGAATCTTTTGGCTACGTTATCCATAGAGAGATTGATACGATCATGCTAAAACTTGTTTGGTCGGATAGTAAGAACTGGTCTCAACTTCTTGATTATAGTTTATGGACTTATTGGACCGCCTACAAGTCTCCATTGGGAATGTCACCCTATTGCCTTGTATAAGGAAAGCCTTTCCATATGCTAGTTGAACTGATTCATAAATTTTTATGTCTAGTTAAAATCTATAATATCGACTCACAGACTAGTGGTCATAACCATAAGTTAGATTTGAACAGTCTCTTAGAATTCCGAGACTGCGTATATGATAACAATCTAATGTACAAGTAGGAAGTCAAAGTTGGCACGACAAGCATATCGGATAAAGATCTTCGAGCCTGGTCAAAAGGTGTGGTTATTTGATGCAAAGTTAGAGATATTTTTGAGAAAGTTGAAGAGTAAATTGATATGGCCATTTATGGTCATAACTATGCTTGACAATAGTAGTATTTTGATATCCAAGTTGCCATCTGACGCACAACCATTTGTGGCCAACGAACAGCTACTGAAGCCTTATTTAGGGCATGATACATTCTTGTTCATTTTCGATAAATGTGACTTTTAGCAAAGATCTACCAACTGTTGCATCAAAATATTTAGACGATGCTACCAAAAATATAATTTATTAATTCTTACTTTTTTATTCATTTTCAAATCTTTCATTCTTCCGTTATTCCATTCATCTCATTCAATGTTGCTGTACTTAGATGACCAGATCCTAAGTATATGGGGATGAGTGTAAATGAGTTATTTTTCATTTTACCTTGCTTGTCTTCTAATTTGTTGACATTTCATTCTATACTTAGGGATATTTTATCCTAGGTATAGGGGGAGATGGGTCAAGTCATTGATTTATGTAAATTCTAATCCGCGATCATCCATGCTTCGTGTACAGTTTGTTATACTTATGATTAGTTGATTCGTAAGTATAGCGGGATGATAGAGGTAAGTATAGAGGGCATATATATTGTATATATACGTTAGCCATAACTCGTACTTTTTATATTTTTAATAATATGGTGAATATACTACATTGGGTAAGTGTATAGGAATAAATCAATATAATAACTCATGCAAATATGTATAAAAATTTCTTGAAATTTTTTTGTAGAAATTGGTTTAAAACTGTTTTGCAAATGATTTTGAAAATATTTGTAAAATGTTTTAAAAATCTTTTGAAAACATTTGAAAAATATTTGTAAAATGAATTGAAAACTTTGGAAAATATGAACTTTGTTAAATATTGGTAAAAAGGTTTCTAAAAGTTATTTGTAAAAATGTTTGTGAAAGATTCTTCGTAAATTTATTTGCAAAATAAATTTTCAAAATATTTGAAAAAATATTTTTCAAATTTTTTGAAAGATGTATAGATAATATTCTTGCAAAAATTCTTCAAATAAAACATGTATATACCTGTAGAAAAATTCTTTGGAAACTTGTAAAAAATACTTTATGAACATGTATAAAATCTTTACAAATATGTGAATATATTTAATTCATTAACCCCATTAAAAATTCCTAATAATTTGAAAATGTTTGCAAAACTTCATAAAAAATTGCAAATCTTTTCGAAAATCCCATAAAAAGTTCAAAACTAGATAAAGTTTTCAGAAAATTGTTTTTCTGCAATGCATAAGTATTTTTCTAAATGGTTTTGACAATTGAACAAGTCTAAATAAAATCTGAATATTGGAGCTCGATTTTGACCCAAATCCACATAATTTTGCAAGAACCTCATAAGAACTGGAAACGAGACTTTTCAGATAAATGAGATTTAATTCTTTGAGCCCACTAGACTATGTTCACATGTCATCTTGATTATCCTAAGTAAGGTATTTCGAAGCACATGCATGACTCTTGCTGACAATATCCTAACTCGGACACCACACTCTATAATTATCTCAACTCTGAGGAGGTGGTGAGGGCATGATTCTTTAGCTTGAGAAGCACACGTGTGGAAACATACATCATCCTAATAGGTGGCCAGTCCCCCCCAACCCGATCTACTGGCTTGGACATCTAAAAATCGAATGTTATCGGTTGCAATAAAGCTTCAAAAGAGATAGTCTACTGACTCAAGAGGAAAAATTCCTTATGTAGATTATATTGTATATAGTACATTTTAAAAAATGTGTATGAAATAAAGACTAAAAAAGAATACATGAGTAAAAGTTAATGAAAAATCAATCCCGTCAGAGTTATGTATCAATAAGCAAGACATTATGCTTTAAAGTCAAAGACTTCAAGGTTGCTTGTAGTTGGAGACTTGGCTACATTGGCCAAGATATTTAGGATATGTTGCTAAATTTGTCACGGTCCATTCTTACCTATACCCCCTCTTCTTGAGCAGGTTGTATTTCAACTTAGAAGGAAATACCCCTATCCTCGAGGAAAGAGTAGCTAGTTTGGGATTTAGGGTTACCCAGCTGAGGGAGGAGATTGTTTCTTACCATTTCTGAAGAGAAGAGCTACATTCACATACACTATATAAGTGAGACTCATAGTCATAAGGGTCTGTGCATGAAAAGATTTATTCTAACATGGCTATTGAGGCGATCTGGACAGAGGATTGTGGAACTTAAGAGCTGATAATTTTTAAATCTTATTCCCAATAAGGTTTCGAATACATTAATAATCCAAATATCTTAACTGAGCTCCAAACTTTGATTTTGTGAAGATGAGTTTAAAAGTAATTATAATTCTAAGTTCTTTATTTTCTTTTTCTTTATCTTCATTTTTCCATCACTTATTCTTCTAATAAGTGTTTGCTAGGGACTATAAAGGTAAGCATAGGGGGGAGATGAATATACATTCATCTACCTTTATTGTCTTTAAAACCCTAGCTAAATTCATGTAAATATCGCTAACTTGATCAAACTAACACTATAGCATTGTGTTAAAAGATAAGGAAAAGATAAAATAAATAAAGTATCAAAGACAATAAATGAAGCTAGACCCTGAGACCAAATCAATAATTACTTGGTTGACAAGGAATAAAGTAGGGGAAGATAAAGACCACTGCACTATATAAAAACCATAATATATAGTTATTTTATAACATTTTATTATTTATTTTACGTACCTCAAATAACAACATTTTTAACATGAAATTTGTACATAATAATATATAGAAAATTACAAAAAAATAACCAATAAAAATAATGCACAGTGTAACTTATACAAGTAGATAAAAAACCTGCAAACCGAACTTCAAAGATCAATATCTACTCCATACAAACTCGAATTGAACCAAACTCACATCCATTACATTCAAAATTAAATTATCTAACTAATGAAAGTCGTAATTATTTCAAGGCATATGAGTGAATATGATTCACATTACAATAAATTGAATTTATTTCATTTAAAAAGGAGTTATGATGTAAAAAGCAACTTTGTGGGGTACTATTGTATTGTGTATTTGTATATAATATTAATATATTTTATTATTTTCATTTTTACTTTTATTTTTTTAAATAACTTTATATATTACTTAAAACATGTTAAAAATATAAATAAAAAATAAAATCATTAAAATACATTTAAAATAAATAATACAATATGTTATATAAGTATTCTATACCTATAATAAAAGTACATTAATTAATTTATATATTTAAAAAACCTTAAAATAAAAATATGTAAATATGTATTTAATAATATTTTAAGTATAAAATATATGTAAATATGTTAATAGGAATTACAAATATAAAATAAAAATAAAATACACAAAACAGAGGTAAATATACCTATATTTATGCATGTAACAATTAACACCTAATAAATTCACTTGTAAAAATAAATAAAAATCAAAGAAAAAAGTTTTAAATATTAAACATTTTTCATGTTTTATGTTTTAGTTAATAAAATAATTTGCTATTTATTATTGAATTAATAGGGTTATTTATTTTTTATTTTGTCTCATATGGTCCTACATGTCAATCAGAAGCCTTCTTTTGCTGACCTACGGGTCAACTTTGATGATCTCCCCTAGGATACTAGTACTTGGCAAATCGATTCCATGAACATATAATTCTACATTCGAAACACACACCATAATTGTAATAAGTAGAAAATAGCACAAAAGACTGAAAAAAACTCTTTACGTTCACTTTATATCCATCATTCATTTACAATCCATGTCCATCAAATAATACACATATGCATCAAAAAGTGTGTCCATACATACATTATAAATCTCATGTCTCTGAAAAAAACTACAGGTAAAGAATAATAATAAAACTACAAGTATTGTATCTTAGAAAATCGTGTAGCTGCACAAAAGTAGAAACATGAAGCAGAATACGACCACTCATTGTTGCAGTTTCTTCTGAGAACCTGCTTTTCCACTCATAGATACGTCATGAGCAGAGTTGTCCAGTACGATATAAATACCAGCAAGATATAACTAAAAATTATGCAAAAGAAACAATAGGGTAAACTAACGTCACAAAGAGATAAATTCTAATCATTATTATTTGATATGGATCACCCAAGCTTCGTGGATAGACTATGGTCTTGGTCCAGGTGAGACCTCATACAATGACTCTAAGGAAAGAAGAAGCCCTTAGGGTCGAGGTGCCTCCATAGGCATGCGGTAGGGTACAATGCATCATAACTAAGTTCCCAACACATTGAAGTATCATGGAAAAATCCTCAAGTGCGTCACAGAAACGTGGGTATCACATCGTATGCGATCGTGAGCGACTAGTCTTTAAAATATTTAAATGATTAAATCACATGATCCATGAGCCATTCACGGATCATTTCATCCACACATTAGGTAAAAAGGAATACCTCTTGTAGTGTGGTTGTAATTGAGTCTCTAATCAAAGAGACCACCTGTCTCAAGTTCGACCCGATAGTAGAGACACTTGCGATCGCGAAGATGAATCGCATGCTTCTCACAATCCGAGTTGTTGATCCAAGCAATAGATCTCCTGATCTCATCGCATGAGATCAAATGTCTTCTTCACGAACATGACATACGAAAGGAATGGAGATCCACGAATGGTTGAGGCGTTGGCATAACGATGATGCGACGATGAAAGCAACCTTATCTCTAAGGTTAGAGTTGACGAGCACTCAAGAGGGAGAGAGAGTTGGCATGTAATACGAGAATGAGAAAGAGAGAGAGAGCAATTGCTGTTTAACTACTCTTTCTTAGATGGGCAAGTGTGCCTCTACTTATATAGTATTTTGGGAGATCAAGGATCTCAATCCATAGACTACACAAATTCAATGATTTAAATTGATTTGTGTTTGTTTCAATGGCCATGATTTTGTTGTAAAAACACAAAAATAATTAATTTAATTTAATATATATTGAATCATCAATACAATTTAATTTCAACTAAATCAATTTTGCATGGAGATAATTTAAAAAGAACAAATCTCTTTCTTAATGGGACATTGTGGCCATCCACCTCCTCCCACTTATGTGGCTATTTATCTCCAATTAATTTGCAATGACTATTTGTTGCAAATTTATTCACCCAAACAATTCATAAGTATTTTTTGAATATTGCAATTATACCATTGAAAAAAATGTGAATCGTATTCACAACCCAAAATAAAATGTAAATTTTATTTTCAATTAATTGTCCAATGTGAATCCAATTCACATCAATGCTTAATTAACAAATGTAAATTACAATTGTCCTCTTTAATATATTATAAATAAATAAATAATATGGATAGTACTATCTACATTATTCATATCCTTGATAATTAAATCACATTTAATTATCTAAGATCTCAATTCTCATGCATTCAAATAATATGAATATTATCCTTATTATTTATGATAATTAAATCGCATTTCATTGTCCATTTCTCAAATTTTGGATATATTAAAATGGAATTATTCTTAAACTCTTTCAAGAACAATGCATTTTCTCCACGGATACTTGCAGCTAAGGACATGGCGATTAGACGATCCACATATAGTGACTTGGATGTTGAGATCATATCTCAAATCCAGATCTTAAAGACCTCCCAAAGATGTTTGATTGAATCAAAGTCGTAGATCTAATCTCCTAATTGCATTTGATTCTCATTCAAATCAATGTCCAACATTTGGATTGAGATTAGATTACTTCTCTACTAAGAGGAGACACTAAAATACATACATATTTCATCACTCCCTCAGTATGGAAGCGCCATTGTTATACAATCGTTTATGATAATATAACCCTCAGGTATTCCTAATACACGTAAATCCTGCATACTAGAAGACCTAGTAGATACGAAGTTTTAGATCTCTTTTAGTCTCTCAGCTCCAATGTTTTGTCATTAAGATTCTCATTCGGTCATTGGGAATTGGTATTGATCATATCCTTTTAAAAAGATATATCATACCTATAAATTATTGTAATGCTTCCTAAGAAAGACGACCATGCATGAAATTTGATCAGTCCCAATACCTCATGAGTGAGATCATGTATTTCGATTCACAAGTAAACCATCATGATCCCTTTGAGAAATCGTATTACCCATATGCCCTTATATGAACACCAACTTGTCGATGTATAAACCTTGATTAGGCCATCAATATATCGGTCTACCAAATATACATACTTAGACATATAATAATACATTTGTCTACAGTCAAAGGATGCATGCCTTTATCGTGATAGTATACAACACAAGTCTTGGTTGTCTCGATCTCGTTAAGTGAACTCTTTGATCTAACTTATCTGACACATCCGAATCTCTATTCCTATGCAGAGGACCTACATCAAGAGGTCAGTCAGATATCGGCCTTTTAGAGAAGGATTGCCATCTCCGTCTCAGGTTGGAGATCAACTCTTAACAATCATTTGTCGGTGCTTGATGAGTCCTCAATCTAACCCTTTAGATATTCATCCAAGCCTCAGCCTCTATGATTCAACAATTGATTCAGTGGCCGCATGATTATCAAGATGGAAATGGTACATAACCCTTAATTGTACGAAGGGACCTTATAATGCATTCAATCATTTAATCTTCGACCCTGGCTCACATTGCTAACAATCTTCCACTAGCCCTCAGATCCATTCTGGTACAATCCTTAAACCCATGCTCATAACATGCTGGTCGAAAACCTTTTGTGTCATAGGTTTGATAAGGGGACCATCAACGTTGTCGGTAGATGCCACCTTGGTGATGATGATGTCACCATGCTTTTGAATCCCCCGAATATGTGGTATTTCCTTTCAACGTTCTTGCTCTTTTGATGCCATCAAGGTTCCTTCTCTTATGCAATGGCTTCCGTGTTATCTTAGAGTAACAAGATGGGAGTATCAGAGGAAACTATGCCCAGTTCAAGTATGAACTTGCACAACCACACCGCCTCCTTTGCTGCATACGATGTGGCAATGTATTTGGCTTCTGTTATTGAATCAGTCATATTGTCTTGCTTCTTGCTTCTCCAGCTCACAACACTGTTCAACAAGAACACAAACTCTGATGTCAACTTTTGGTTATTAATATCAGACCGGAAGTCAGAATCTATGTATCCTAAGACTTGGAGATCATCATATCCATATACCAAGATGAAATCTTGCGTCCATCTTAGATACTTAAAGATGTTCTTCGCTGCATTTCGGTGTTGCTCCCCATAGTAGGATTGGTAACGTCCTACCACTTCCACTGCATGGCATATATCTGGCCTTGTGCACATCATGGTGTGCATTAGGATTCCCACAACTGATGCGTAGGGGAATCCAACCATGGCTTTCTTATCCTCAACACTTTGAGGAGCCATCCCTTTAGATAGGTGGATACCATGTCTTAAGGGAAGGGAACCTTTCTTGGGATTCTCCATATGAAAATATTCCAAGATCTTCTTGATGTAGCCATGTTGTGACAATACCAATATCATCTTTTCTTGATTTCTTAATAGCTTCAGACCTAAGATGTAAAACGCTTCTCCAAGATCTTTTATCACGAAGGTATGGTATAGTCAAATCTTCACACCAGTCATCATCCATGTATAATTCCCAATGATAAGGATGTCATCTACATAAAGCACGATGAACACAATGGCTCTCCCACTAAGATTCTTGTACAAACACGGTTCATCAAGATTCTGCACAAAATCATAACTCTTTATGGTTTCATCAAATCTGATGTTCCAGCTATGAGAAGCTTGCTTGAGCCCATAGATGGATTTTTTATCTTGCATACTTTGCCTTCCTCGGAAGCCATTAGGATGCTTTTATATAGGTATCCTCATCGAGATATCCATTGAGGAAAGTTGTCTTGAAGTCCATCTGCCAGATGTTGTAGTCAAGATATGCAGCTATATCCAGCAATGCCCTAACGGATTTAAGCATAGCCACATGAGAGAATGTCTCATCATAGTCGATGCCTTCTCTCTGTGTGTAGCCCTTGGATATGAGCCATGTCTTGAAGTTCCCTACCTTCCCATCAGGTCCACTTTTTCTTTTAAAGATCCATTTACACCCAATGAGTTTTACACCTATAGGTGGATCCTTTAGGGTCCATACACCGTTCTTGTGCATGGAGTCTATCTCAGACTTCATTGCTAGCATCAATCTATTCATGTCTTGATCTGCAAGTGCTTCATGAAGTGAAGTTAGATCTTTGTCAGTTTCAGCTGACACATGGAATCCATACCTTTTGGGCGGTGCAACTACCCTCGAACTCATTTGAAGATGTATGGGTATTTCATCTTCATTTACTCCTTTAGTTTCTGATCAAGAAGCTCAGTATCCATAGGGGATTTAATGAGTTCCTTTACTTTATTTTTTTCTTGACTCTTCAGGAAGTCATCCTCCAGAAATTTTACATCTCTAGAGATGAAGATATTTTGAGTCTCGGGATCGTAAAGTTGGCATCCAATACCATCTTTGACATACCCAATGAAGTAGCACTCTCATTGCGAGATTCTAGCTTACTTGCATACTGATTCTTCACATGGACCAAGCAACCCCAAATCCTTAAGTGTCTAACTCTAGGTTTGATTCCATACCAAAGCTCATGAGGAGTTTTAGGTATAGACTTGCTAGGAATCCTATTCAAGATATATATTGGTGTCTCCAATGCATATCCCCAAAAAATAAGAGACAAATATGCTTTACTCATCATTGAACAGACCATATCCATGATAGTCTTATTGTGTCTTTCAGCAATATCATTAAGTTGGAGAGTTACAAGGGAAGTGAGATTGTAGACAATTCCATTATCTTTAAGGTATTCCTCAAATTCATGTGGGAGATACTCGCTACCTCAGTCAGATCGAATCTGTTTAAGCTTCCTATCAGTTTGGTTCTCAATCAAAGCCTTAAACTCTTTGAACTTTTCAAAAGTTTCAGATTTATTACGTAGTATGAAGATAAACTCGTATTGCAAATGGTCATCAATAAAAGTCAAATACTATCAATTTCCGGGTACGGTACTAAAGGGACCACATACGTCGGTATGTATTAGGTCAATAATACCTTCGCAACGTGTAACCTTATTACGAAAAGGCGTCGGTCATTTTACCTCGAATACAATGTTCATAGGTAGGCAAAGATTGAATCTGTAGCAAATCTAATGGTCCATCCTTTATCAATCTATTGATCCTATCAACAAATAAATGACCAAGCCTTTGATGCCAAACCACATTCGAAAGATTTCCATCATCCTTGGTTCTTCTAGGGTTTTTATCAGTGGTAGTATGATATTTTCATCGATGCACAATTTATAGAGTCAACCAGAAGTCAAAACACCATCCACAATATATTTGTCATAACGATTTACTACAAGTTTATTAACAGAAAAGGAACGAATATCCATTTCTAACAAGCTTAGACACATATATAAGATTCCTCATGTCTTGAGGTACATGAAGACATTTTTTAAGTAAAATGACTCTCCCACTGGATAATGATAGTCAGCAAGTCCCAATGGCGATTGTTGCAACAATGCCATTAGATCCCATCTGGATGACTATCTCCCCTTCATCAAGATTTCTAGTTTCCTGAAATTGATGCAACAAATTGCATACATGAATAGAAGTAACAAAATCTACAACCCAACTTTCTTCTTATCCAACGAGTAAATTGGTTTCAGTGATCAAAGTCGATTTCATACTTGTTTGGATTTTACCTTTATTGATCGACTTCATGTGATCTGGATAGTTAAGCTTCCAGTGCCCCAGCTTCCTGCAGTGATGAAACACATCAACTTTCTTTGATGCTATCAGTATGGAAGCATTAGAAGATGAGACAATGCCTTGACTCTTCTTCTTCCTCTTTTGGGTCGGACCCTTGTGAGAACCTTGCATCCGACTGCGCTTTCCTTTGACCTGTGCAACCATTGCACTTCTAGGGGGCCATCTTTTACGTCTTCTGTAGACTTTAATCAGTTAATAGACCAACGTTAGTACAATTCTCTTTAATCATGTGTAATGTGATCGCAAAGCCGTTGAAAGACTTAGGATGTGACAATAGAATGAAGTCAGACTGCATATCTGCATCAATGCTAGCCCCGAGAGTTTCATCTCAGAAAGGTACACAAATATTTTGAGTACGTGCTCTCTGACGGAAGTCCCTTTCTGCAACTTGTAGTGAATAAGCTCTTTCATGATATTATAACAATGTGTGTAGTTTACATCACCGAACATCTCTCTCAGATTCAACATTATCTCCTGGCAAGTGTTCACATCCACATGTAGCTACTGAAGCACATGGACAATGAACCTAGAATATAACACCTAGCCAATAAATGGTCTTTATCATATTTTTTCATTGAAATTTATTCCTTCCGGTATCTTAGGATATGTGTACTTGTCCTTGGACAACACATAAGAAATGCGGTTCGCAAATAGGATAAGATCCAAATTACGGATCCAATCCGAGTAATTCGGTCTGGTCAACTGTTGACCTCCAGGAGCCTATTGAGTGGGTTCATGGACTTCATTGTCTTAAATTAAGAATTCACTAAATTAGAATATATAAATAATTATATACTCAATATTAGAAACTTTGATTAAGGATTTTTAATCAAATTAGTCTTGCATTTTCAACTTTGAAAGCTCATTCCCTTAAGTACTTTCAAAGCATAATATATACTAACCAATATATCTCTAACAAGATCTGGGATCTCCTTTTCTACCTTAGTCACATCACAATAATATGAGAAACAGCAACTTGGGTAAAAAGAAGCGGGAACACATTCCACTTTGCCAGTCGAACTTGCATTCCCAATTCATTCTTTAACACCTAGGTCCACCACCCTAAGGTGATGTTAAACCATTGTTAATTGAACCAATCGTCAAGAGGAGTTGCACTCGCTATGTACAATCCAATATCACCCCAATAATATGAGGAACCGATGTTGGAGTTACTACGCATACGGCCTTGCTCTTTCGAGAAGCAAAGAGCCCGATCTAGATGCACTTGTATGCAGGAGCTGTCACTTCGGATAAGCATCTCCTACGTACAATCCCTGACGACGGAACCATTCGCCTTGACGGGAGACCATGGATGTCACTTATTTGATCCTCCATTCATATTCAAATTATAATTAAGTAATATGAATCATATTCATATAAATAATGCTTCCAAGGGAAAAATATTACTTTATTCATAAAAGAGTAATTTAATAGGAGATAATTCATTTAATCATATTATATCAATTATCAATCCAATTTAATCAACCAACAAACTTTATTATTACTTGAAGGATGATATAATCTCAAAATACGTATTATTTAAATTTTAATAATTTTAAAAATATCCTATTATCCCATCAACATTATCCTTTCCTTACCCTATGTAATGGCCAGTACCGACGGGAGTGGGACAGACTACTCTAGAGCCACCTACAACCCCAGTGCTCCCCGACTAGACACCATATCCGCCTCAGGTTAAGATAATGTAATTTGATCATATTGTATTTTGAGATGTTATTCGGTATTTCTACCGAAGTTATACCATATGATATTTATCAAAAAAATTTTGATTAATATTATAAGGAGATTTGCTAAACAAATCCCCAATCCTATTCAAGTAATAAAGTTTTGCTTGTAAAAATTATCCTACAACTAGGATGATCTAGGGGTTTTCATGAAACATTCCATCAATAGGTAATGATGATTAATCAATTATCTTAATAACGATAAGGTATCATAATTAACCAAGGTAAATTCATAACTTCTATAATTTCCATTGAATAATAAACATATTAAGTAAAGAATTTTGATGATCCAATCATCATCCGACCCATCTCCTCTAAGAATGGAATATCTAGGGAAAACGAAGTCGGATTCTTGTAAAAAAAATTATGTGGTTTACTAGTTTGATTCACTACTTAATACAAGTGTTTTTCCACCTCAGTATGCCAAGCAACATATCCTTCAATTGACACAGTTGCATAGTAGCGGTTGGGATCACGACCATCTAGGCTTCTACACGAGGCCCCAAGGGTGCATGCACAATCCCCTGAAACAACTACTCCATTACCCGATCTACATCAAATCACAACCTCAGTGAGACATTCATTAATTATATCAGATTGACTTTCATATGTACAACAGAGACATACCCAGGTTAATCCCAACTAGAAAACTCGACTTATATACCATTACATCCTGCTCATACAAAAGTTGATTCCGGAAACTAGACTTTGACAACACATCTAAAATTACTTAGGATGCTATAGACGTCCCAGAAAAACAAGATCTAACCACTTGCACATGAAGGGCACATATTATCTCTAGAATAAAAATGTACATAGCATTAACGAAGAAGCAACACATCAAATACTCATCAATAACGCATCAATTCTCCCGAATCATTGCAAACTTAAGTAATCAAGTCACATACTTACCAAGACATTACACCAAAGAGAGCTGATGATTGCAACTGTTGTTCCGATATCCACCATGCTCAACATAATATAAAACTAGAGCCCTCACAAGAACGATATACAAGATATGTATGTGCAGCCAAGTAAACTGAGACCTGGATGCTTTTTCATAGGAGGAGAATCATAGGTACATCTCTGTAATAGTTATGTTCCTTGTTATAGAGGGATATCATAGGATGGATAATTATCATATGTGTCGACAGTTTACGAGAGAAGCTTTTGGGAGAGATACAGAACATACAAAAGAAGCAAAACTTCGCAAATCTAAGGAGTTGACAAAAAAATTAAAAGCATTAAGTAATGGAGCTAACCCAACCTAATGCCTACAACAAAAAAATAACGTGAAATCAGAAGTGAGTCTATCCTTAGTGGGCACCATTACAGAGATTCTACTCGCAGTGACGATAGTGTCTTAACCTTCCATCTAAACCACAACATGACTAACAATACAACCACAAATCGGCCACATACATGACATTTAATACCAAAAACTTCAAGGATAAAAATACCATGCGCAAAGAATAAGTTGCAATGCGACTGACTGTCGTTAAGCTAAGCCAAAACAATTTAAGGGAGTAGGAACATGGTCCTTGAAGCTGACCCACCACCGGGACTGATGATTTCATTTCGATTTAAAAGACATAAAATTGATTTAGTCAAGCAATGAATCACAAAATACGCATCCACATGAAACAAGAACAACCAAACTTTCCCCTCTTGTGCAGGGGCATAGATAAGCGGCGGCAGAAAAAAATGCCCTTTCCCACTTTAAGTGGAAGCGACTAACGAACATTCACGGGTCAGTGAAATTAAACATAAAATAGATGGGTAGAGACAACACCCCGCCTAATTCTATGGACTGGCCATGCATTCCCCTAATTATGCATACAATATTACGCAAGAACACAGGCTCTACAAATGTTCACATATATTGGACGAAAATCACGTGGAGCCACGGAGTAAAGAGGAAGGGAGGATCGTACCTCAAAAATTTCATTTCCTCGAAATCTTAATCCATAGAGGACGACGATCTCAGTGTCCCGTTAACAATGAGAACCAATGCATGAAATGACCTCGATCTTCTCTAGGTGGTGGGCTTCGGAAGTCGATTTGATGCGCTCTGCCGAACTCCGGTGGTGCTCCAACGTGAGTGGGGAGGGGAGGAGGAAGAATGGGGGCTCGTGGAGTTTGGGTATTTTGGGAGATACATGGTTGGTTTTGATGGGTTCCAACTCAGATTCGGATCCGGGCTCGGATCCAAATTTGACCCAGACCGGATCTCTCTAAAATGGTTATATTTGTGTTCTTAGACTTGTTGAAGTTCTCGACGAGAACTACGTGATGGGGTCAATCAATTTTTTTTAGACATTAGATAAGAGCAGTTTTTATAGTTTCCAAGACTTAGTATGATACCAACAGATTTCCAATCCTGACCATAACGTATAAAAATCTCTAACAAATATGTGATTCATCACTCCAAAAGAGATAAGTTAAGCTCAGTTTCCCAAAATTCATCTTTATTTTAGCAATTATCTTGCATAATTAGCATTCATGCATAATTTCTTAAAATAAGAAGCCAAAAATTCCAGCCCAATTGACCTGTAAAATAAGCTACCATCTCCAATTTTCAATTAGTTAGTGCTAACTCCAAATCACTTGAAACTACCTTCATTGTGTACACATCACTAATAAGAATAAAAAAATACAAATTAATCGCTAACCTAAATACGTGGTCCATATAGCCAAACCCTATTTCAGGATAATCAGACTAATACGTGGATATCTTCCTCATATGGTGTTTGATTTAATCTTACTCACTTTGGAACTAATGTACATTCAATTACCTTCAAAATAAAACTAAGTTCAAGTGAATCAGAGCTCATATATGAAAGTTGGGTGTTGGACCTCTTTTGTACAATGTGTATTTTACTCAATTTCGACCTATTATTTTATGTACATGTTTGACTCTTTTTATTTTATTTCTTTTTCATTAACTTTCTTTGATAAATGTTTTATCAAAACACATAAAAATCCAAATACAAAATGAGCTTGAAGTCAAAGAAACTAACTGAGTTTGAATGATTCACTAACCATCTGTACAAAAGTCATCTCTATCGCACTTTATTTTATTTCTCAGATTTCTTAATTATTAAAATCCAAAAAATAGAGTAATATGTAAATGTTTGTCTTTGATTTTATCATATTATTTCCCGATTTTTATCTTATTTAAAACTGACAAAAAATTACATAATCCAAAAAATCAAGGTATTTTATACACATATAGTATGCCAAAAATATCACATTATGAAAATGACATGTTTTGGTTTTGGTCTCTTCATCAAAATTGTTTATCTCATCGAGATGAGCAACTTTTATGATGAAATTTTTCGATCCGAAGTCATTTACTATTTCTTTTTGATTTTTCTTTTCTTTTTATTTTTGATTTTTCTTGGAGTGACATGTGGCAACTCCTAGAGCAACCACGTGTTGCTCATTTTTGAGATTTTAAAATTTCATTTATTAAAAAATGATAAAATAAGAATAATAAAAAAATATAAATGCCACATGGTACAACCTCGGTCATCCAATCTCAACCGATTGGATGGTCGCTGCTTCTCCTTCTTCCCCTAATCACGACTGTCACCTTACAGATCCGCACCAACACCTGCCAAATCAAGCGCCACCATGCGAATCTCCATCACCCAATCTACTTCCCTCTTCGACCACCCTCGCTGATCCTCAATCATCACACCGCCTCTCAATCAAATCTAGTGCATGCTTCTCATCCCCGATCTCCTCTTCCCAATCAACGCTACCGTCCCCCCTACATAAAGCTCCTCGCTGCCCCACTTCAAGATCCATCCGCCACATTATAGATGTAGAGGGAGACCTTCATCTTCGAGGTGGTGACAACACCCTAGTCCGACGAGCCCTCCTTAATGCTAGGCGAGAACCGATCTTCCCATGACCATTGCAGCGCCTCCTCGACGCTTGCCTTCGCCCTCTCCTCCTGCGTCCGTCGAGCCACTTGGAGCTTCCACCTATGAGCACTATCCTCCAACACTTCTTCATCGACAAGGAGACGACCTCCACTGACTTCGGATCTTTAATCGCCAAAGGCATCTTCTCCCTCTACGACATCACCATCTTACAGTCTTACTTCATCGACACCAAAGGCAGGTCCTCTGTTGGCCCTCCGTCGCGACTCTCCCCCTCTTCCGTGCTCTTCAACGACACCTCCTCGTTGAAGCCAGGAGCCTTCGACCTTGACAACTCAGACTCGCCACCCCCCGCTCGACCATCGAAGTTCATAGCCGAAGCTCCATCTTCAGAGGGCCCATTGGGCTTCGATTCTACCACGCACATAAGCTCCAACCGCACATCTTCATCGAGCAAGAGTGTATCTGCCCCAATGTCCCTTGGCCGTGTGTCGGCCATTTGGGCATCTTCGACTACAACCCCGCTCCTTCCTCCATTCATAGCCTTCTGATGACATAGATTTTCCATCGGTCTCGCATTCCACACAAACGGGAACGCGGTCGCTGAGGCGACCGATAGAAGACCTCATATCAATCAACAATTAACCCACAATAAATATATGCAATGAATATCCAAAAATGTGGAGTTAAAATTTATTATAACTCTACATGCAAATGTGTATAGGTGTAAGCACAGGTAGAGGTCGAACACTGGGAGGCGAAGGGAATGTATGTGTAATGCATCATTTATTCAATCAATTGTTCATATCCTTTTATTGTTTTTGTGGGTTTTGGGTTTTTTTAATTTTTTTATATTTTTTTTTGTTTTTATGATTTTTATTTTGTTTTTATATTTTATATTTTTTATATTTTCTTTTAATATTTTTAATTATATAATATAAATAGATAGATATATATATATAAGAAATATATAGATATAATTTTTTTTGGCTTTTTTATATTTTTCTAATTTTTTTTGTTATTTTTCTGAAATATTTCTAATTTTTATGTATTTCTAAATTCAAAAATGTCCACAATATAGGACAAAGTAATTGGCCGAATATAATTTGGTTTTTTAAAAAATATAAAATAAACTCCAAAAATTACCAAATTAATTTTAATACATTAATAATAATATATAGATAATTATAAAAGAGAAAAATGTATTTTTAGGGTTTTTTAAGGATTTTTTTATTTTTTTGTTGGATTTTGGAAATTTCTGATTTTTTTTAATTTTCTTTTTCATATTTTTAGGGTTTTTTAATTTCTGGACTCAATATATATATATATATAATTATACCATATATAATTTTTTTGGGATTTTTCAAAAACATTTTCTAAATTTTTTTTATTTTCTAATTTAGACAGTGCAAAAATGGCTTCTATTTCATTTTTAATAATCAGGAAAAATGAAAAAAATGCAAACTAAAATGTTGGCGTGAACTAGAATGGCATGGAGCATCTATCCTAATATTTGTGAATTATTAGAAGCCTTCTAGGTATTTTTAATAAATAGATAAAGAGACAAAAATAAAACAGCCTGGCAGGGGTATTTTTGCAAATAAAATAAGTTATAGGGGCATCAGTGCAAAAATACAAGAGGAATAAACATTTATTTAAATTTTTAGAACTATTCTACAATATACAAAACCGCTAGGGTATAAATGCATAATTTCACGCGCCTCACGTGGGACTGCACGTGAGGCGTGGAAGGACCTAAATGTAATTTCAAGAAACTCAGGGTCCATTCTGCAAAATTTACATTTTATTTACAACTTGCTATATATTTCACAAGATTAAAAATTAAATACAAAATTGGCAGGGGCTAGATGTGCAAATTACCCCCAAAAGGCGCTTTATCCGACGGCTGATCTTCGTTCACTTGACACGTGGCGCCTCCACGTGCGCCGATGACGCTTCGTCGATGAGCGGAGGAGATTAGATCTCGCGTGAGATCTGACGGCAGTAGCATCGCTCCATCGGACGGCTGCTGCTCGATCTGGGCCTTCGTCGTCATCCAACGGCGGAGAGGACGCGTGGAAGAACAGGGAAGAAGACTCGTCGGGGCGAGCTTCTCCCGCTCGGATCTCGCTCTCCGGCCGACCATCGCTGCTCCTGAAGGTCCCGTTCGCTTCCTGAAGGGTTGCTCTATCGTCCAGAGGTGTCTGATAAGTCGGAGGCACACCGTAGCGCCGCCACGAGCTCGAAGAAGAAGCGGCACTCCAGGTACCTCCGCCCGCATGGAAAATGTCTCCTGGTTCCTTTCTTCGCACCTAACCTGCACAGGAAGGTAGAGGGGCTCGAGGGCGTCACCCTCGACCCGGGGTTTGAAGCTGAAAGCACAGGGATGAAGGCGAGCGAAGAAGCTCCGGCGAAGGGTGGTGGAGGAACTTCGATTCGCGGATTCAGAAGCGAATCTGGTTGGACAAGGTGGCTGGATGGTGGAGAAGGCGTAGGGGAACGAAATGGCAGTGAAATGGTGGTCGGAAAACAACTAGGGCACGGTGGAGAAGTCACCGGAGCGGAGCTCCGGCGAACTTCGAATTACTTAAACTAGGCTAAGCTATGAATCTAAATGCGAAATAAAGTGCAGGAATAAAATGCTGGAACAAAAATCTACCGAAAAATGTAAAGGCGCAGCTCTTATACCTGGAGGAACTCTAGGGAGCAGGGTGGCTGCCGGAGCGCCACCATGGGTGCAACCTCCGCCTCTCCGATCGATTCAAAGTGCTGGCGAGCTCCTCCTGTCACCAGGAGCATCGCCGGGACCGAATTCTGGGAAGGGATTGGCTGAAAAGCTGACAATTTGGCGAGGGAGGCGGTGGTTCCTTATTTATAGACAGGGGGAGCACCCTTATTGACCAGGCCGTAGCGGGCGATACAAACTATGTACACGAGATCTAAACGATCGGCGGGGATCACGGATGAAAGGAGAACAAATCTCATGAAATGACTGTTGTCGATTGATCACTGAGCCATGCGGGAAAAAGGGAAGAAAAGGGGGGAAAAGACAGGTCTGACGGGTCAGTCAGAGGCGCAGGGGGAGTTGACCGGAGGTCAACTTTCCCTGGCCCCTGATTGGTCCACGTCAGGCTTATCTTGACTCATTTATTTAACGTATTAAATGAATTATTTAGAATTTACTTATAAAATAAAAAATGTTCGTAAATTAATGTAGTATTTATTTATGATTTTTATTTATTTTTTTGAATTATTTTAGTAAGGTTTTATTAAAATATGGTATTTATAAGTATATTTATATACATTTTTTATTTTGTTTGTTTTCTTTTATTCTTGTATTTTCTTATTTTATAAATTTGTAACTTATTTTTGTAAGTATAAGTGTATTTTTATTTAATTTTTATTAGTTTATTTATATTTTTTAAATAAACGTGTTTGTGTATATGTAAGTATACTTATAGGTATTTTACCTGTATATTATATACATTGTATTTATTTAATGGGTTTTATTTGTTTTTATTTTAGCTTTGTATTTTTAATAATATATATATAATATATACATTATTATAAAAATATAAAAGAATGAAATAATTAAAGAATGCTTTTCTCTTTTTATTTACATACATCCTTCTCATAGGTATTTTGCCTATATATTACATAGACTTATTTTATTTTACAAATTCTTTTTGGTTTTATTCTAAGGCTAATATGTATATGAATTATATACATTATTTACAAGATTCTAAAAATATTAATTTATAAAAATAATGAATATTGAATAGAATGAATATTTTACTCAGGTATTATGTACAAGAAGGGCCAAAAACCTAATTTTCACAGATGGACTCCAAAAATTATGAAACCAATTTTATAAAATAGTTTATGAAATGCTATATACAATTGAAGGTGAGTTTGGGTGATTTGGGTTTTTATTTGCAAGATATGGGTATGTGAGGTTGAGGTTTTGGCTTTTTATTTTGTGCATAAAATGTTCACTGTGTATTATTTTTACACAAACTCAATTTTGTATTTTTATTTACATTATTATCTACATCTTTCATGAACAAAGTTTCTTTATTTGATGAATAAATAATTATGTACAAAATAGGTGTCAAAAATGCATAAATGGATGAATAAATAAATGAGGTATTTATTATACTGCTGTCCCTTATCTCCCCCTACTTTATTCCTTGTCGACCAACTCCATGCTGGCCTTGGTCTCGGGGTTAGGGTCATAAAATATTTGCAATATTTTATTCCTTTTTCTTTTCTTCTCTTTATTCTATAATTTTGGCATTAAAAACCTTATTTAATGTACAATAAATACAAGAAACAATGAATGCTATTATATACAAATTAATGCTATTTACATGCACTTGCTGGGGTTTTTAAGGCCAAAATGATAGAATAAAGGTTATGAAATGGAGATTCATCACCCCCCTATACTTGCCTTTGCTAGTCCCTAGCAAATACTTATGCAATAAGTACAAAAAGAACAAAGAATAAGAAGAAAAGAAAAAGCAAAAATAAAGAATTTAAAGAATAAATTGAATTGATCATGATTATTAAACTCATCTGTACAAAATCAAAGTTTGGAGCTGAAGTTAGACCTTGGTGTGAAAGTGTGTGTGGAACCTAGTCGGGAACCAAATCTAAAACACAACAGCCTCTGAGAGTCACGGAACTCGGTTCAAATCACCTCAATAGCCAGGTCAGAAATAGCCTACATCATACGCAAACCCTTATGACTATGAAGCTGACTTGTACAGTGTAAGTGATAATGGCTCTCCCCAACTGAAATGACAAAGAGACTGACTTCTCCAGAATGACAACCCAATGATTCCCTAATCCAACAGCTCTTTCCTCGAGGAGCGGGGTATTCCCTTCTAAGTTCAAGTGGCATCCAACTCAAGAGGAGGGGGTAGAGAAAAGAATGGACGGTAGCCAGTGTAGCTACCTATCTTGGGATGCAAGACCAGTGTAGTCAAGTCATCCAGCTGCAGGCTCACATGGTATAACTTTGATGCTCAAGCTTGCTTATTTTCTATACAACATATATACATACTCCGGCAGGCATTTTTATTTTTGTTTACAAGCCTGTCCACTTTTTTGGAGCTTCATATATATATATATTTATATATATATTTTCAACATACTATTCACAGCAGCATTTACATAAGGAGTTTTTCCTCTTGAGCCAGAAGACTATCCCTCTTTTGAAGCATTATTGCAACCCACACTCTCCTGTCGTTAGACCTCATGGTGATTGGACAAGGTTGGGGTGTACTTCCCTCCCTATAGGAGGACGAATGTTTCCACCCGTGTGCGTCTCAGACTGGCAAATCCAACCCCTTCACCATTCCAACTAAGTTGAGCCAAGTGAAAGGTGCAAGTGTCCAAGTTAGGTCACGATCGACAAGAGTCATACGTGTGTTTCGAAAAGTTCTAGTTAGTCCACTGAGGTGACTTGAACCCAGCCCTGATTTCTCAAGGAATTAAGTCTGAATAGACCTGAAGTACCTTAAATCCGGTTCCCATAAGGTTCCAGTGCCATTAGGTGCAGTAAGGTCCAACCAAGCTCCGATCTTCGACTTTATTAGACTAGTTCAATCATCAAGCTCAATGAAAGAATATGAATGCTATGCAAAATGCTATTTACAAATATGCAAAGAATAATGCAATTTTTCAACGAATCAATGAGATAAATTTTTACACAAAGAATTTTTGCAAATAAAATAATTTGGGCACTCAAAATATGTACAACTATTTTCACGGGCGTGCCGCTTTATTTTAATGATTTTAAAAGAATTTAGAATTTAGTTTTTATTTACAGGTATATATGTACACTTATTAAAGAATCTTGTTTATTATTATTTTTATTTAAAATAATAATATAGTATTTTAGTTATTTATTATATGTGACTATTCCTCAAATTTATTTGACACAAATTTTTCAAACAATTTTTGAAAACTATAGTCCAAAATAATTTTTACAAACATTTTTACAAACATGTACACACATTTAAAAATCATTTTGCAAAGGTTTATAGATTTTCAAAATGTTTTTGCAACCCTTTTTCAAACCATTTGCAAATTATTTTTCAAACATTTTATTTCACACAAAGAAAACAAATTTTACAAACCACACATTTTTACACAGGTTGAAAACATGTAACAAAACGTTTTCAAAACAGTTTTCAATAAATGTTCACAATACTTTTCAAACTATTTTCAAACATTTTGCAAAAAATATTTTCACCTGATTTATTAATAACAATATACAGAAGAATTTGAGGAATAATCCCTTCTTTTTTTATTAAGGGTTTTTAATGAATTTTAAAGAATTATCAGCCATATTATTACAAAAGTACGAGTTATGGCTGAAGTATATACATAGTATATACGACCCCCCTATACTTAGCTTGAGCTATGTCCTCATAGATTGAAAAGAAAAGAGAAGACATAACTCGTACTGAGTATAGACAAGTCGAAAGAATATACGAATAATGGTGGGAATATACAGATGAACAAATCAGGGGTGCACCCCCCTATACTTAGGACAAAGTACGTCCTAAGTACAGAAGACTGACACAAAGGGGCGACACCCTTTTATTTAGATACAGGAGATAGAAAAGGAAAAGAAGAAAAGAAGAAAAGATAGATATATACAGATAGATGAAAAGACCGAGGAGAATATACACATCACTCCCCCTATACTTAGGGTGAGATATCCTTAAGTATAGGAAAGAAAAGGAGTGACGAAAAATGTGCGAGGAAAGAACAACTTAGTGTGTGCCCCCCTATACTTAGGAAAAAGGTACGTCCTAAGTGTAGATACAAAGATATGGCGATAGATCTAGGGCACTCATAACATGCGGGAGAAAGAATGAACAAGGCACACATATATATACAAATGGTGAAGACCCGGTGAAGTACAGGATGGTATCTGGTAAGCGACAACCGTGCTCTCGTCGTCGTCTCCCTGTGAGAACGAGGACGTAGTCAGAAGGTGGAAAGACACCCTGATATACAGTCAAGTGGGTGTCAGCTACCGGGGACAACAGGTCAGAAAGTAAAGATATCCGGTCCGGTAGCATGAAGCAGATGAACGGCTCATATGGTCATCATGGGAGAATATAGCCGATACCGTAAGACCGGGAGGAAGAAAGAGCAGTACAGACTCCTCCGGTCAATCAGAGTCTCAGATAGATATGATAGATAGATAATAGGAGACATCGTGGCATTCAGTGGTGGTGAGGTAGAAAGATCATAAGTACACACCGAATACCGCAGGCCATGGCTCAACCTTGCGAGGGTCCTCAAGGTAAGCATAATCAGAGAATAATCAGAAGACTCGGCTATGTGCTCCAACATACAGGAGACACAACCAGGGAGGAGACCGAGTACAAGGTCAGAAGACCCGGCTTCGTGACCCAACAAACAGGAGACACCAGAAATGAAGCCGAGTACCTAGAAAATGATGTACTCTCCCGCAGAAAACCCTCGGGGAGTAGTACATGCTAGTCAATGAATAATCAGAACAGAAGCTCACCCTTCCGAGGGTCGTCAAGGAGAGCGGGCTCAAAGGAGCCTGATCCATCAGGCGGATCATAGAAATGGTCTTGGTAGGCGACAGATCGGCTACCAGCAGAAGAGACCGTCAAATCAAGAAAGTGTGGCAGCGTCCCGCAAATAACCCTCAGGGAGCGGGCTGCCAACTAGTCATGGGAATAGCAGATACCAGAAGCTCCACCTTGCGAGGACCGTCAAGGCGAACAGACTCAAAGGAGTCAAAGATCTGAGCAAACAGATAGATCCCATGATCCGCAGATCGGATAGGCAACTCAGGAGGGGACCAAAATCATATATATCAAACGACTCGGTTCCGTGCTCCGCAAATCGGAGACACAGTCAGAAGTGGGAACCGAGCGTAAAGAGAGTGTCGCAGTCTCTCGCAGATAGTCCTCGGAGAGTGCTGTGAACTAAGCAAAGAATAGTCAGAACGTGTCTCTACCTTGCGAGGGTCGTCAAGGAGAGATGAGGGCTCAAAGGAGCCGGATCCATCAGCCGGATCATAGAAATGGTCTTGGTAGGCGACAGATCGGCTACCAACAGAAGAGACCAATCAGATCGGAAATATGTCATAGTCTCCCCCAGATAAACCTCGGGGAGCTATGAGCTAGGCATGGAATAATCAGAAAAGTGGAGCTCTGCCTTGCGAGGACCGTCAAGGAGAGCAGACTCAGATGAGTCTAATACATTGGCCTCGTGTACTGACAGGTCAGGCACAGAATCACAGGGGTAGGCCAATCAAACATATCATCTGACTCGGTTTCTGGTCCCATCACAATGGCGACCAAAGCAGTGAATGAAACCACAGTCCTAGAAATTATCGCATTCTCCCGCAGATAGTCCTCGGGGAGGAATGCGAGCTAGATCAATGTAGGTCATGGGAATGCTGACAAGTCATCTCAGGTCCTCAAAAGCAATAAATCATTCAATCATTTGGAGGGCATAAGATCATGCAAGGGAGCAAATAATCATGTCATTCACCAAACATCCCTTGGGTCAATCCAATCTGCTGAGATGGCACGAAAAATAGTCAGGAATCCTCTAAGTGCCAGGGTGGATCAAGGAGTCAGGAGATCAAGGATGAGTCAATCAGGAAGATGAGAGATCATGTAGGATCCGCACACCTTTATCAAGAAATCCACAGTAGAATAATCAGTCAATCCCCAAAGATCAAGATGGGTGGAACCTCAAATAGATAGATCAATCAATGCTCATGAAATCATCATCAACTCATCGCAGCACATCACATCCTTAATCCGGTGTGCGAGAACTAAAATTCCTCAATAATGCATCACACCTATGCTCTGTGCATCCGCAAAAATCCTCAAGAAATCCATATGCACGTATCAAAGATAAATCCACCAAGTTGATCTCAGCAACCTCAACATCATAGGCTCGTCTTACACAAATAATATGTATAAATAATCCTTGATGCGGGCCTCATCAATATGCACAACATTCCCGGGTAAAGGAAGAGATGATACGGAGGACACGAGGAAGATGGGTAAGAAGGGTAACACAATGGGGTGGAGAAGCTGATTGAGCGGGCGTGCCAATATCATGGGTGGTAGAAGAGTGATACAGAGGGTATGAGGAGGGCGGGCGAGAAGATCGGGACGTAGACAAAATTGGGTGCTCCACACAGGGCGGGAACACCGTCAAAATGGTGGTCCGAAGAGCGGTCTCTCCCCGATCCAGAGAATATGGTACGATGGATACATAGAAGATGGTGAAGAAGCGGGGAACAAAAGGACTTGGCGAAGAATGATTGAGCTCAAGCGCCAATATCACGACTCGATGCAATATGAAGAGCTATATGTATAAGAGAGATAGAGAGACTCAAAGATAAAAAATGCATGACTCACACGATGGAACTGACTACTCTAGTAATGAATGAAAACACAATGGACTCCAAGTCACAATCAATACACAAGGCAAGACCCCCATTTCACCTACTCAACACAGAGAAGACCATCAGGTGACGGTCATTTTATCTTTTCATTTTTAGAGTTAGGTGAGGATCACAAAAATTGTACAATCACTTAGGAGGCTTGATAGGATGTGGGCTCTACTCCTTAGTGTGCACGTAAGCAATTTAAAACGCATCCAATGAGGGGGTTGCTCTCCCCAAGACAAGGAATCCATTACGTTTTTATTTTTAAGTCCAATAGAGTTAGCAGTCCCGATTTTATTTAGGTTATCACTTTTTTGGATATTTTCAATGCATGTGCCTATCGAGGTTCCAATTTCCATTAAGCATCCTAGGTTGGCAAAAACAGAGGGAGAAGATCGGAAAAGCCATGCAAGTCAGAAATCGATGATGCATGCTAAGTAAGAAGACTTACAGTGCCTCCCAGCTCTCTCCATGCGGGATGCAAAACATAATTTGAAACCTATGCTAAATGCAAATGCAAACCGAAGAAATCGCCCTAGGTTCAGAAATTGCTATTATCGTGAAGCACCACAAGTCTCTCATTCATCTCTAGCCTCAAAAAGTCCGGTCTTTGCTCACCCCTCCTCTGTACTCAACACACTTGAGCTTAGGAGAAAGCGCTTTGCGGGGCTTGCTGTGGCACAAAGGCTAAGAGATTAATGAGCGGCTGTTTAGAGTTTGATCTAGGTCCAAAGCACACTATAGGTACATGCAAATATATATTAGGGTGTTTGGACTTAACTCTACGAGTAAGCAACTCCTACAGCTAAGGGCTCATTCACACAAAATAATAAAACAAAAATAAAGAAAAGAAAAAGAAAAAGAGTCCAAGTCATCGAGGCCCCCAAGGGAACAATCCCTCGGGCAATGGACCTCGGGAGTTGAAGTGTACCTGTGAGAGTCCTGTATTATTACAAAATTCTAATGGTCACTCTCTCACATAAATATACATATTAAAATAAAATAAAATGCATGAAAATGGAGACTGTTTTCAAAAATTCTCCTTCATATGTCATGGATACTCTCCCCTGTTGGCTTGGCATAGAAAAGCCAACACCGCCTCGCTTGGGTGCATAGGTCCTCCTAGGAGGTCCTCCTTCGCTTGGCGGTCCCTCGCATCAAAGACAAAAAGAAAGAGATGATCAGAGCAGTCAATCAATAATATCAAATAAAAATAAAAATAAAAATCACACAAATAAATAAATGAAGGACATGAACAAAGAATCAAATAAATGAACAAATAACCACGCAAAATCATACAAAATCCGTTGCCTCCCCGGCAACAGCGCCATTTGATGACATAGATTTTCCATCGGTCTCGCATTCCACACAAACGGGAACGCGGTCGCTGAGGCGACCGACAAAAGACCTCATATCAATCAACAATTAACCCACAATAAATATATGCAATGAATATCCAAAAATGTGGAGTTAAAATTTATTATAACTCTACATGCAAATGTGTATAGGTGTAAGCACAGGTAGAGGTCGAACACTGGGAGGCGAAGGGAATGTATGTGTAATGCATCATTTATTCAATCAATTGTTCATATCCTTTTATTGTTTTTGTGGGTTTTGGGTTTTTTTAATTTTTTTAATTTTTTTTGTTTTTATAATTTTTATTTTGTTTTTATATTTTATATTTTTTATATTTTCTTTTAATATTTTTAATTATATAATATAAATAGATAGATATATATATAAGACATATATAGATATAATTTTTTTTGGCTTTTTAATATTTTTCTAATTTTTTTTGTTATTTTTCTGAAATATTTCTAATTTTTATGTATTTTTAAATTCAAAAATGTCCACAATATAGGACTAAGTAATTGGCCGAATATAATTTGGTTTTTTAAAAAATATAAAATAAACTCCAAAAATTACCAAATTAATTTTAATACATTAATAATAATATATAGATAATTATAAAAGAGAAAAATGTATTTTTGGGGTTTTTTAAGGATTTTTTTTATTTTTTTGTTGGATTTTGGAACTTTCTGATTTTTTTAATTTTCTTTTTCATATTTTTTGGGTTTTTTAATTTCTGGACTCAATATATATATATATATATAATTATACCATATATAATTTTTTTGGGATTTTTCAAAAAACATTTTCTAATTTTTTTTATTTTCTAATTTAGACAGTGCAAAAATGGCTTCTATTTCATTTTTAATAATCAGGAAAAATGCAAAAAATGCAAACTAAAATGTTGGCGTGAACTAGCATGGCATGGAGCATCTATCCTAATATTTGTGAATTATTAGAAGCCTTCTAGGTATTTTTAATAAATAGATAAAGAGACAAAAATAAAACAGCCTGGCAGGGGTATTTTTGCAAATAAAAAAGTTACAGGGGCATCAGTGCAAAAATACAACAGGAATAAACATTTATTTTAATTTTTAGAACTATTCTACAATATACAAAACCGCCAGGGTATAAATGCAAAATTTCACGCGCCTCACGTGGGACTGCACGTGAGGCGCGGAAGGACCTAAATGTAATTTCAAGAAACTCAGGGTCCATTCTGCAAAATTTACATTTTATTTACAACTTGCTATATATTTCACAAGATTAAAAATTAAATACAAAAATGGCAGGGGCTAGATGTGCAAATTACCCCCAAAAGGCGCTTTATCCGACGGCTGATCTTCGTTCACTTGACACGTGGCGCCTCCACGTGCGCCGATGATGCTTCGCCGATGAGCGGAGGAGATTAGATCTCGCGTGAGATCTGACGGTCGTAGCATCGCTCCATCGGACGGCTGCTGCTCGATCTGGGCCTTCGTCGTCATCCAACGGCGGAGAGGACGCGTGGAAGAACAGGGAAGAAGACTCGCTGGGGCGAGCTTCTCCCGCTCGGATCTCGCTCTCCGGCCGACCATCGCTGCTCCTGAAGGTCCCGTTCGCTTCCTGAAGGGTTGCTCTATCGTCCGGAGGTGTCTGATCAGTCGGAGGCACACCGTAGCGCCGCCACGAGCTCGAAGAAGAAGCGGCGCTCTAGGTACCTCCGCCCGCATGGAAAACGTCTCCTGGTGCCTTTCTTCGCACCTAACCTGCACAGGAAGGTAGAGGGGCTCGAGGGCGTCACCCTCGACCGGGGTTTGAAGCTGAAAGCACAGGGATGAAGGCGAGCGAAGAAGCTCCGGCGAAGGGTGGTGGAGGAACTTCGATTCGCGGATTCAGAAGCGAATCCGGTTGGACAAGGTGGCTGGATGGTGGAGAAGGTGTAGGGGAACGAAATGGTAGTGAAATGGTGGTCGGAAAACAACTAGGGCACGGTGGAGAAGTCGCCGGAGCGGAGCTCCGGCGAACTTCGAATTACCTAAACTAGGCTAAGCTATGAATCTAAATGCGAAATAAAGTGCAGGAATAAAATGCTGGAACAAAAATCTACCTAAAAATGTAAAGGCGCAGCTCTTATACCTGGAGGAACTCCAGGGAGCAGGGTGGCTGCCGGAGCGCCACCATGGGTGCAACCTCCGCCTCTCCGATCGATTCAAAGTGCTGGCGAGCTCCTCCTGTCACCAGGAGCATCGCCGGGACCGAATTCTGGGAAGGGATTGGCTGAAAAGCTGACCAAATTTGGCGAGGGAGGCAGTGGTTCCTTATTTATAGACAGGGGGAGCACCCTTATTGACCAGGCCGTAGCCGGCGATACAAACTATGTATACGAGATCTAAACGATCGGCGGGGATCACGGATGAAAGGAGAACAAATCTCATGAAATGACTGTTGTCGATTGATCACTGATCCATGCGGGAAAAAGGGAAGAAAGGGGGGGAAAAGACAGGTCTGACGGGTTAGTTAGAGGCGCAGGGGGAGTTGACCGGAGGTCAACTTTCCCTGGCCCCTGATTGGTCCACGTCAGGCTTATCTTGACTCATTTATTTAACGTATTAAATGAATTATTTAGAATTTACTTATAAAATAAAAAATGTTCATAATTAATGTAGTATTTATTTATTATTTTTATTTATTTTTTTGAATTATTTTATTAAGGTTTTATTAAAATATGGTATTTATAAGTATATTTATATACATTTTTTATTTTGTTTGTTTTCTTTTATTCTTGTATTTTCTTATTTTATAAATTTGTAACTTATTTTTGTAAGTATAAGTGTATTTTTATTTAATTTTTATTAGTTTATTTATATTTTTTAAATAAATGTGTTTGTGTATATGTAAGTATACTTATAGGTATTTTACCTGTATATTATATACATTGTATTTATTTAATGGGTTTTATTTGTTTTTATTTTAGCTTTGTATTTTTAATAATATATATATATAATATATACATTATTATAAAAATATAAAAGAATGAAATAATTAAAGAATGCTTTTCTCTTTTTATTTACATACATCCTTCTCATAGGTATTTTGCCTATATATTACATAGACTTATTTTATTTTACAAATTCTTTTTGGTTTTATTCTAAGGCTAATATGTATATGAATTATATACATTATTTACAAGATTCTAAAAATATTAATTTATAAAAATAATGAATATTGAATAGAATGAATATTTTACTCAGGTATTATGTACAAGAAGGGCCAAAAACCTAATTTTCACAGATGGACTCCAAAAATTATGAAACCAATTTTATAAAATAGTTTATGAAATGCTATATACAATTGAAGGTGAGTTTGGGTGATTTGGAGTTTTTATTTGCAAGATATGGATCTGTGAGGTTGAGGTTTTGGCTTTTTATTTTGTGCATAAAATGTTCACTGTGTATTATTTTTACACAAACTCAATTTTGTATTTTTATTTACATTATTATCTACATCTTTCATGAACAAAGTTTCTTTATTTGATGAATAAATAATTATGTACAAAATAGGTGTCAAAAATGCATAAATGGATGAATAAATAAATGAGGTATTTATTATACTGCTGGCCCTTATCTCCCCCTACTTTATTCCTTGTCGACCAACTCCATGCTGGCCTTGGTCTCGGGGTTAGGGTCATAAAATATTTGCAATATTTTATTCCTTTTTCTTTTCTTCTCTTTATTCTATAATTTTGGCATTAAAAACCTTATTTAATGTACAATAAATACAAGAAACAATGAATGCTATTATATACAAATTAATGCTATTTACATGCATTTGCTGGGGTTTTTAAGGCCAAAACGATAGAATAAAGGTTATGAAATGGAGATTCATCACCTTCTCCGCCATCCAAAGCTAATTTTCAACGTCGACCGTCCGTAGCACTCCTGAGCTCAGGGCTCAAGGCGAAGCACGGGATGAGCACACACCTCTGAAGAAAAATTGCAAACCCCCCCTCTTGGTTCCACCAAATTCCATCAAGATCTATCCCCAGAGAGTTATGTGCATAGCACATGACCTCTAGCAATTTTGCACTTTACCCCCTATGGGTTTGGTAATAACTCTGAAGCCCAGACTCTGCATTTTTATTTATCTCATTATAATATTGCAAACATACCCTCATCTTTCATTGGTATTTTGATCAATATTTTTGCATTATTCAAAATTTGCACTTATGTTTGTCATTTAATTCTTTATATAGTGGAATGCTTGTTATATTTTTATGTTCTATGCTTAGTTATTAATAATTATTTCTGTGGAAAATTGCATATTTTGCTAGTCTGTGCTTAGAAATTCGTAATTTATTAATCATAACTCTAAAAATTGCCAAAAATTTACGAATAGTAGAATTAATTTTTATTTACATTGTTCCGAAAAGATATGCATTTGCTTATCATATGCTATATAAAAATCATTTTATGTGTATCGATATTTAATTTTTAATAGGTATTAATCTCAACATTTTTAGGGTTTAGTATTTTATAGGATTGCTCATTTATTGATCTATCTTGGATATTTTCATTAACTAGAAATAAGCAGGTCTAATATTTATTATAACTAATTATTGTAGTTCACCCTGTTTACAACCATTTAATTAATTAAATATTCATATTGTATCAGAAAATTCCGAAAACATTATAGTGCATTCATTTCATCACTATTCACATCTTGGCCATGTTTTGTAATTTTTAGACCACGTCTGGTCATTGTTCACATTTAATCCTTAAAATTGGCCACATTTGTACTTGCATTCAAAAATTTGCATTAAAAATACCAAAAAGATCCACCTCGAAAATCGCACATAAAATTTGATAGACATTAAACTAGGTTGTTCATTTGCCTCCTTGAGTTCAACCGTGGAGCTTACTGAAGAGCTGCGTACTACTCTTGTTAATTCCGTCAAATTAATGATCAAAATTAGTGTCATGTAGTTCATTGTAGTCAGGTGATATGGACCAATCAAAAACCACTTTTAATTAATGTTGAATTAATTTCGAGCGGTAAATTTATTTTGCTTGGGCAAGCCCAAGGTCGAACTCAGGGAGGCAGTTGTCTCCTTAGGTTGATTTTAAGTGAATTTAAGAGATCGGATTTTTAGAAGGTATTTTTTTTGTTTTTTCAACAAATTTTATGTAATTAAGAAAAGACACATGCAAAATCAGGCCACATTACAAGTTAATTTAGAAATATGGTCAAATTAATTCAAAAAATTATGAAACTTCGCCAGATGGTGAAATACAATAAAAGTAAGCTAGTCTAATTTTTTTGGATTTTTCTGACACTGTATGAACTTACTGTGAATTAAAAATGAATGCAAGGCGATTTTTGACTAAATTAATTTTAATAAATACCAAAACACAATATTTTCAGATATAAAAATTATCCTAGATAGAATTATGTACGAAGAATCCAAGAAAATTAATAAACCTAAAATTCTATGTGAATTGGACCTATAAAAATCAATTAAATAAATCACAAAATGATTTTTTTAGGCCTCATGATGCGTGAAAATGAGTTGATTTTTTGGCACAATGTAAACTAAATTATCCTAAGTCTAATGTGAATTTTTGGTGATTTTTGGAGCAATAGAGAGTTTACAAATTAAAAGGCATAAATGGACAAAATATAGCAAATTTCACCTATTAATTAATAATAAAATCCACTGATGTTACACAAATAAGACAAGTGTGACATATGAAAGAGGACAAGTTTAACTACACAATGCAATTTTTAGACTTGAAAAATGATGTTAAATGAATACCTAAAAATGTGTGCAAAGATAGGGGCCTAATTGGAATTATAGAAAATAAATTACTGGAATTTAAACATGCTGACAAGGACGTAATGCAATTACCTATAATGAGGGGGACATGTATGCAAGTTGCCCACAAAACACGTGCACCTCACGTGGTGCTCCTGGCAGGGACTGGAATGCAATTATCAAAACCTCCAGAGGCCTTGGTGCAAAAAGTCCAGGCCGCACGTGAGATACACGTGAGGTCCAAGGCTCAACTGAAGTCAGAGGCTCGGATGGAGGCTCGGAGGCGCTACAGGCTCGGAAGTGGCTCGGACTAGATTCGGGGGCTCCGAGCCTAATGGTCAGGGAGGAGGCTCGGAGGAGGCAACGTGGCGTGATCTGGACCGTTAGATAAATGAGATCTAATGGATGCTAGTGGATGGCACTTGGAGCATCTGGATCTGTTAGATCGAATGAAGATCCAACGATCAGGAAGTTGGCTCCTGAGATGAAGGCGTGGACGAAAAACAACTGTTAGATCAGGATCGATCCAACGGCCTCTGGAGCATGGGGGAAGCGGTGACGTGGCGAGCTGAGGAGCATGGGATCCTCGTAATCCGACAGCTATGAATCGATGGCGACGTGGCATCCTCAGAACTGTCAGATTAAGGGGATCAAACGGCTACAGGGCTTTGTGCTCAACGGTCCGCCGCCTCTTGAAGTGGAGGTGGCTGCGCTCCGGCGAAGAGGCTCTAGCTCCGCCTCCTCTTCCAGTCGTCGGTGAAGGTCGTGGAGGACCTCTGAGCAGCTGGGAAGGGTCGTCAATGCGCGACAGAGCGTCTGGGGGTCTCAGCTGATGTTGGGGCGATCTGGAGAGCGGCAGCGATGGAGGTCGAAGGAGCTCCGATTAGGCGTCCGACCAATCAAAGATAGAGTACATGCAGGGTTAGCTCAAATAGCCGAGGCATGCAAAGTGATTGTGGGGTGAATGTGAGTGTGGAGGGAGGTTGGGAGTGGCGTGAGGATGGTCCGGTGGTGCTGCTCCGCCAAGGTGGCGAAGCTCTCGTCGGCGTGAGGTGTGGTGTGTCTCTGAGAAGATGGATATGGGCACGAAGATGCCAGCTCTGAGACGGAGCTCGGAGGATGGTTAGAAGTAGGTGAAGATGCGTGAAGGAGGCAGATAAAATTCGAGAAGAAGGAAAATGAAGAAGAAGATCATGGGGAAGATGGAGGTTGCTATCTACGGCATGGAGCTCAGATCTGGGCTCCTGGTCGTCGCTCGAAGGTCGGTAGTAGACCTGAGCTTGTGCAGCTCATGGAGGAAGCTGCAGCACGACGGAGTTGGCCGTGGATCTCGCCAGAGGGATGCAGCCATCGTCGCTCGACTCCTTGTCGAATTGTTGTCACTAATAGGAAGGTAGGAGCTAGGGGAATCTCTCCATAGTGGCGGATGAAGGAAAATGATGGAGATGATGGGAATAAAAAGGAAGAGGAGAGGGAAGTTGGAGAAAAAGTGGGATGAATGGAGTGGTGGAGAGAGTGGTGACTTGGACTGGAAGACAAGGAGGAAGAAGTAAAAGGGAATAAAATAATATAATAATATAAGTAGGCTACTAAAAATAAAAGAGAAAATAAAGGTAAAAGAAAATATTTAAAAAATAAATTAAATAAATAAATGTATATAAAAAAATAATTAAAATAAATAAAAATAATAAAATAAATAAAAATAAAATCTGAAATTAATAAGAAAATGGGGTGACACGTGGCGGCTCCAGGAGGTGCCACGTGTCGCTCCTAGAAAATTCAAAAATTAAATGTAAAGAAAAATAAAAAAGAAATAACAAAAGGGCTTAAATAAAAAGTGCTCAACACAGAAGTTGCTCGTCTCGATGAGATCTACAACTTTCATGAAGGGCTGAAAATCAAATGAAATCATCTGTACAAAGTGTATTTTTGGGTGGTAACATATAGGTTTAAAATACCATTTTTTTCTTTTGAAATTTTTTTGTCATTTTTACATAAGAGAAAAATAAAAATAAAAATAGAGAAAATATAAAAAGAATATTTACAACTTAATTTAATTTTTTTATTTTAATAATTAAGAAAATAATAGAATAAAATAATGGGCAAAAAGGTCAATATATACAATATACAATAGGGGCCCAAAACCCAAGTTTTGCATACGAGCTTCGATTTTAATGAAATTGATCTTGTGTTGAAAGTTTTTGAATGTATATTACTTTAAAAGTGAGTAGACCTAAATCAGACACTGTGTGAGAGAGATATGTAAATTTTAAGGCTCCTCATTTCAAATTTGGATTGGGGTTTTATTGGTCAATTTTGCAAGTTAATATTTTTTTGATATTTTTCTTTAATTAGTGTTAGTAATATATACACTTTAGAGTTGGTTTATTAGATTTGGAGTTAGTACAAATAGATGAAACATGTGAATATACAGGTGATTTTTACAAGTGAAATTGGGTTCTTATTTTATGCAAATATGAATGCTAAAATGCAGATATTATTTATGCATGCATGAATGCTAATTATGCAATATAAGTAGAAATATGCAGCTAATTACTCAGGAACAAAGCTCTATTTTCAACTTTTAGAGTGATGAATCACCGATTCATCAACCCCCTTTACTTAAACCTTGCTCGTCCCCGAGCAACTAAAATGAAATGCAAGAGTGAAATGATTTTGGGTTCCATCCCAAGGTGATGAACAAAAGTTGAAAATGGAGCTTGACTCGACCTTTGGATTAATTGTGTGGTGGAACCTTATTGGGATATGAGTTTAAGACCTAACAGACTTCAAGTTCCACAATCTTCTATTCAAGACTCCTCAATAGTCAGGTCAGAACAAATCCTCAAATGCAAATTTCTGATGACTATGATTCTCACTTGTACTGTGTAAGTGTAAAATTGCTCTCCACATTAGAAATGGCTCAGAACTAGCCTCCTCCAACAAGGTAACTCTAATTCTCAATCCAGTAACTCTTTCCTCGAGGAGTGGGGTATTCCCTTCTAAGTTCAAGTGCGACCAGCTCAAGAGGAGGGGGTGAAGAAAGAATGGATGGTAGCCAGTGTAGCTACCTATCCGGGGATGCTTGACCAGTGTAGCCAAGTCATCCAGCTGCAGACTTCTTGTTAATATACAAACTCCGACAGGTTTTTTATTTTCACTTTGACCTATCTTATTTATTGGAGTTCTTGCATTTTTTTTCTTTTTTTCTTTTTTTTGAACTATATACAAGGTGCAACATGCATATATGGAGTTTTTCCTCTTGATCTAGTAGACTATCCCTCATTTGAAGAATTATTGCAACCCACGGCGTTCCATCTTTAGACATCAACACCACCAGGCTAGGTTGAGATGCACTACCCTCCCTAGAGGAGGACGAATGTTTCCACCCGTGTGCTACTCCAAGCTAAAGGATTCTACCTCCTCACCACCTCATCAATGAAGAGCTAAGTGCATTGTGCTTGTCCAAGTTAGGTCACTGTCTATAAGAATCATGCGTGTGCACGAGATATTCTACTTAGACTAATCAAGATGACATGTGAACATTGACTTGCGGACTCAAAGAATTAAGTCCCTTAACTTGATAAATCTTAACTCCAGTTCCTTTATGGTTCCTCTGAATTTAGGTGGATTAAGGTCAAATCAAGTCCATCCTTAATATCTACTCATAACTTGGTTCTGAACCCACTAGCTTTTCACTTTGCATATGCAAGATATGCAGATGAGATGCAGATGACATGCTATGTAGACGAATGAAATGCAAGACTTTTGTTTTGCAAGGATGATATGCAAGAGTAAATAAGAAGCCCAATTTTTTTGTTTTTTTTTTCAAAAATTTGATATACCTCCTATGTTACAACAATTTTTCAAGAGTTTTATAAGTGTTATACAAATTATACAAGTGTTATACAATATACAAGTATACATGTATTTTACAAATAATTTTTTCATTTTTTTACAAAAGTTTTACAAGTATTATACAATATACTATTTTTTTCAATTTTTACCCACTCTTAATTATTGCATAAAATATAAAAAAATATGTAAAAATACACAAAAGTACGAGCTATGGGTAAAGTATATATGTAATATATACACGCCCCCTATACTTAGCGTGAGCTATGTCCTCAGAGCACGAAAAGTGAGGAAAAAGACATAGCTCGTGCTAAGCATAGAAAAGCAAAAATAATAAAAAGTATAGAAGTCGCTCCACCCCCCTATACCTAGGCTCTGGCAGCCTAAGTGTAGAAGAAGATCAAAAATGGGGCGGGCGAGGTTAAGAGGGGAAATGGAGGAGTATATACATGACGGGCATCGGTCCCCCCTATACTTAGGCTCTGGTCAGCCTAAGTATTGGACATGAGTGAGTGTGAGAACCGATGAGATCTAGAGAATATACAGCGAACGGTGAAGAGACTCAAGCCACTCTCTCCCCTATACTTAGGATCTGATCATCCTAAGTATAGCCATAAATGAAATGATATGGAGTCGGGGCAAGTGATTCGAATCACTGGGGAGGGAGGGAAAGAAAATATATACAAGGAGGGTTTAGAATATACAAGGATCAAGAAGGTTTGTGTTGAACCTTCTCGCGGGAGCGAGGAGGTAAGGAATATACAAGTGTGTCACTGTTGGAATCGTCCTCAGATGAATAGTAATGAGGTGTAGGGATCATCCAACGAGGGTCGACACACGGCTGCTTGCTTAGATAAGGCTTGAGAACAGCCGAACTGAGCTCACGCATATAAATCACCTTATCTGGACCAGATGAGGACTCCTCAAAAAATTCCTTCTCCGGTATGTTGAAGGAGACTTTCTTAGTCGACTTTCTAGAACCTGAATCATTAAGAGGGAGATGAAAGCGATGTGCCTTGAGAGGTTCGGGGAAACACCTTGAGGAATCAATTCTTGACTTCCTCACACTAGATAGCCGACTAGAGGAGGGAGCTACCATGTTTTTATGTGGAGTCACTTTAGTATTGGTTGTTTCCTTTAAAGGTCCGAGATGTGGTGCGGCGCTGACCATGGGTTCCTTATCAGACGAGTCACCATATAGATTGAAATATTCCTGAAGAGTCAGCATGCGTCTCGAGAAAGTGCTAGTGATCTCTGTTGGCTTGGCATTATTGGGCTCTTGTATCGGATCATCGAAATGATCAGGGCAATCCCCAAAGGTCGTGTCCGACTCAATGATAGCTTCTGGTCGTGAGTCCTCCTTAGAAGCTGTCACGGTAGTGGTGCAAGCAGTTGATGAAGTGGAGGTGTGGGGAGTCTCTGAATCAACGGTCGTCTGGTCAGTCGGTCTCTAAGGTGTAGCAGAGAGGTGGGACTCATCTTCCTCTCGATGGTCACGACTGTCATCGGATGTGCAGGTCACCTTAGAGTAAAGTGTATCAAAGAATGGGTGAGGTCGAAGCATTCCCAATGATGAAAAATCGATTTCTCAAGTCTCGCAATCTATAGTCACCTTAACCAAGGTTAAGAACGGCTTCCCGAGAATAATCGGAGGCTGGGTAAACTCTCCTCGGTGCTCGATGTCAATGATCGTGAAGTCCACCTGGAGTAGAGCACCTTGGAAAGTAATGATGACTGAAATATTTCCTCTCGACCGTTTGATAGATCGACCAGCCAACTGAACGATCTCTCTCGACTTCCTAAGTGGCCTGAGTGTGAGCTTGTCAAACACAGAGGTCGGGAAGATATTTATCGGTGAGTCATCATTGATTCTTGCATGGGTAAAGGTAGTGTCTTTTATTTCACATTCAACTCGGGGAAATCACTTCACTCTGCGGCTGGCCTTTCTCCCCTTCACCAAGGAGGTGGCCATAGACACTATGTGTCTCTCATTCCTTGTTATCTTAGCACCTGACCTCTTGGGCATTAATTTACTCTTTATAAATCTCTTGAGGCCGGGGAAGTGATCTATGGCCTTAATTAAGGGAAGTTTGAAAATCAATTCTTCATCGAGTGCTTCCCTAAGGGCAGGATCCAATTTTTTTAGGTCTTTTTCATTTTCAATTTCTATGTGATTTTTTTGTTTTTCAATTTTTTGGTGTTTGGGATGGATGAATGATCAGATTCTGGATTGGAATTCAAGGGGTTAGTAGAAGAGGGAGATAGAATGGACTCCAACTGTACATGATGTGTGGGTTCCCTAATGTTCGCTCTGTTTTCAACCTCAAAACTACTCATGTCCTTTTCCATATTCATTCCCAAGCTGGCAGAAATTGAGTGCATTATTTCTATGACATCTTTCAACTTGTTACCTAATGTTTCATTTTTTGCGTAAGTCGAGAAACGTCATCCTCCAAAAAATTCTCATGACATATCATGGGAGAGTTTTGCTCAATTGGAGGATGCTGCTGAGATATTGGGGTCTCATACTCAACATACCTAGACTCTGGTATGTAATGCTGGGTCGAGTGTGGACCATCCAAAAGGCACATATTGGTCGGAGCCTCATATGATGGAGTCAATGAACATGGGACTAGTATGTCTAGCTCATGAGTCCACTCATGTGAATGTATAGGCTCTTCGAATGAAGGCTGGTTAATACAAGCTTGATCACTAAAGTCAATCAAGTCTGGGAAATCATGATGTGCATGCCTCTCCATTTAGGTTGTTCGATCGACCATGTTATGCCTTAAGGTCAAGTCGGGATGTGTATATGTAAATTGTTGTCTGGTCCCTACTTGAGGTGAGAATGAAGTATGTGGGGGCATATAATTTTGCCAATCATCTATCTTAACAGTGGCTTCCTCTTCATTCGATTCTTTGATTCCTACAAGATCTTGAGAATAAGGACAGTCAGCTCAAGATGGAAGTGGATTCGAAGTGTTGGAATATGGAGTAGGCGAGAAATGCAAAGAAGTGGAGAAGTTAGTCGAATTTCTGACTTCATAATCGGGTTGAGGTGGAGTCAACCACGGGTAAGGGTCTCCCGTCGATGGCGGAGGATACATGAAAAAGAATGAGAAGGCGAAGATGAACGGTACATGGTCGAGGAGGATTGACCAGAGGTCAGGGTATGGGGATCAATATCCCGACATCTTTGAAGAGGAAATGATGAATGTAAGCAGATTGAGGTATAAAACGTGCAATTACACAGTATAACATACACGGACAGACACAAAGACAAACGCAAGAGCAAACCCCGAGATCACACTCAACACGGTGAAGGACCTGAAACTGAGTCTAATTAATCTGGTTGATTTTAAGTGTGATTGGTTAGACAAGTAGCAAAGGTTACGCGACCTATAGGGGAGTCGGCTAAAAGCTGGATGCGTCTCCCCTGTTTAACCTGTCGCCTAAGATACCAACGCCCTTCCTTTCTCCGCTCCTATCACCAGCCGAAAGTTGAAGGACCTGCACCTATCTACCTACAGAGTAGGCGGAGGCTGACAAGGCCCTAACTTCGCCTCTATCTACCTCCAAGTGCAGGCGGAGGCTACTAGCAACTTGTCGCGGTGCACTGCAATTTCGCCCCTATCTACCTACCAGAGTAGGCGGAGGCTACTTGCCGCTGGTCAGTTGAACCCAAAGCTCAGTCGGTGATATTTGCTCGAATCGAGGTACGTGATATGGAAGGCGGGGATTTTTGGCTCTGTCCTAGGGTGCTCACACACTCTAGTACCCTCACTCTGCCTGAAAATAAGGTCGGGGTTAATTTCCGCAAATAGGGATTAATTTTAGTCAATTTTTTTGGTCCAATTCAATTAGTAATCCTGATTTTAAAGATTAATTGTCACTGATATTAATCCACACAAGCAATCACGTCTACCATCCAATCCCAATTCATTTATCTTAGGTTAGAAAACCAAGAGAGAGAATAAGAAAAAGCCGATGCAATCGAGAAAACAATGATGAATGTTTTAGTAAGAATACTTACAGTGCCTCCAGCTCTCTACAGTGCGGGATGCAATACTGAATTGAAATTTTACACTAAATAAATGCAATCGAGAAAAGCCGCTCCTAGACAGGCAGTTCTATTAGAGAGTGAAGAACGAATTGAATTTGGCTAAGTCCTGCGGTCTAAGTGCGTCTTTTAAGTGCAGAGTGTGGTCCTAGAATTTTACGAGCACAAACAATTCCTAAAATAGCTCTAAGAACCGCAAGTGCAGGTCATAATCTATGTAAAGCAACCACACATCACACGAGGACACGATTTATTATGATTTACACGTGCAAGAACCCAAACGGGAACCGCTGGAAATGCAAACTCTTTTTTTTACAAGTTAATAAAAAATGAAAAATCATTTTGGCATCTCAGCAGTCAACTTGATCCATGAATCGTCAGCCTCCGATGCACTTCGAGATGCGTCAACTTCAAGAAAGCCGCTCCAAGTCCATCGGGCCCTCGCACAAAAAGATAAAAATGAGAGAGAGAGAAAATTAGAAAAAAATTGGGAAAAAATGGAATAATTACTAGGTGGTTCGGGGATCAGACTACCCGAGTGACTGGAAAACGTAAATCTAATTTTCTAAAGTGATCCTAAGCTGTTTGCCTCCTCGACAACGGCGCCATTCTGAAGAGTCGCGTACTACCCTTGTTAATTTTGTCAAATTAATGATCAAAATTAATGTCGTGTCGTCTGTTGTAATCAGGTAATACAAACTTATCAAAAACCACTTTTAATTAATGTTGAATTAATTTTGAGCAGCAAATTTATTTGACTTGGGCAAGTTCAAGGTCGAGCTCAGGGAGGCAGTTGTCTCCTTAGGTAGATTTTAAGTGAATTTAAGAGGTCAGATTTTCAGAAGTTATTTTTTTTTTTGTTTTTCAACAATTTTTATGCAATTAAAAAAAGACACATGCAAAATCAGACCAGGTTACAAGTTAAATCAGAAATATGGTCAAATTAATTCAAAAAATTATGAAACTTGGACAGAAAGTGAAATGCAATGAAATTAAGCTACCCTATTTTTTTGGATTTTTTTGACACTTTATGAATTTATTGTGAATTAAAAATGAATGCAAGGTGATTTTTGACTAAATTAATTTTAATAAATACCAAAACAAATATTTTCATATATAAAAATTATCCTAGATTGATCTAAGTATGAAGAATCCAGAAAATTTAATAATCTTGAAATTCTATGTGAATTGGACCTATTAAAAATCAACTAAGGAAATCACAAAATGATTTATTCAGGCCTCGGGATGCGTGCAAATGAGTTGATTTTTGGGCACAATGTAAACTAAATTATCCTAAGTCTAATGTGAATTTTTGGTGATTTTTGGAGCAACAGAGAATTTACAAATTAAAAGGCATAATTGGGCAAAATATAGCAAATTTCACCTATTAATTAATGGCGCTCTTTTTCTATTATTTCTTTCTGTTATATCTTTAATAGCGGGTTGGTTACATCTACAACCTAAATGGAAACCAAGCGTCTATCCACTGATGTTACAAAAATAAGACAAGTGTCACATATGAAAGAGGACAAGTTTAACTACATAATGTAATTTTTGGACTTGAAAAATGATGTCAAATGAATACCTAAAAATGCGTGCAAAGACAAGGGCCTAATTAGAATTATAGAAAATAAATTACTGGAATTTAAACATGCTGACAAGGATGTAAATGCAATTAACTATAATGAGGGGGACATGTATGCAAGTTGCCCACAAAACACGTGCACCTCACGTGGTGCTCCTGGCAGGGACTGGAATGCAATTATCAAAACCTCCAGAGGCCTCGGTGCAAAAAAGTTCAGGACGCATGTGAGATACACGTGAGGTCCAAGGCTCAGGTGAAGTCGGAGGCTCGAATGGAGGCTCGGAGGCGCTTCAGGCTTGGAAGTTGCTCGGACTAGCTTCAGGGGCTCCGAGCCTAATGGTCAGGGAGGAGGCTCGGAGGAGGCAACGTGGCGTGATCAGGACCGTTAGATAGATGAGATCTAACGACTTCTAGTGGATGGAACTTGGAGCATCTGGATCAGTTAGATCGAATGAAGAACCAACAGTCAGGAAGTTGGCTCCTGAGATGAAGGCGTGGACGAACGACAGCCGTTAGATCAGGATCGATCCAACGGCCTCTGGAGCACGGGGGAAGCGGTGACGTGGCGAGCAGAGGAGCATGGGATCCGATGGCTATGAATCGATTGCGATGTGGCTTCCTCAGAACTGTCCGATCAAGGGGATAGGACAACTACTGGGCTTCGTGCTCAATGGTCCGCCGCCTCCTGCGACGGAGGTGGCTGCCCTCCGGCGAAGAGGCTCTAGCTTCGCCTCCTCTTCCAGCCGTCGGTGAAGGTCGTGGAGGACCTCTGAGCAGCTGGGAAGGGTCGTCGAGGCACGGCGGAGCGTCCGGGGGTCTCAGCTGATGTTGGGGCAGTTTGGAGAGCGGCAGCGATGAAGGTCGAGGGAGCTCCGATAAGGCGTCTGGCCAATCAAAGATAGAGTACCTGTAGGGTTGGCTCAAATAGCCGAGGCATGCAAATTGATTGTGGGGTGAACGTGAGTGTGGAGGGAGGCTGGGAGTGGCGTTAGGATGGTTCGGTGGTGCTTCTCCGCCAAGGTGGCGGAGCTCTCGTCGGCGTTTGTGGGCCTGGGTGTTAAAGATCGAATTGGGAAATGCAAGTTCAACTTGCAAAGCGGAATGTGTTCCCACTTCTTTTTATCCGAGTTGAAAGTTCTCATATTATTAGGATGTGACAAAGGTAAAGGGGAGATCCCAATTCTTGTTAGAGATATAGCGGTAAGTATATCCCTTGCTTTGAAAGAAACTAAGGGAATGAACTTTCAAAGTTGAAAAAGCAAGACTAATTAGATTAAAAATTCCTTAATCAAAGTTTTTAAATTGAATATATAATTATTTATATGTTCTAATATAGTGCATTCCTAATTTCATAAATGAAGTCAATGAACCTACTTAGTAGGCTTCTGGAGGTCAATCAATTGACGGACCAAATTATTCAGAATGGATTCGAAATTTGGATCTTCTTCTTTCGGCTGAGCGCATATATTATGTGTTGTCAAAGAAATTATACACAGACCCAAAGACTCCAGAGGAAATCAAATATAATGAAAAATATGATGAAGATCATAATCTGTCAAGATGTTACATTCTAGGTTCATTATCCAAAGTGATGTAAAAGCAACATGTGGAAATGACCACTTGTCATTATATTATGATGATTCTGAGGGAAATGTTCGGTGATGTAAACCGCACACAACGTTATAATATAATGAGAGAACTTATTCGCTGCAAGATGCAGGAGGGGACCTCTGTTAGAGAGCATGTGCTCAAAATGTTTGGGTACCTTTCTGAATTGGAAACCTTAGGAGCTGACATTGATGTAGACATGCAAGCTGACTTCATTCTATTGTCGCTCCCTAAGTCTTTCAACAACTTTGTTGTCACGTTACACATGAGAAAATTTGATTTTACTAACACTGGGCTATTGGCTGCATTGAAGTCTTCTAAAGACATAATGAGGAAGGATGACCCATTTGGTAGTACAATGGTTGCATAAGTCAAAGGAAAGCGTGGTCGGAAGCAAAGTTCTCAGAAGGGCCCAACCCAGAAGAGAAATAAGAAGAGACAAGTTGTTGGCTCATCTTCCAATGCATCCACATTGATAGCATCAAAGAAAACCGATGTTTGTCACCACTGCAAGAAGCCGGGGCACTGGAGGCATAACTGCCCGTAGTACCTGAAGTCTGCCGACAAAGGTGAAGCCCCTGTAGGTATGAAATCTACTTTCATCATTGAAACTAACTTTCTCGTTGGACGAGAAGGGTGTTTGGTTGTTGATTCTGGTGCTTCTATTCATATATGTAATTTGTTGCATCTATTTCAGAAAAATAAGAATCTCGAAGAAGGGGAGATAGTCATCCAGATGGGATCTAATGCAAGTGTTGCAGCAGTCGTCATCGGGACCTGCCAACTATTGTTATCTAGTGGAAGAATCCTAGTACTTAAAGAGTGTATTTATGTACCTAAAGTCAGAAGGAATTTAATATATGTATCTAAGCTTGTTAGAAGTGGATATTCATTCCTTTTCTGTAATAAACTAGTCATAAGTCATTATGATCAACATATTGCAGATGGTGTTTTGACTTCTGGTGGACTCTATGAATTGCATTAATGGACATGTCATGAATGTTACTACCACTAATAAAAAACCTAAAAGATTCAGAGAGGATGGCAATCATTCAAACATGATTTGGCATCAAAGTCTAGGCCATTTATCTGTTGATTAGAACAACAAATTGATAAAAGATGGACCCATAGATTTTCTACAGGTTCAATTTTTGCCTACGTGCGAACATTGTATTCGAGGTAAAATGACTAGGATGCCTTTTCATAACAAGGTTACACGATGAAAAGATGTTCTTGACCTAATACATAATGATGTATGTGGTCCCTTCAGTACGCAACTCGAAATGGATATCGATATTATTTGACGTTCATTGATGACCATTCGTGATACAAGTTTATCTTCCTGCTACGACATAAATTTGAAACATTTGAAAAGTTCAAAGAGTTCAAGGCTTTGGTTGCGAACCAAACTGATAGGAAGATTAAACGGGTTCGGTCTAACCGAGATGGAGAGTACCTCTCATATGAATTCAAGGAATACCTTAAAGAGAATGGAATTGTCTCCAATCTCACTCCTCCTAGAACCCCCCCCCCCCCCCCAACTTAATGGTGTTGCTGAAATATGAAACATGACTATCATGGATATGGTTCATTCAATGAAGAGCAAAGTACATCTACCACTTAGTTTCTGGGGATATGCAGTGGAGACTGCAATATATATCCTTAACATGATTCCTAGCAATTCTGTGCCAAAGACTCCTCATGAGCTCTGGTATGGAACAAAACCCAGTGTTAAACACTTGAGGGTTTGGGGTTGCTTGGTCCATGCGAAAAATGTGGATGCAAGTAAGCTAGAATCTCGCTCTCGTGAATGTTATTTCATTGGATATGTTAAAGATAGTATTAGATACCAGCTTTATGGTCCTGAGACCACGAAGGTTTTCGTCTCTAGAGATATGAAATTTCTGGAGGATGACTTCCTTAAAGGTCAAGACAAAAATAAAGTAGAGAAACTCATTGAGTCCCCTGAGGATTCTGAGCTTCTTGAATCAGAAACTGAAGAGATAAATGAAGATGAAACACCCATACCTCTTCGAAGGAGTTCAAGGATGGTTGCACCATCTGAAATGTATGGATTCCATGTGTCAGGTGAAACTGACAATGATCCTGCTTCATTTGATGAAGAACTCGCAGATCATGACATGGATAGATGGATTCAAACAATGAAGTCAGAGATTACTCCATGTATAAGAATGGTGTATGGACCCTGGAGGATCCACCTAAAGGGGTAAAACCCATTGGATGTAAATGGATCTTCAAGAGAAAGAGGGGAACTGATGGAAAAGTAGGTACTTTCAAGGCACGACTAGTAGTCAATTGCTACACATAGAGAGAAGGTATCGACTACGATGAGACGTTCTCTCCTATGGCTATGCTTAAGTCCATCAGGACACTGCTAGCTATAGCTGCATCTCTTGACCACGACATCTGGCAGATAGACGTCAAGACGGCTTTCCTCAATGGATACCTCAAGGAGGATATCTACATGGAGCATCCCGAGGTCTTCATAATTGAGGAAGGTAAAGTGTGCAAGCTGAAAAAATCCATCTATGGGCTCAAACAAGCTTCTCGTAGCTGGAACATCAGATTTGATGAAACCATAAAGAGTTATGATTTTGTGCAGAATCCTAATGAACCATATGTGCACAAGAAGCTTAGTGGGAGCACCATTGTGTTCATCGTTCTTTACATAGATGACATCCTTATCATTGGGAATGATACAAGGATGATGACCAGTGCTAAGATTTGGTTGTTTCATACCTTCGAGATGAAAGATCTTGGAGAAGAATCCTACATCATGGATCTAAAGCTATTCAGAAAATGAGAAAAGAGGATATTGAGATTATCGTAACCTGGGTACATTAAGAAAATTATTGAACGATTCCATATGGATAGTTGTAAGAATGGTTTCCTCCCCTTAAGACATGGTATCCACCTGTTGAAAGGGATGGCTCCTCAAACTGTTGAGGAAAAGAAAGCCATGGTGGATGCCCATATGCATCGGTTGTAGGAAGCTTAAGTACGCCATGATGTGTACTAGGCTAGATATCTGCCATGCAGTGGGAGTGGTAAGTCGTTACCAGTCCTGCTATGGAAAGCAACACTGGAATGCTGTGAAGAACATTTTCAAATATATAAGATGGACGCAAGATTACATCTTGGCCTATGGAGATGGTAATCTTCAAGCCTTGGGATATACAGATTCAAATTTCGAGTCTGATATAGATTATTGAAAGTCGACATCAGGGTTTGTGTTCCTGTTGAATGGTGGTGCTATGAGCTGGAGAAGCAAGAAGGAGGACACTACAATAGATTCAACAACAGAAGCCGAATATATTGCTGCATCGGATGCTGCAAAGGAGGCAGTGTGGTTGCGCACGTTCATCTTGGAACTTGGCGTAGTTGCCTCTAATACTCCGAGCCGTTACTCTGCGAGAACGCATGAGCCATTACCCGAGCGAAGGAACCCAGATGGCATCAAAAGAGCAAGCATGTGGAAAGGAAATACCACATCATTCGGGAGATTCAAAAATGTGGTGATATCTTCATCACCAAGATGGCCTCTGCCGACAACGTTGCTGATCCTCTTACCAAACCTTTGACGCAGAAGGTTTTCGAGTAGCATGTAATGAGAATGGGTTTAAGAATTTTACCTGAATGGTTCTGAGGGCTAGTGGGAGATTCTTAGCCATGTGAGCCTGAGGTGAACCATTCCTACAATAAATGTTATTGTAATATATGATTTATCAATAAAAGTTATTGATTGTTTCACTCCCGTTCTGAGTTTAAATGAAAGAATGCACTATGACGCCCCTCCTTACAATTAGGGTTATGTACCATGGCCATCTTAATGATCATAAGGTGTTGATTGAATAATTGAATCATAGAGGCTGGTGCTTGGATGAATATCTAAGGAGTTAAATTGAGGACTCATCAAGCACCGACAAATGATTGTTAAGAGATGATCTCTAGCCAGAGTAGGAGATGGCAATCCTTATCTTGTTAGGTTGATATCCGACCGACCTCTTGATGCAGGTCCTTTGCATGGGAAAAGAGTTTCGGAGGTGTCAGATTAGTTAGGTCAAAGAGTTCACTTAACGATATCGAGATAACCAAAGTCCTATATCGTATACTGTCACGATATGGGCACACATCCTCTGATCGGAGATAGATGTGTTACTATATGTATAAGTATGTACATTTGGCAGACCAATATATTGATGACCTAACAAAGGTCTATATACCGACGAGCTTGTGTGCATATGAGGGCATATGAGTAATACGATCCCTCAAAGGGATCATATAGGTTCACTTGTGAACTAGAAGACATGAGTTCACTCATGAGGTATTGGGACCGATCAAAGTCCATGTATGCTCATCGTGCTTTGGAAGCATGACAATAACTTGTAGGTATGATATATGCTTTGTGAAAACATATGATCGATACGAACTCCCAATGACCAAGATTGAGAAGCTTGATGATAAAACCCTGAAGATGACAGTGTTAAATTGATCTTTATCTTTGGGTTTATCATAGGTCTTCCAGTATGCAGGATGTACATGTATTAGGAATACTTGAGGTTGATGTGATCATAAACGATTGTATAACCATAACGCTTCCATTCCAAGGGAGTAATGAAACAAGTTTGGATGTTAGTGACTTCTCTTTGTAGAGAAGTAATCTGATTTTGGTCCAAGTGTTGGACATTGATCTGAATCAGATTCAGATGCAATGAGAAGATTAGATTTATGGTCTCTATTTAATCAAGAATCTATAAGAGGTTTATGAGATCTGGATTTGAGATATCATCTCAATATCCAAGTCACTATATGTGGAATAATACAATCACCCAGTCCTTATCTCCAAGTATCTGCGGAGAAAGTGCATTATTCTTAAAAGGGTTCAAGAATAATTCCATAGTTGAATTATATATATATGCATTGAGAAATGGATAATTAAATGTGATTTAATTATCATGAGTAATGTGAATTTTATTCACATCATTTGGATGCATGAGAATGAAGATCCAATATAATTAAATATGATTTAATTATTATGGATAAGAATAATGAGGATAGCAATATCCAAATTACTCATAAATATTATAAATGTGATTTATAATATATAAGAGAGAGCTTATTATGATTTATATTTGTTGATTAATTATTTATGTGAATTGGATTCACATTAAATAATTAATTGAAAATGTAACTCACTTTTTATTTTGGGTTGTGAATGTGATTCACGAATTTCCAATGGCAAGATTGCAATATTTACAAAATAATTATGAATTATTTTTGTTGAATAATTTACAGCAATTGTTGTTGTAAATATTGGAGAGACATGGAATAATGTAATCTAGGAGATTACATGGAGATTCTCCCCTTCCTAATAGGAGAGGGGGATGGCCACCAATTCCTACAAGTAAAAGCTGGCCGTCCACTCTACTATTATGGAAGGAGATAATCTCCTTTCCAATATTTCCAAGCTTGATTGATTTAATTTTAGGATTAAATTATATTGATTTGTAAATATATATGTTTAATCTAAATTAAATTAATTGTTGTTGTTATTTTACAACAAAATCTTGGCCATTGAAAGAAGCACGAATCAATCTCATCCATTGATTTTGTGTAGTCCATGGATTGTGATCCATGGACTCCCAAAACCCTATAAAAGAAGAGGGAGACTCCACACTATCTCTCATTAACAATAATGGTAAGCTCTCTCTCTCTCTCTCATTTCGTTCTCACAGTCTCTCTCTTTGGGTGGCTGTATGCTCATACCCTCGAGGGAGACTCCGCCGTAGTCGCATCGTCGTTGTGTTATTACTACGGTCGCTCTTGGTTCTCCGTCTTCTTTTGGTGCGCTTCGTCATGAAGAAGACGTACGATCTCATGTGACGATATCAAGAGTTGTTTGCTTGGATAAACATCTTGGATTGCGAGAAACACATGGTTCATACCCATGCTCGCAAGCGTCTCCTCCAAAGACCAGACTTGAGAAAGGAGGTATCTTCTCTTAGAGGCTTTATCGCAACCATGCTACAAGAGGTATTCCTTTATCTATTATGTCTTCTAGATGAAACAATCCAAGAAGTGTTCTTGGATCATGTGGTTTCATTGCATGAAAAGTTTTTAAATTCCTATGCATCGAGAAACTAGTGCGACTAGTCGCTCTCGATCATATATGATACGATCCTCACGCTTCTGTGATGCGCTTAAGGATCATTCCATATCCTTCACCCCTCCTCTTCTTGTAATGGAGGATGGTGGAAAGGAGGCGCGACGATGGACGATGGCTCTGGTATTGACTCTTGGCCTCACCGACCAAGTCACGGTGGCTTTTCCACCATTGAGCCCTCTAGCATGACTGTCTAGATAGAACGACGATCGAATGTTCCTTAGGAGCCTCAGCCCAAGCCTCCTCTACCGTCGTTACCCTCTCTGATCAGGTATGAACCTATCCTTCTTTTCCCTTGATTTTCTCGAAATTTTCTCCTCATGCACACTTAGCTTTACTATAGCTTCACTGCACCACGAGCTTTGTCGTTCATCCAAAATTATCACTGACCACCTAGCCCACCTTCTCCTTCCACCGCAACCCTCATCCACTCTAGGTAGGACACACTATGGGATCCATCCGCTCAACCCCTAAGCCCACCAATCACCTCAACCCGCTTCATCTATTCCTCCTTACCATTTTTCAAGTACTCCATCTTCATTGGCTGGAGGTTCTGAAGCTCTTCCGTTCTAGGGACTTAGTTCTGATGTAGTGGCGTCATGCCGATGAGATCGACCACCTCACCTTTCAAAGGTCTTCACCAACAGCTCCAGAATCTTTCCCGACCTTCAGTCAGCAAGCGGGAGCACGACGGAGGAATTGGGAGCTCTCCAGAGCTCTATCTCCGTCGCCACTCAAGGGAGGAGGTCGAGATAGCAGTTTCCATTGGATCCATTTGTATTTGACGGTCCTCAAATGAAACCAGCATCAGAGCCTAGCTAGAGCCTCAGATGAACCGTGGTAGTGCTAGAACCACTCATGCCACCCACATGGCCCGAGCCAACTACACCGGATCTGAACCTCGTCCCAAGCCTCCATCCACATGTTCTGCAAGTGAATGCTCAGGAAAATTGCAATAATATTCTCGTGACTCATTAGATTTGCTTACAAGTCCCTCATATGGCACATGTACCACATGCATCGCTTGGAATAATTACAAGAAGGCCCCACTGAGTCTTCTTAATTACTAAAATACCCCTGTTAGGGACTCGTTTGCATACAATATCTTTTTATTTACATGTTTTTCTTTGAATTTATGCCCTTGGACTGAAATGTTGAGCATATGAATTGTGATTTCCATGATTTCACTTTCTTTCTGATGTTCTTTTAGTTAGTTATCTATTATCATCATTTGATTTCGGTTTTGACACATATAATAGTATGCTAAATTTTGAGATATATTATGTCACATGTTCCTTGATTCTTAGTGCCATATGCTCTTTCATGGATCAATCATGATGCATCAATAGTCAATGAAATTGGATATACTTTTATTGCTCATTATCTTATTTAATTAAGGGTATAGTTACCTATTTGCATTGCATAGTAATATGTTGCATAGCATTGCATTTTATTTTATTTTGCCATCACATTTAATATGCATAAAATCACACAAAAACACATTCTATTCATGCATCACTTTTTGCATTGCATATGCATCTCATATTCTGTCTATGCATTGCTCGTGTGTTGAGACCTATATAGAGGATTTAATCGTTCAATATTAACCATTAATCTCTAATTAATAACAAGGAGGCTTGTGATCCTATGTTCGACCTTGGTAGACTTATCAAGTTAAAAATATTCCACATATTCAAAATTATGGCACTTTGCATGAAATCCGAAATTTCCGCCTATATTACGAAGATTAAAATAACTTTTTAAAGAGGCAATTCCACGGATCATCAGATGGCACTATTGTTGGGGACACAACTCATACTTATTTATTTATTGGATTTTATTGTATTATTTTGATTTGATGATTTTCAAAAATTTAGGTTTCCTTGTTGTGTTTGTTTTTAGCATCATTTTTTGTTGATTGAACTCCTTGATGAAATTTTGACATTTTCTTTTGTGGTAGGGCCCGTGGAGATGGAGGATGCTCAATCAACATGGAGGCGTGGAGTTGGGACCTCCTGCTGCAAGGAGTCACGGAAGAAACTCAGGAGAATTTGAGAAATTTATTTAGCAATGCATTTCATCCCATGTTGTGTATGTCATTATAATAATTACATTTCCCGCAGTCCTAACTAAAGGGCTCGCATATGTAGTATGGACCTGGACTTTGCATATGTGTGTGGAGCATGTTTCACCCCAGTCTGTGTGGGACTTCACTTAAGTGTTCGAACCTAGGGTTAGGTGCGTGGCTCTCCAAGCTTCCTTTATTTCAATTTTTTTGTGCTTGATTCGTAGGATAGGACACACAATAAGAGTCAAGGAGATTCATTTCGTCTCCTTGACTCATTGACACACACATAAGCATCGATCTATCAAGCCAAATTTAACCAATTATTCCCGCTAATAGTACCATGTTTAGGGCGGGGTTTCCTCGACTTGCATGCATATAGCGTAAAATTTTTTATAGAGACTTACATGTGAATGGAGATTGCTGAAGGCACTGTAAGTTCTTCTCTCCAGCATGCATCATGAATTTCGTGAATGCATCAGTTTTTCTCGATCTTCCTATTGATTTATCACATAGGATATTAAAGGAAATTGAGAATGGTCGATTAGACGATGAATGCTTGATATGTTCTCACAATAATACAATGATAACCTTAAGCTAAAATTTGGATTGTAATGCAAGTCAACAAAAAAAAAGGAATAAAATGAACCTTTGTTTATGGGAGAGAAATACCCTCATTGTATGTAGAATGTGAGAGGTGAGGTTGTATCCATAGGATAGTGCCCAAAACCTATCATTAAACCATGCGTAATGGACTCTAATTTTGAATGATCACCAAGAAAATAGACAAGATAAATATGGCCGAACCTTTACGACCCTCATGTGTGTATTGGTGAATCAAGGGTTTATGCTTGCTTATTTGAGCATGATTTGTGTATTCTACCCAAACCTCCCGTACCCACTCTCCGTCTCCACAGATTCAATTGTTTTTGTAAATCCACTCCATCTCTAACCCAAAAATTTCTAGGTTCCCCTTCCTTAATTCTTCACATCAAAATACTTAGGCTACTCTTCAGCCTAAGTATAGGGGGAACCTTGTATAGTCTCTGAGTACTCACCACGGGTCTCACCATCCTTATTGCATATCCAATACTTAGGCAATTCTCAACCCAAGTATAAGGGGACCCGAGTCAAATATATTCTTCTCACTTCTTATTCGTCTACTTGGGTTATTTTAACCAAAGTATAAGGGGGCATCTGAATCACTTCTGCTAGAGCACCTTGTATTTTACTCTATGGCTTCAAATCACTTTGCTCTATGTGAACATAGCAAAAGTCAAGCATAGGGGGAATACTGTATATATTGTATATATACTTTAGCCACAGCTCATATTTTGAAAATTTTTAAAACATTTTGGGCTATGGTATAAGTATTTTGAACTGATTTTTATAAAATGTTTGTCGATGCTTTGACAAAATTTTCTAACCGTGGGACACTATTTTTAAAAAAATGGAAAATAGTTTATAAAAATATGGATTGACTCGTTTTGAAAATTATTTGATGAATGTTTTGAAAATATCTATATATTTTGTGACATGGTTTGGAAAATGTTTTCAAAAATATTTTTCAAAAATGAGAGACTAACTGACCTGTGTTTGTAAATACAATTAACCTTGTTTAAAATCTCAAAAATTTTGAAAAATAAAAACTTTTCTTTAGCAATGATTCTGAGTATTGTGCTTAAAAATGAGCAGCTACTTCTCAGTGGGGGAACTACGATCTCCTTTAGCAGAATGGGTGGTTAAAAGACAATGCGAATGTCACTATCTTGAAATACTATGTGTAGCCGTTTAATAGTCTGTACTTACATCCATACTGCCAGAAGTGGATACTACTATTCATATGAGCTTGGGACGGTCATTATTTCTCTAAAGAAACCGAAAAAAATCCCATAAAATTGGAAATTTAAAAGTCACAAAAAGATATCTAACTTTGGAGGTGGTGTATTCCTGACAAATTTACTATCACTCAAGGATTAAGGATTCGATGACACTCGATTTTTTAGATCATGAGAGTCTGAGTTAACCAGCCTTAGTTATTAGGATTTGAGTTTTAATAATTCACACTTCCCTAGTTTCAAAGATTTAAGCGCTATATTGTACTCTTCATCTCTACCTTCGAATGAATGTGATCAACACATCACTCTCACGAATGCATGAAGAATGAGATGATTTGAGGTTTAACTTGAGGGACTAGGATTTGATATTTGAATCTTGATCCGATCTAATGATGCTTGAGGATGGGATAAAGTCAATGAAGGCTTCAAGAAACTTGAGTGTCAGCAAACCCTATCCAGTATGTGAACAAGTTCTCATGCTATCATTTTAATTTGACCTATGTGCTAGTGTCATGAAACTTAAATAATTGTTGATTACTATGTGCTAACTCTTGATAAAAGAAGTGGAGCTAGCCTACTAAATAGAAAAGAACAAAATGTCAATGAAAAGAGATCTAAAATACAAAGTCAAATTTCAAAGAGATGCAATCAAAGATGAGTGCTCCCAACCATTTCAAAGTGTCCACTTGGACCAAAGTTAGTTAGGACCAATGAATTGGGATAGTACCTCAAAAAGGGATCTCCATCGTAAGTGATATACATCTAGGTCTAAGTATATTAGATACTTAAATAAGACACAATCCAATGTACTCTAAGGAAGATAAGTACAAACGACTGAACAGCTTTTGACAGACACATTGATCAACAAACCAAAGATACATGTATTGAGTAATAATGCACTCAAGAGGATCCTTTTTCCATTGTGAGGGAGAGAAGAAAATACACAATCCTATGCCCTCCATTATCTGGCCTTCCATCAACACTTTCAAGTCTGACTAACTAATGGGACAATTGATTGAACGGAAGAAAAAATTATTCCCTAGTATTAAGTATTAGGTCTAGAGGAGAGTCTCATGGACTCAGACCATGGATGACATCTTGACTTGACTCTCTTGATTGCAACACACTAAATGTTATATCCTTATATTATATGTACAAAATAGAGAGTTTGATAATTAGAGAAGTTGGATTACATTTGACTAGAGCATGGTTGAGTGTAGAATTTTAGGATCACTGAAATTAAGGGTACTTGATGAATTGAGCCTTGAAAATTCACATGCACTTTCAAGAATTAATCCAAATCCTTCATTTTTTAGATGCTCGAGGATGAACATAGTTTGAGTATAGGGGGATGATGAATCTCTGATTAATCATATTATCTTTTAATTATTATCCTCCTTGATTAAACACCTTAATCCAAATATTCATTAACTCTGCATTATTAACAATTAACCCTCTTCCTGTAAATAACCCTAATTATTGTTTATAAACTAATACCTTTAATTTTATTTATATTACTTGATTTATTTCTTATTAAAAACCCCTAAAAATTAGAGTAATTATTGTATATATTTCAGTGTTAAAAGAAGTCAAAAAGAAAAAAATAACAAAACAATTAAAACAAGTATTTTTAATCCTTAAAAAATACTTCCAAAAATATTTCCATATATAGTTTAACTCTTTTTACTTTTTCTCCAATATGAAACTTGTAGATCTCATCGAGATATTCAACTTTCATGTTTTGACTTTTTGCTAATTGCTCCCTTTTATTTCTTTGTAAGTTCTTCTTTTCTTATTTCTGAATAATCACATAGGGCCACGTGGCGCTCTCTAGAGCAGCCACTCAACCCATCTATCCTTGTTCCAACAAGCCTCTCCAGAGACATTCGATCACTCCTGATGCCTCATCTAGGTCGTCCACCCGCGCTATGCTATCAACCATTAAATCTCCTCCTCCATGGCTTCATCTAGGCCATCCCTTCCTGCGTTTACAACCACCGTTCGATGAATTCACATCCAAAGTTGCACTGCCTCCACATTACCTTATATCTCCCCCACCATAGGATGAAGCCTTGGCTTCATCTCTACCGCATGCTCCCGCTCACGCCTCCGCCCTAAGAGCGAAACCCCTACCCTCATATAGGTCTTTCCCTAGCACCCTCTCTCAACGGCTGGATCAGATCTGACGATCTAATCTCGACTCGAGCCTCATGCCTTCATCCGAGATGTTGGATCAAAAGATCCAATGATCCTTGACCATCGTCTTCATCCCGTAACGCACATCGCCTCACTCTGCCTGCTTTCTCGCTTCCTATTTTGGTAGCCACCTCATCTACTCTCTCCAATAACTAATGGTCCTCCCTCATAGCCCTAACCACCCTGATCATCATATGGACTTCAAAGCCATCAACCCACACCTTCATTTCTCCCCACAATCATTGTAAACCAACCTCACCTCCACTAAAATGGTCGGACCACTACTTATAAATACTTCTCCTCTAACCACTTCAAGCTTGGTACACCATTCAAGGAAGCTCCAGCTTAGCCCTCCTCCTCCTTCTTTGACAAAGGATGGAGGAACGATGATGGCTGACTGCTCCGATGTTGACCCTTGGCCTCAACAACCAACTCACGATGGTTCTGCCACTATTGAACCCTCTAGCATGGCTGGTCAGATAGAGCGATGACTGGAGGCTCGTTAGGAGACTCAGCCCAATCCTCCTCTGTCGTCATTACCCTCTCTGATCAGGTATGAACCTATCTGTATTTTCATTGATTTTCTCTAATTTGTATCCTTGCACACTTGGATTCACTAAAGCTTCGATGCACAAAAAGCTTTTTCGTTCATCCATCATTCATGCTGAACATCTCGCCCACCTTCTCCATCCGCTGCAACCCTCATCCACTCCAAGAATCCTCCTCTATCGAAGGCGGATGAGGACATACTATGGGGTCCATCTGCTCTGCCCCTAAGCCCACCAATCACCTCAACCTGCTTTGGCTATTCCCCCTTACCATTTTATAGGTACTCCATCTTCATTGGCTGGAGGTTCTGAAGCTCCTCCATTCAAGGGACTTAGCTCTGATGTGGTGGTGTGAGATGAACCAGCTTGTATCACCTCTACCATTCCAAGGTCTTTACCAGCAACTCTAGAATCTACCCCAGCCTTCACTCTGCCAGCATGAGCACAACATAGGAATTGGGAGCTCGCTAGAGCTTTATGTACATTGCAACTCCAAGGAGGTGATCATGATAACAGTTTCCGTTGGATCCATTTTGATTAGATGGTCCACAGATGAAACTAGCCTTGAAGCCTAACCAATGCCTCAGAGGAACCGTGGCAGCGCTAGAATCATTTGGGCCACCCACATGGCCTGAGAAACCTGTACTGGATCCGAACCTCATCCCAAGGCTCCATCCTGGTGTTTCGCACATGTATGCTCAGATAATTGTAATAATACCATTGCAACTGTTCATATTTGCTTAGATGTCCCTTATTAGGCACGTGCACCATGTGCAATGCTTGGGAGAATCACAAGAAGGCCCTGTCAGGTCTTCTTAATTACAAAAATGCCTTTGTTAAGGACTTGTTTGCATATATCATCTTTTGATTTCCATATTTTTCTTTGCATTTATGCCCCTAGACCGAAATGCTCATTTCATGAGCATATGGACTCCGATTCAATGATTTCACTTTCATTTTGATGCTCTTTTAATTAGCTATATAATTACATCATTTGATTTCTAATTTGATGCGTATAATAACATGCTAAATTTTGGGATATATTGTGTCACCTACTCCTTTCTTAATGTCATTTACTCTTTATTGGATCAATCTCGATGCATCAATAGTCAATGAAATTTGATCTAATTCTATTGCTCATTATCTAGACTTAATTAAGGGTGTAGTTTACGATGAATCTGCATTTCATCATATTTATTCATTTATTTTAGCTTAAAATCCCTTATAAAACACATGTATATAATACTAACTCCATATTTTTACTAACTTGCATTTGTGTGTAATTATTGTACACTTATTACCATTTTAACCTAAAATAAATCAATAAAGAAAGAAAGGAAAAATAAAGAAAAGAAAAAAAAGGAAAAAAGAAAAGAGAGACGAATGTATAATATAATAGATACAATTGACCCGAACCCCACGAGAAGGTCAAGACTTGACCTGATCGACCAGGAATAAAGTAGGGAGAGATAGGGTCCTTAATTAAAAAATCCAAAAAAAAGTGTGTTGTGTATATTTGTAAACTACACTATTTTATTTGTAAATCAATTAACCTCAAACTAAATAATTTTCAAAACAAAAGTTGTAGATAAAAATGTTTTCTTATTAATAAAAATGTTTGCAAAATAAAATCATGTACAAAATAAAAGCAACCAGACTTGGAAAAAAGCCACTAAGTGATAATTGAAAGATAAATTCTGGCTCCATATGAACTCAAATTGAACCAAACTCTCTTCTCTTGTATTCTTAATTAAATTATCTTTAAAATGGCTTTCATAATTTTTCGAGTTACGGTTGAAAAGTCGATTTTCTAGGGTGATTTGTGCAAATTTATCATTATTTGTACATATTATATTTGTAAATATTTGTAAATATTATTACTAATTATTTAAAACAAAAATAAAAAAATAAAAATTTTACAACAAAAAACTAATTGTCTTATTTGACTATGTATATAATGTACCATATGTATATAGTTTCTATTCTTAATAACCACCACAAAAAAATAAAAAAATATTTTTTTATTCAATTTAATTAAGTGACAAAAATACAAAAAAATATTTTTTGTAAATAATTTTAACATTAATCTCTTTCTTATCTCTATCTCATTTCAATTTTTTCCTTATCTCTTTTTCTCCTTTCAAATTTTGAATTTCAAATTCTTGTCTTCTCTATTTATATGGCTTCTTCTTCCTCATTTCAACTTGATCAATCTTTGGTGAGAGGAGCTCGATCTTCGAGAGTCTTCTTATCGCAGAAGGGTGCCTAGCCTCCGAGTCATCCGGTGACAGCGAGTTGACTTTCGTCAAGGCGATCACGGTCTTTTCCTCTCCTAAGGTGAGATCCATTCTTTTTCTTATTTCTCATCTAGGTTAATCTTACTTTAATTTTTCGCTTTTAATTTCATCATCATTTTTTTCTAGATCGTAGAATCCATCACAATTTTGATTCATCTTCGGTTCCGCTTTTTCATCTCATTTTCTTGATCATGTCGTGTTCTTTTCTACCTCACACGATCTCTCACCTCCGACCATGCACGGTGGTCAGAGATATGATTCCATCCTCCATTTTCCTTAGAACCACACTCATTCATGTCTTCCGTTTTGATTTCGAGATCGTGTCATCGTGCTCGTGTCCTCATTTATTTATAAATAAAAAACAAAAAATAAAAAATATTTTTCTCTATCTTTCTAACATTTATTTCACAGGAAAAATAAAAAAAATACAAAAATATAAATAAATAAAATTTAAAAAAGGGTTTCTCTTGTTACAGCTTTCTATTTTTTAACAAAAAATTTATTCTTTCTCTGTCATGTTTTTACAAAAAAAATTGATCGACAGCCTTTGCCGCCGTCGTTCCTCCACCTTTGCCCCCAGCTCCGCCATCCTTCGCCACCCACACGACATCTCCATCCAGATCACCCAAACCAGCAGACAAGGCCACTGTCGACCTCCAGTGTGGCATATCTGTCATCGTCCCTGCATCGCACCTTCGCCTGGGCATGTGTCGCCCAGGAGTCCCTCCTCCTTCCACTCACGATCAGATTGTCCACTGCACCACTGTCGATTGTAGTTGCCGAGCGCATGCCTACATCTCCGGCTCTGATGCGTCACCTATGCGACCACCGACCATGAGGCTTTCAACCACAACGCTGCCTCCATCGCAGTAGCGCTGCCTCGTTCTAGCCACATGCGTACGCGCTTCCCAACACCGTCAACCGAGTGCCCCCTTACACTGCATTCTGCTTGAGAATGAAGAACAGAAGAAACCCTAGAGGGGGGAATTAAACATAGATAATATTACATTAATGCCTTCGAAGATTTGAGAAATTGCGAAACAACCCAGATCCAGAACTGTCATGTGCGCAAAATGCATTCATTGAAAAATTTTGCAACTCCTCCCAGCCGACATTTCAGAAATTGTGCGAACGCCCCTATAGCCTCGCATCACATGCATAACAAGTTTATCTGGGTAATTTTTTCTTTAAGCCCTCTATTTTATCTATGTTATTTATTTGATGCAAAAACATTAAGTATTTGCATTTCAATCCTTGTTTCCAGGCTATTAATTGCTTGTCTTTTATATTGAAATAACTGTGTTTTGTGCCAAAAAATCTCAAAAAAATTAACTTAGACTATTGTTATGTGCATCTTCGTTGTGTAAAAATTGCATTGCATTTCAATTTTATTTTTTATTTTTTAAAAATAAAAAGTAGTGTCATTTTCTCTTCTTGAAATCCGAAAATTCATAAAAAAATTGAATATTTCTCTATAAATTCCAAAAAATTAAATTAATTTCTTTTAATTGTCTTTTACTTTCTATCTAATTTTCCTATTTAGTTCTTTTCGAAACCCAAAAAAATTGAAAATATCAAAAATTTAGAAAAATCACAGAAAATTCTACAAAAATCAAAAAGTTGTGATTTCACTTCCTATTTGTAGATATTTGTCTAAAGTTTAGCATAAAAATAGTTCCAGGAGTTTTGGGCACTTAAAATATTTTTATGTTGCAAATTACTTCAGGTTGAAACTGTAAAAAAAACAAAAACATCTGAAAATTCTACAAAAATTCCCAAAAATATTTCAAACCCTTTAAAACCCAAAAACTTTTCTCCGGATTTTTCTGAGACTTTCTGACTATAACTGAAAAATACAAAAAGAGTGTGGTGCACATATTTCTTCTCTTGTGCATATTGTTCTTTATTTTTGAAACTATATAAAATTGCAAAACCAAAATCATTAAAAATTTGAAAATCAGGAAATAAAAAAATAGAAATGAAAAAATTAAAAAAAATAAAAAGACAAAAAAATTCACAAAAAAATAAAGATAGTTTGCCATTGAGATTCCTTTTTCTCTTAATTAATTTTCGATTATCTAGAATAACCCTCGAGAATTGTAGCCTCCCTAAGTTCAATCATGTTGCTATACAAGTAAATTAGTTGCAAAAAAATTTCTCTCACTTCATTATTCTTGTAGTTATTTGTGTAGCTTGAGAAGAAAAAATATTTGTTTGTTGACGCTTGATTGTGTTGTAACGACATTGTTCGTAATTAATATAATTTGAAACCCTCGAAAAGCGTAAGCAACAAAATGGCGCCGTTGCCGAGAAGGCACATCGAGGGTAGTTAGGCTTCTCTTTTGACCTGCTATTCTTGATTGTACATATCTGTTTATATTTTGCCATATTTTTCCATTGTTCATATTCACTGTTTTTATTTCATTTTTTCATAATTGACAATTGTGTTTCTTACACATTCTCTCTTTTCTTTTTCTTGCGAGGGCCCGTGCAGCGACGTGGAGGCAGCTTGATTCTTCACCAAGTCGCAGGATAATGTGAGAGGAGGAGAAGAAGTATTGAAGGAGACAAAAAAAGAACTATTTCTTTATTTTTTTCTAGCATTTGAACCCTTGTAAACAGACATTCATTTGTTGCGGGGTCTGTTTCGCTAAGTGTTGGGGCACTTGGGGGACCTCATAGGATTTGTTTTCATCGCCTTATTTTTCTTTGTTTCACGCGGATTTCGTGAGATACCTATTGATTGGTTCAATTAATTTTCTTGAGCCAGGTAATTAATAAGGTCCAAACACCCTAAACAAGAATTTCTGTACCTACAGAATAGAGCATAATTGGACTTAGTCGAATTTAATTAGTAGCTGCCCATTAATAGAAGCTATTTTTAGGACGGTTCGCTAGCATTTACATATAGGTTAGTTTATTTTTTCTCTATTTAAATTCCATGCGTATCACCCTACATGTAGAGTGGTGGCGACAAGGTACGCATATCTAACCCATGCATGCATAATTGTGTTTAATCGCATATTAGTATTTCTGATCTTTTTTATTGTTTTCACTCACATAAGTTAAAAAGGAAATTGGACACTCAGTAGGTAATTCATTGAAAATATTCAAACTGAGTGACAACTGCCTAAAATTTTGGACTACTAAAGAAAACTCGACCCTAAAATAAACGTAAGGAAAAATCATTGTTTTGGGGAGAGTCACCCACCTTGTTTGATTTATCTGCAGCGAGAGAGCAACTGGCACACTAGGATAGAACGACGCCCGAACTCTCTTCAGACTACTATCTTGTGATTAGTTTTCCTCAAGGGTAATCGCTCCGAGATTTCCTTAGCAGAGTGGGCAGATCGGGTAGCCGGTAAACGGTCCGCACCCATAATGGCTGGGAAAAACTAGTTGTGAGATTGGGCCAGTCTCCTGGGAGCATTGGGTTCCTAACAGCTCGCTTTAACCGCTCTAATAGATTGTATTCTCATCAAACTCTAAAAATTGACAAGATGATTGACCGAACCTTCAAGGTCTTCACATTGCGTTGAGTTGGTGAACTTGGGGTTTGTATTATGTTTGATTGCTTGTGTTCATACTAGATCCTTCTACGCATTTGCGCCTTTTTCTCCACATCTTTTGACTTGACCCTTGTGCTCTCCCAATCCTATCTTTTGTTTCAAAGATGGCCGACTGGAGTTATTTTAATCCGATCTCTGCAGACTTCTCGCACTCTCCAGCTAATCCACCTTCCTTTTTCCAGGAGGACTTTCCTCTTGATTTTTGTGCATATCCGCCGAACCCATTATTTCAGGAATCGGACGATGATTTTCACCCACCCTCATTCCACTCAACCGACCCTTTTATTTTGGAGTCACCTTTCATGGTGTCCACACTTGAGACCCTGAACCAGATGATGGAGCATATGAATTCAAGGATTAGCAATCTATTTAACATAAATGAGAGCCATAACATTGCTCCACTATTTGAAGATATGGATTCACTTGAGGATAATCATCAGAGCTTGTAATAACCCAAAAGACAAAAAAAATTAGAAAATTTTAAAAATCCAAAAAGATTCTGTGAGACACATTGTTGATTCATTTTATGAATAGAGGGCACCCATGCCAAACCATTTTCCCACATCGTCAATCACCACATGTCCCAACCTTGACCCCATGGATGCCACTATACAGATTGTTCTTGGCAATCCTCGAGTAAATACTGATTCCGACCTCCTCCCTTGTATGGAGGAGGTCCAAAAATTCAAAACAAATGTTGATTGAACCTGAAGTGATGGCCACTATTCACAAGATCATTAAAGCCCCACTTCACCAGACCATGACCCATTTATTTGCTCCTTAACACAAGAAGAGAAAGTAGAGTAGCAGATATGAGCGCCACATCTTGACCATGGCCACTGCCTACGCCATCTCCCACCGTCCAAATTTTAAGAAAGGGAACACTGCAACACCTCTTGTGAGTTGCTCCATATCTGACTATTCTTGTGATAACACTCTCCTTGATGGCAGTTCATCAATAAATATAATACCCTTCTCTATGGTACAATCTCTTCATCTTGGGCCTCTCAAGAAAACTAGGATGATAGTTCAATTTGCTGAAGGATCTTTCAAGTAGCCGAAGGCTATTCGAGAAAATGATGTCATTCTTGTTCAAGGCATGAACTTCACTTCATATTTTGTCATATTTCCCATGGAGACCTCCACCCCTGTGGAGCATCCTCCCATCATCCTCGGATGGCTTTTCCTCGCCTCTACGAGAGCCGTTATTGATTATGTATCTGGAGAGATTCGCTTCCGTTCTGATGTAGGGAGGGATGTGTTGATCACTACACCCACTACTGACCAGATACCTGCATCCCATGAGAGTGTGCCCGCGTTAGCCAACCCCAACGACCTTGACCTTGGTGATAATATCAGAGATTCTTGTTGTATGTTGGATGATAATGAAACCCAAGAATTCCTCTTCAATTAAGAAAAGTCGGAAAGCATTGACCTTGGAGTTCCCCCATCTGGTATGTGGAGATGCATTAATGACATCCACGGGATCTACACGATAGACAGCCTAGAGCGGAAGGTAGAGTATGAGACTAGACAAGACATACATGATTTGACTACTTTTCATTGATGAGTCCGTTCCTATTCACCCTGATTTAGATGAGACCGATAAGGACCAATTTGATTTGATTGCTTTTATAATAGAATTTGGTCATTTTGATAAAGATGATGATCCAGTAGAGGATCACCAGGTTGGAATTGATCTTACATTTTTTATGATGATTTCGAGCCTTTTTACTTTGATATTTATGAGACTGCCCAGGCCGGACATGACCACACTACTTCCACTAACTGATTCGTGCCTGCACACTCTGAGACTGTCGAGGATACATTCTTGGTCGATCCTGATCAATTCATGTAGAATGATGACCACAATATCGACCTACACCTTGTCAGATCCATACCTCAACGGTCCCGCAAGAATGTTCGCTTTCGACCTTCTTGACCTTTGTACATCCACTCCTTTTGTATATCCTTTTGTTTCACTCTTTCTTCTTCTGTTTTATCATTCACCTCTTTTTTGCGCGTGTGTGTATATATGCTATACTTAGGATGTGCTTTATCCAAAGTATGGGGGGTGAATGATTTGTGTTGTTTATATTCGTCCTGTTCATCACTCTTGTTGTTGCCTATACTTACAGATACTCTACCCTAAGTATAGGGGCGGTGATGTTGTTCATATCATTTTTTAATTTTATTTTTGTGCCCATACTTTCTCTGCATCGTTTTTCTCCTTTTGTACAGTCTTCTATACTTAGGATTACTTGATCCTAAGTATAGGTGGGATCACTAACTTCTATTCTTTTCATTTTCTCTTTGAATCATTGTAGCGTAGGAGTCTTTTCACTTTTCTATACTTAGCACGAGTTATGTCTTCCTTTGTCGCTCTCTGATCACTATGAGAACATAGTTCGAGCTAAGTATAGGGGGTGTCGTATATATTGTATATATACTTTAGACATAACTCGTACTTTAAAATATGTTTATTTTTGGGTATATAAATTTGTAAAATCCACGTAAGTGTCTGTATAGACTTTGATCACCTTGGAAAGAAAAACCAAAAAAACAAAACAAAAAAACACAAAAGAACAAAAAAACAAAGCAAAAAAACCAACAAAAAACAAATAAAAACAACAAAAAAATCAAAAACAAAAAACAAACAAAAACAACAAAAAAACAAAAAACAAGCAAAAAAATTCTTGTATATACTTGTATATATTTTACTAACCCTTTTTCCTTTTTGAAAAAAACTGCAAAACCAAAAATTGATAAAAAGTTGCATAAAAAAACTCTTTTAGCATGTGCATCACTTTTCCTTTCTTTTCCAAAAACCCATAAAAAGTTCAAAATTAGAAAATAGTTTCAAAAAAATTGCTTCCTTTTTGCATTGTACATATTTCTTACATTTGCATGTGCATTTTTTAGGATAGTATTGACATTTAAACTAAGTCTGGAATAAAGTTGAAGAATGGAACTTAGTTGGGCCTTAATCCACTTAATTTCAGAGGAACCTTATAAGAACTGGAGTTAAGACTTTTCAGGTCCTAATGACTTTATTCTTTGAGTCCATAAGACTATGTTCACATGTCATCTTGATTAGTCTAAGTAGAACATTTAACAACACACACATGATTCTTTCAGACCGTGGATTATCTTGGACAAGCACTCTACACGTATCTCTTCATGGAGGATGTAGTGAGGAGGCAGAATATTTTGGCTTGGGGTAGCATACGAGGGTAGTACATCTAGGTGGAACCTCTCATCTTCCTCTAGGGAGGGAAGTGCTTCTCAACCTGGTCTAGCGATGTTGAGGTCAAAAGACAGGATGTTGTGGGGTTGCAATAGTGCTTCAAAAGAGGGATCGTCTACTAGCTCAAGAGGGAAAACTCCTTATGCGCGTACTGCACCTTGTATATATTTTCAAAAAAAAAGAAGGGAAATAAAAATGCAGAATCTCCAAAAGTGGACAGGCTTGATTTAAAAAGTAAAATGCCTGCTCGAGTGTATACAAGGATATAAAAAAAATAATTAATAAGAGCTTCAACGTCAAATTTTCGTAAGCTTGTAGCGGATGACTTGGCTACACCGGTCATGCATCCAAGGATAGGTAGCTACACTGGGTACCATCCATTCTTTTCTTCATCTCCTCTTCTTGAGCTGGTTGTACTTCAACTTAGAAGGGAATATCCCCACTCCACAAGGAAAGAGTTGCTAGACTGGGGAACTAGAGTTACCTTGTTGAGGGAGGTTGTTTCTTTGCTACTTTTGGGATGGGGAGCTATATTTCACTTACACCATACAAGTACAGATTCATAGTCATAAGGATTTCTATATGTAGACTTGTTCTGACCTGACTGTTGAGGAGACCTGAATAGGAGTCTTATGGAACTTAAAGGTTGTTAGGTTTTAAATCCATTTCCCATTAAGGTTCTGCCACACTAATAATCCAAAGGTCTGATGGAGCTCCATACTATAATTTTATGAAGTAAGTTTAATACTCAATAGTGTCCTAATTTCTTTATATTCCTTTCTTTTTCTTATTATTCAGTTATTCTTTCAAATAAGTGTTTACTATGGGACTAGAAAAGGTAAAGCATAGGGGGATGATAAATATGCATTTCATCATCTTTATTCATTTGTTTTAGCTTAAAATCCCTAATAAAACACATGTATATAATACTAACTCCATATTCTTACTAACTTGCATTTGTGTGTAAATATTGTACACTTATTACCATTTTAACCTAAATAAATAAATAAATAACGGAAAAATAAAGAAAAGAAAAAAAAGAAAAGAAAAGAAAAGAAAAGAAAAGAGAGAAGACTGTATGATATAATGGATACAGGTTAACCCAAACCCCGAGAGAAGTCAAGACTTGATCGACCAGGAATAAAGTATGGGGAGATAGGGTCCTTAATCAAAAAATCAAAAAAAAAGTGTGTTGTATATATTTGTATACTGCACTATTTTATTTGTACATCAATTGACCTCAAACTAAATAATTTTCAAAACAAAGTTGTAAATAAAAATGTTTTCTAATTAATAAAAATATTTTCAAAATAAAATCATGTACAAAATAAAAGCAACCACATTTAAAAAAGCCACTAAGCGATAATTGAAAGACAAATTTCGGCTCCGTATGTACTCAAATTGAACCAAACTCGCTTATGTTGTATTTTAAATTAAATTATCTTTAAAATGGCTATGATTTCATAATTTTTGGAGTTACGGTTGAAAAGTCAGTTTTCTGGGGCGGTTTGTGCAATTTTACCATTTATTTATATATATTGTATTTGTAAATATTTGTAAATATATTTACTAATTATTTAAAATAAAAATAAAAAAATAAAAATTTTAAAACAAAAAAAAACTAATTTCCTTATTTGACTATGTAATACCATATGTATATAGTACATGTATATAGTAGCTATTCTTAAATAACCATCACAAAAAAATAAAAAAAATATTTTTTATTCAATTTAATCAAGTGACGAAAATACAAAAAAGTTCTAATTTTTCTAAATAATTTTAACATTAATCTCTTTCTTATCTCTATTTAATTTCAGTTTTTTTCCTTGTCTCTTTATGTCATTTCAAATTTTGAATTTCAAATTCTTATCTTCTCTTTTTATATGTCTCCTTCTCCCTCATTTCAACTTGATCAATCTTTGGTGAGAGGAGCCCAATCTCCAAGAGTCTTCTTGTCGCAGAAGGGTACCTAGCCTCTGAGTCATCCGGTGACGGCGAGTCGGCCTTCGTCGTGGCAATCACAGTCTTTTCCGCTCCTAAGGTGAGATCCATTCTTTTTCTTATTTTTCATTTAGGTTAATCTTAATTTAATTTTTCACCTTTAATTTCATCGTCATTTTTTTTCTAGATCTTAGAATCCATCATGATTTCGATTCATCTTCGATTCCGATTTTTCAACTCATTTTCTTGATCCTATCATGTTCTTTTCTACCTCACACGATCTCTCACCTCCGACAACACACGGTGGTCGGAGATCTAGTTCCATCGGCCATTTTCCTCGGAACCGTACTAATTCACATCTTCTGTTTTGATTTTGGAATCGAGTCATCATGCTCATGTCTTCATTTGTTTATAAATAAAAAAATAAAAAAATATTTTCTCTTTCTTTATAACATTTGTTTTGCAGGATGAATAAAAAAAATATAAATAAAAAAATTTATAAAAAAGGTTTTCTCATGTTACAGCTTTCTATTTTTTTTAAATTCTCTCTATGTCATGTTTTTACAAAAAAAAATGAGCGGCAGCCTTCGCCGCCGCCGCTCCTCCGCCTTGGCCCCCAGCTCTGCCATCCTTCATCGCCCACACAACGGCTCCGTCCAGATCACCCCAGCCTGTAGCCCAGGCCACCGTCGCCCTCCAACACAGCATCTCTGCCACCGTCCCTCCATCGCACCTTCGCCTGGGTGTGTGTCTCCTAGGAGTCCCACCTCCTTCTGCCGACGATTAGATTGTCCACCGCACCACCGCCGATTGTAGTTGCCGAGCGCGCGCCTACATCTCCATCTCCGACGCATCACCAGTGCGACCACTGACTGCGTGGCTCTTAGGCGCAGCTCTACCGCTACCGCGGTAGCACCGCCTCATTCCAGCCACATGTATGTGCACTTCCCAGTGCCGTCAACTGCGTGCCCCCTATGTTGTGTTCTGCTAGCGAATGAAGAAAAGAAGAAACCCTAGAGGGGGGAATTAAAAATTGGAGAAATTACATACACACTTTCGGAGATTTGAGAAATTACGAAACAACCTAGATCCAGAATTGTCATGTGCACAACATGCATTCAATGAAAAAATTGCAACTCCTCACCTCCGACATTTCAGAATTAGCGCGAACGCCCCAGTAGCCCCACATCACATGTATAACATGTTTATCTTAGGTAATTTTTGCTTTAAGACCTCTGTTTTATTTCTATTATTTATTTGATGTAAAACATTAAGTATTTGCATTTCAGTCCCTATTTCTATACTATTTATTGCTTGTCTTTTATATTGAAATAAATGTGTTTTGTGCCTTAAAGATTTAAAAAAATTAACTTAGGCTCCTCTTATGTGCATCTTCATTGTGTAAAAATTACATTGCATTTTAATTTTATTTGTTATTATTAAAAAATAAAAAATAATATCATTTTCTCTTCCTGAAATTCAAAAATTCATAAAAATTTGAATATTGCTCTAAAAATTCCAAAAATTTAGTTTACTTTCTTTTCATTGTCTTTTACTTTCTGTCCAATTTTCATGCATTAACTCTTTTCAAAACCCAAAAAAATACCAAATTTTTAGAAAAATCACAGAAGATTATACAGAAATCTAAAAATTGTGATTTCACTTCCTGTTTGTAGATATTTGTCTATAGTTTTGCATAAAAATAGTTGCTAGGAGTTTTGGGCACTTAAAATATTTCTAAGTTACAAATTACTCCAAGATGTGCACTATTTATCATTTTTGCCATTGTTTGATTTTTAGAAAAAAACAAAAATATCTGAAAATTCTACAAAAAAATCTCAAACATATTTCAAATCCTTTGAAACCCAAAAAATTTTCTCTGCATTTTTCTAAGCATTTCTGACTATAATTGAAAAATACAAAAAGAGTATGGTGCACATATTTCTTCTCTTGTGCATATTGTTCTTTATTTTTGAAAATAAATAAAATTGCAAATAAAAATCATTAAAAATTTGAAAATCAGAAAATAAATAAATAAAAAAATTAGAAATGAAAAAATTTAAAAAAAAATAAAATGATAAAAAAAATTCACAAAAAATAAAGATAGTTTGCCAATGAGCTTCCTTTTTCTCTTAATTAATTTTCAATATTTGAATAACCCTCAGGAATTGTAGACTCCCTGAATTTGATCCTGTTGCTATACACGTAAATAATTAGCAAAAAAATTCTCCCACTCCATTATTCTTGTAATTTTATTTGTAGCTTGAGAAGGGAAAAATTGTTTGTTTGTTGATGCTTGATTGGGTTGCAACGACATTGTTCTAATTAATATAATTAAAACCCATCAAAATCGTAAGCAACAGTTTCTCGTTTGCATTGCATAGAAATTTTTTGCATAGCATAACATTTATTTTATTTTTCCATCACATTTAATATGCATAAAATCACATGAAAACACATTCTTCTCAGCATCACTTTTTGTATCGCATTTGCATCTCATATTTTGTTTATGCATTGTTCGTTTGTTGTGACTTATCAGAACAGTGTTTCCTGGGAGGGTCTTGTCAATCCACAAGGTGGATCAAGAGCCGTTGAAGCAACTGCTCATGGGAGGGGTTTTGATGCCCTCCTAAGGTACATGAAGACAATAAGAGCTTTATGAACCATGAATATTGCAATTCATTACATATTTTAATTAAGATCAAAGTTTATTTAGCAGTCCCCTTTTTTAGTTTTTAGGTTTTCACTTTTATTGGATATTTTGCAAACAAGCACCGGACAATTTTGTGAATTTTCATTTAAGTCCTAGGTGCTCAAAATCATAGGGAGATAGCGAAAAATCTATGTAAGTTTATTCAATGATGGAAATCTCACCATAGAATATAATGATGCATGCAGAGTTAGAGGACATACAATGCTTCCCAACTCTCTCCATATGGTATGCAAAACATAATTTTTAAACCTACAACATGGTAGTGTGCAATTGACAAAATCACTCGAACCATTAACTACTATTAGTCATGAAGAACCAAATGTCAATTATTCAAAAATGAACCCAAAATTTCGGTCTTTGAGATACCTCGATGCCCACCAGAAAGGGTCCTGCGAACGTTATATGGTGCCTCTCTCGTTGTGTGGGCTCAAATCTAAATAGTTCACAATTATTAATTTGAATAGATCCAAATATAGAAGACTATAGGAACATGATTCTTATTTGGGTTTGGACCGAATCATCAATACAAGCAGTCCTAAAATCTAGGTGCTTCAGGTACACAACAAATAGAAACAAAGGTGGAAAACTCAAAACATCGGGACAAATGAAAATAAAGAGAACAATAGGGAGAAATAAACTAAGAAGGTGAAGAAAACTCAAAGAGAATTGCGAGGACCCCCAAGTGAACAAACACTAGGTAAAATAAGTCTGAGAGTCTAATGTCCAAGTCCTTGTATTATTACAAATAATAATGAACAATGAATCACTCTCTCACCAAAAATAAAGTAAAATCCTAAGATAAGATCTATGCTAAGTGATCTCCTTTCTATGCTTGCTTCCTCTCCTACTGGCCAGTGCAAGAAGGCCAGTCTCCACCAAGCTTGGCTGCATCGACTCCCTAAGAAGTCGTCCATGTGTAGCGGGCCCTCGCATCAAACACAAAAAAGAGAGGTATTAGCACAGGTAACCACATAATATGTTCAAAGAAATAAGAGCTGAAATATGTACAAATAATAAAAATTTAAAAAATTTTGTATATAAAAAATGAAAGAAAAATACAACTATGGACAACTTAGGCAACAACACGTTGCTTCTCGGCAATGTTGCTATTTGATCAGAGCAGCCTGCGAGGGTCTTGTCAATCCACAAGGCGGATCAATAGTTGTCGAAGAGACCTCTCACGAGAATCTTACTAAATCAACAAGTACCCACAACATATGAATAATCAACGAATGGCAAAAATGTGAAGTACAGATTATTTTAGTCTACAAACAAAGGTGTATAATGTGTAAGCATGTAGAGGCTGAACACTGAGAGCAAACAATGTAGCCTAATAATTATTTATAATCAAAATGAAGTATGTACCCAAGTGTCTTCCTAGTCTTTTTATGTGGGTTCTTGGTTTTTATTATTTTTTATTATTTTTTATTATTTTTGTTTTTTTAATTTTGATCTTATAATATTAACTTCTTTTTATTTTAAATATTGTATAATATTATAGATATATATATAAGGGTATAAGAATATATGTAAGATAATGTATATATGATATATGATTTATACGTATAATACATAATAAATATACAAAAATGAGAAATAAATATTAAGATGTATAGCCCTTTTTATATATTATTTTTTCATTTTAAGATTTTTATAAGGTATATATAATTACAAATAATAATATATAACTATATATAGGTATTTATAGAATATGGGATATTGTCATTATAAATATATCTAAAATAATAAAAATTTGCAAAATAATATGTTTTTGGTTTTTTATATTTTTCTAATGTTTTTATGATTTTCACGTCTTTTTCTAATTTTTAAGTAATTTTAGATTCCAAAATAATAAAAAATAGTGATAGTTAAATAGGTCGAATTCTTTTGAGATCTAAAATGCTAAATAAAGTCAAAAATTCCCAAACTAATTTTAATATGGAATAATATATATAAAGAAAATTACTAAATATAAATAAATGATTTTGGAATTTTAAAAGAATTTTTATATTTTTTATAAGATTTTGGAGCTTTTTAAATATTTTTTCATATTCTTTTTATATTTTTAGGGATTTTTGTTCTAAAGATATGAAATAATAAACAATTTTTTTTGAATTTTTCAAAAATGTTTTATAATTTTTAGGTTTTTTCAGTTAAATAGGAGCAAAATGTGTTCTTTTTGAATTTTAATAAATAGAAAATGTGCATAAAGTGCAAAATAATATTACGTAGCGTGGAAGAGCATGCTTCCATGTACGTTATCCTATGTTTACATGATTTTTGGAGCACGGATGGTATTTATAAAAATTAAACAAACACACACAAATGAATAAGTTGGTAGGGACCAAGTTGTAAATAAATAAATTTCCATACATTTAAAAACCCTAAAACAAAATCGTAGGGCATGCTTGCAATTTATTCATGAATATGTATATTATATGCACTTGGTAGGGGCATAAATGCAATATACAAAAAATTCCAAGTCCTTTCTACAAATTAGCCGTAAACTTTAATACAGAATATACAAAATTTTGGTCTTATTACAAATACAAAAAATTGTAAGGGTTTATTTATAAAATGTCCAACTCACGTGGAAGGCCATGTGAGGTGAGCTAGCATGGACACATATGTAAATACATTAAAAGACAAGGGGATCCATGCAAAATAACCACATTTATTTGCACTTCAGACTGAACTTATAAAATTAAATATTACTATACAAAAATGTGCGGTATATATGAAATTTACCCAATATTGGCTTTCCATCGGAAATCATATGATCTATGCATCCTCGGTGATTGATACCCCTTTGGGAATATGGGGCTCAGACTAGATCCAATGGGAGATTAAACAGTGGTGGCTCCTCCAAATCCGACGGCGGTGAGATGACTAGAGCTACTCTCTAGATCAGATGGTTGTTTTTGTCTTCGAAGAACCGAGAGAAACTCCTCCTCTGCCGAGCTTCAATCTTCAAATCCTCAAACCCCTGAGCCTCTTTCGCAAAATGGTGCACATGCTTGAGGGTGATACCCGTAGCTCTTGGAGGCCTTAAAAAGGGTCAGGACTCATCAGAGGAGTGATGGCTGCTTGGAGAAAAATGGAGCTCCAGAAGTTGCGCATTTGGTGTGGATGGCGCTCAGACAGGCCCTTCAGGCCTACAAACTATATATAACGACTGGTGGTGAATGGGCGATCACTCTTGACCTATATTTAGGTGGAATCGATGTGAATATGGCGTGGGGCACAGAGGTCCAGTGAGGTGGTGGTGAAGGGATTTCGATATCCAGATCTTGATCAGATTTGGGTGGATGAAGTGATGCTAAAGATGGAGAGACAACAGGGAAAGATAATGGGGTGGATTGTGGACGTCGAAACATGGTGGCACTATGATAAACGATGGGCGGAGCTCGAGAGCTCCAACTAAGAAAAAACTTAATCCAACGCTAAGGCAAGTAATTAGACTTTAAACTAAAATGCAGAATTGAAAGACAATAACTAAATATAACTAGAAATAGAAAGGGCGCAGCTCGAAGTTGGCTTGCACGCCAAGGAGCAAGATGGCGTCGGAGCACCATCGTGGGTTGCCTCCTCTCCTCCGTTCTCCGCTCCAGCATCGTAGTGGATCACCCACTATTACCTAGTGTCACACTTGGTAGAGGGTAGAAGAGTTCAGGGCTTTAATAGGGATGAAAGAATCAAGGAATGAATTGGGGTTTTATTTAGGACATGGGTTAGGGTAACTTCGATCGAGGTTATTATGTGGCTCGATGGAGATCAATGAGGTCTAATGATGGAACAATTGGAAGAGGATAAAAGAAGAGCTCGAGGCGATTTGATGATCAGGATAGCCTTGAAAATTCGAGGAAGTGAGATGCGCCTTGCTATGACAAAAGTCAGATAAGAAGGTAGTCCAGTTGACTTGGGTAAACAAAGGGACAAATCTAGTTTATCTATGTGGACCAACCAGAAAAGTGCAAGGCAAAAATACCTTGGAAAATGAATAATAAATATTAAATTAATTAATTTTAGGTTAGAAAATAAGGAATAAAATAAACGAATATTTTATTGAGGTATATTGTACAATAGGGGTACAAAACCTAACTTTTGCATCTTAACTCCAAATCAAATGAAACCACCTTCATTAAATAGCTAATGAAAAGTTATATAAAATTAAAGGTGATTTTTATGCATTTTGAGTTCATTTGGAGAAGATATGGGTCTGGGAAGTTCGGATTTTGGCTTTTTATTCTAAGTGTAGAATGTACATTTTGTATTATTTTTATGTGATATAAATTTTATATTTTTATATGTACTTTTATCTACAACTTTCATGCACAAAAATTATTTATTTGATGTATAAATAATAAAGAATATAATACGTCCCAGAAATGAATGATTGAATAAATAAAATTAGGGTTTTAGTGTGTGTTTGACCATTATCTCCCCCTACTTTATTCCTTGTCGACCCGATCATCTTGATGCCAAGGTCTGTTAGGGTCATAAAATACCTTTGGCATTTTATTTCATTTTCTTTTCTTTTCTTTTTTTATTCTTTTATTTTGGCTTTAAACATTGTATTTTATACCATAATTTTACACTAAATAATGAATGTTAATTAAGGAAAAATAATGATATTTACAGGCATTTAGCTAGGGAATGAAGGCCAAAATGAAAGAATAAAGGTGATGGAATGGAGATTCATCACCCCCTATACTTTCCTTTGCTAGTCCCTAGCGAGCACTTATTCCTAGAAGTGACGAAAAGAAAATAAAGAGAAGAAAAAGAAAGAACTTGGATCGATTTTAACTTTCAAAATTGTCTTCATAAAATCAATGTTTGGAGCTCAGTCGGACCTTTGGAAGTTAAGCTTGTCAGAACCTTAATTAGAAATTAGACTTGAATCACAACATCCTCTAAGAACAACAAAATTATGCTCAATTCGTTTCAAAAGCTAGGTGAGAATAAGTGAACTCATATGCAAAATGTTATGACTATGAATCTCTCTTGGACGGTAGGTGTGATATGTAGCTCTCCTCGACTGAAGCGGTAAAATCCAGTCTTCTCCAACATGGTGACTCAAATTCCCTAATCCAATAACTCTTTCCTCGAGAAGCAGGGTATTCCCTTCTATGTTCAAGTACAACTAGCTCAAGAAGAGGAGGTGGAGAGAAGAATGGACTTTGGCCAGTGTAGATACCTATCTTAGGATTTTTGACTAGTGTAGTCAAGTCATCCAGCTGTAGGGTAACATATATTTGACTTTGAAGCTCAATCTTTCTTATTGGCTATACAAATATATACATACTTCGTCATGCATTTTATTTTCATTCAAGATCGTCCACTTTTTTTTGAGTTTTTATTGCATTTTTTTGAACAATATACACAACCGCATTTACATAAGGACATTTTCCTCTTGAGCTAGTATATTATCCCTCTTTTGAAGCATTATTTCAACCCATAACTTCTGTTATTAAACCTCATGGCAAATGCATGGGATTGGGGTACAATGGCAAAAAATGTGTGACTTCCAACGTTTCCATTGGCTTGTGTCCCATGCTGGCAAATCCAGTCCTCTACCACCTCAACTAAGGTGAGCAAAGTGAATGGTACAGGTGTGCAGGCTAGGTCATTATCAACAAGAGTCATGTATGTGTTTCGAAATATTCTGCTTAGGCAGTCAAGACGACACTAAACCAAGACATGTGGTCTCAAAGAATTAAGTTTCGCAGACCTGAAGTGCCTCAAATCCAATTCCTATAAGGTTCAGGTGATTAAGTGGATCAAGGTCCAACTGAGCTCCAAACTTCGGATTTTATTTAGACTCGTTCTTATCATCATCAATCCAAAAAATGCAAATGCTATGTATAGTGCAAGAAAAATATTTTTGTGATGCAATTTTTTGGTTTTGATCTTTTTATAAATTTTTGAAAAGTTTTGCATATTTTGATGCATTTTTGAAAATAATTTTGGAAAGGTTTTTTGGATTTTTCAAAAACAAAGGTTTTCATGAAAAGAAATATGTGCTGATATTTACACGGGAGTGCTTATTCGGTATTTAAGAATTGGGATTTAAGAATTTACTCTAGTTTATTATTTACATGGTTTTATATAAATTTAAATTATTTCATTTACCTGAATTGTATATCTGGTTCTCAATATAATTTGAAAACAATTTTGCACACATTTTGAAAACCTTATTTTGCAAATTATAATTTGACAAGTAATTTTTACAAACATTCTCAGAATTTGACAGTATGTATAGATTTTTCAAAATATTTTTGCATCCATTTTCCAAACCATTTGCAAATAGATTTTCAAAACATTTTATTCACACAAAGTAAAGAATTGTTTACAAGAAAAACATTTTTACAGAGTTGAACATATTTTACACAACATTTTCCTGACAGTTTCAAAATATTTTTCGAGCAGATTTTCCAACTATTTTTCAAACATTTTGGAAAACATTTTAGTTGATTTACTAATTAGTATATACAAGGAATTTTAATGAATTTTATACAATTATGTTTTTATTAATTAATTGTATTTTATCCATACTTATTAAAAATACAAAAGTATGAGTTATGAATAAAGTATATATAACATATATATGGCCCCCTAAAATTAGCTTGAGCAATGTCCTCATAGATCGATGAGAAAAGAAAAGACATAACTTGTACTAAGTATAAAAGAGCCTATACTACAACGATTGAGGAATAAAGAATCAATGAATGAGAAGTCGATTGTCCACCCTATACTTAGGATGAAATAATCCTAAGCATAACAGGTTGTATCTACATGCACAGAGGGTCAAGGGTGGGAATGAATAGATCAGCGACTCGTCCTGTCTTTCGCTATACTTGGGGTAAAATAGCCCTAAGTAAAGCTAGGAATATGAACAAGAGAGGAGATAGGTAAGGGATCAAAGAATGAATAGAGGGACACACTCATCCCCCCTATACTTGGGTGAAGCATATCCTAAGTATATAAGTGATGAGTGAGATGGATGAAAGAAATAATGGAAAGAAAGAAAAACAAACAGAAGAAAATAAAAGAAGAAAAGAAGAAAACTAAAGAAAGAGTTTTGAGGATCATTATCGGAATCTTTAGATCTACTGTAGTTGCGGAGGAAGCATCTTCGAAGATCAATTGAACGGAGTCGATAACGGACAAGAAAGTTTCATGCTCAAGATATGGCTTCAGTAAAAAACATTGACAATGAACAGTTGTGCGTCCGATGACAACTCTGATATCAAAATGCTTCCATTATCACGCATTTCATTCACTCTGAATGGCCATGTCCATTTACTCATTAGTTTCCATTAATATCTTCAACTTTGTGTAGAATAACCACACTTTCTGCCAAATCTCGAAGGTCTTTCTTTTGATGTGCAGGTGGTGTCAGCATCTATCCTTATCCTTGTACATCTAGTTGTTATCATATGCATAGTCTCAGCCAGGAGCCTGTTTAGATCCACTTTTCTTTGCGACCATGTTTATGTGAGTCCAATTTGCATGTGTTGGCTGCCCATAGTGATTTATAAATTAGCACGACTGACAGATGGCATGGCTTTCCCTATACATGACGATAGGGTGACATGCCCAAGGGAGACTTGTAGGCAGTCTTGTACGCCCAAAGGACTGAGTCCAAGAGTTGGGACCAATTCTTTCTGTCCGGACTCACAAGCTTCTGAAAGATTGTCTTAATTTCTCTATTTGATATCTATGCCATGCCATTAGTTTGAGGATGATGAGGAGAAGCGACACAGTGCTTGATGTCGTACTCCTTCATAAATTTCTTGACCTCTTTGTTTAAAAAGTGACTACCCCCATCTGATATTAGAGTATTTGGTATCCCAAACCATGAAATGATGTTCTCTCTCAGAAATCGACAAACTATACAGCTATAGTGGCTCAACGGGAATAGCTTCAATCCAACGACTCACGTAATCAACGATAAGAAGGATGTATTAAAGTCCATGACTATTGGGAAAGGAGCCCATGAAATCAATTCCCTACGCATCAAACATAAGAAATATGAATGAACTTCAAGGGCATCGAGTCTTTAGCTGTGAGGGTTCATCCTATTTTCTTACATTCAACACAACCTTCGACATATGTTGCTACACCTTTGAATAGTGTGGGCCACCAAAGGCGTACTATAATACTTTTGCTATTTTTCTATCTCAAGAGTGGTGTCCACCAGATTCGAGTGAGTGAGAGGACACTATAATGCTCCTTCTGAGGAATACACCGATGCCCAATGCAGTCTGCTCATTCCCTGAATAAGAGTGGGTCTTCCCATTGGTAGAAATGGATTTTGGACAAGAACTTGTCCTTCTTGATCTTTGTCCAATCTTGTGGGAGTAAACCATAGATGAGGTAGTTCACAACGTCGGCATACCAAGGGAGTCACCACGACAAGAATTGACTTGTCAGGAAAGTTGTTTGTCGAGGGTGCACCACTCAGTGGAGGTTCTTGATGTTCAATTCTAGAGAGGTGATCTGTTACCTTATTTTTAACTTAAGGGTTATCTTTGATTTCCATGTTGAACTCCTAGAGGAGAAGGATCCATCTGATCAATCTGGACTTCTCATCCTTCTTCTGTTATTTATATCGGATAATAGAGTGGTCAGTGTAGATGGCGACTTTAGATCCAAGAAGATAGGATCTGAATTTTTCACGGGAGAAAACCACAGCCAACAACTCTTTCTCTGTAATAGTATAATTTTGATGTGCTCCATCTAATGTCTCCCTGGCGTAGTGAATGGCATAGGGCATAGGTCACTTTATCTTTCCTTTGTCCTAACACAGCTCCAACTGCAAAATCTGATGCATCCGTCATGATCTCAAAAGGTAAAGACAAATCCGATGGCTATAGGACATGAGTTTGAGTGATTAGCTGCTTCACCTGATTGAATGAAAGGAGAACCTGCTGATCAACATTAAACTCTGTCTCCTTGAATAGTAATTCAGCTAGAGGTCTAGTGATGTGGCAGAAGGCTTGGATGAATCGTCTGTAGAAACCTACTTGCCTCAAGAATTACCTCACATTTCTCACATTATGAGGTGGCTTGAGATCGGCGATCACATCTACCTCTATTGGGCTGACTTCCATGCCGTACTTGGAAACGTGGTCCAACACAATTGCTTCAGTGACCATAAAGTGGCTCTTTTCCCAAGATAGTACGAGATTGACTTCTTAGCATTGCTGAAGTACTCTATCTAGGTACTCAAGATAAGAATCGAAACTATCACCATAGATGAAGAAGTCGTCCATGAACACCTCAAGAGAAAGGCCAACAATATCGGTGAAAACTGGAAGCATGCACATTTGGAATATGACAGGTGCATTGCATAGACCAAAGGGCATTCTCCTGAAAGCGTAGGTGCCGAACGAGCAAGTGAAGGTAGTCTTCTCTTGGACCTTTGGAGTGATTGACCCATGGTTTTACCCGGATTACCCATCCAAAAAGCAGAAGAACTCCTTTCCGATCAATCTTTCTAGAACATAATCAATAAATGGCAAGGGAAAGTGGTCCTTCCTTGTTGCAACAACGAGTCAGCGGTAATCAACACACACCATGATGTTGGTACCCAAGTGGAAATCTCCTCTCCTATTTCATTTTGTAATCATGGTGAGCCCTGCTATTTTTTGAACTATATGCAAGGGGCTCACCCATTTGGAGTCGAAGATGGGATAATGAAGCTTTCATCACACCACTTCGTGATTTCCTTCATGACGACATCCTGTAAGTTAGGTTCAGTCTTATCTAAAATTCTCGGGACGGCTTGGCTTCATCTTCCAAATAGATTTGGTGTAAACACAGAGCATGATTTATGTCGTGGAGGTATGATACGTGCCAGCCAAGTGCCTTGTTATTTTTCTGTAGAACCTCGAGCAGTTGAGATTTCTTGATCTGGGGCCGGCCTGCAACTGATGATGACCATATACATCTTCTTGAACCCGTAATGAAAACTTGAGACCTGCCGGAAGTGTCTTTAACATTGATTCTGATCTAACCTACTTCTCAGACACTTCAGAAACTGAACTGGTAGGTGGATGATCTGACTTGACTTTGGAGGTGCTTCTCACCTCGGTAACTAGTGGCTTAGCTGACAATGTACCTAAGAAATCATCAAAAAATTCATCATGTTCAGAAGGGCATGAATCTTCTACCGTAAAAAGGATCATCAACAAATATGAAATTGTTTCCCAGTTGACATCGGGGCATGTATCAAATGTGTTTTCCAGGTCCACCTCTAGAGGGAGGATTTCCTGAACCCATGTGTCATTAAAAAAACAGCATCCTTGATTTCTACAACAAAGTCACAGTCTACTTCAGACAATTCTGCTTGACTTTATCAGACACGACTTTTGGTTCACTGACCATATCCATTTTTACTTTGTTGCTCGAGAAGAACATGATCTTCCTAGACCCATAGTCAATCGTGGCCTCTATAGTTCGCAAGAATGGTTGGCCAAGAATAATCGGGATTTAGAGTAATGGTGCAGGGGAGTCCATATCAAGGACCACAAAATCAACACGGAACTGCATGTCCTGCACTATTACGACAATGCCCTCCAACAAACCTTGTGGTTTCTTGATTAGTCAATCAACAAACTGAAGGATCATGCGTGTCGGCTTGAGAGATCCTAGCCCAAATTCTGCAAGCAATGTGGTGGGCATGGGATTAATTGAAGAGCTGCTATCAAGAAGGGTTCACTCGAAGTTATGGTCAAAATCTCGCATCTAATTAAAGGTACTCCTTTATCTGGCTTCTTTTTTGGGATATTGTTGATTGTTGCAACTGTAGTCATGGTGATGATGTTCTTTTCAACTAGCTAGCATCTGTTATTGCGATTAGATAAACGCTTGTTCATATACACTTCCTTCAAAGCCCTTCTTTACAACAGACATATATTCCATGACTTTCAACAAAGGTAGTTCAACCATAAAGTTATTAATAATCTCCACAATACATGTATCAGATAACCCATTTTTTCGGTTTGCAAGTTTTTTGGATTTTTCAATTGCATCTGAAAAAGGAATATGTACATAATTGAAATCAAAAGTATTGTTCTTATTTACATCAGTATTCATGTCAACAACATCTTATACAACTGGACTACAAAAAGTTGTACAATCTTGAGCAGGGGGCGGACATCCAAAATCTGTGATCTCTGATCCGTCGGCTAGTGCTGGATCGGCTGATGGAGCTTGCTTCTACATGGCTGGCACCGGTTCACTTCAACTGCGATCATTTCTTTTTTGGTATTTTTATTTTTTGTTCTTTTTTCGTAGATGGTGGATGGAAAATAGCGTGGCTCCTCTACCTTCTTCTTCCTCACCCGAACCTGTAGCTAGCATGGTTGATGAAGAAGAGGATGATTCATCGGATGATGCTTTATTCTTCCCTCTGATAGTGGCAAATGGAGGCAAGGTCCTACTGCTCCTGAGGGTAACAACATCAGAAAAAACAAAATCACAATAATTTGAGTCTACTACACATACAGGACACCACATTCTACCTACTCTTCACGCTTAAAATTATTAGGGTTGGCTCAGGCTAGAATTGGAGTTTTGGTGGTCGTCAAGTTATCCAGCATCTGTGTCATCTCTTCTAAGCCCTTTACTAACCGGGTCAGACAATTGAGGCTCGGGTTCACAGGAACCACCTCGGAAGGTTCAACATGTTGAACACACTGTGGCTGATGGTTCGGAGGTTGAGATGGGTGCTATTGATATTGTTGATGTGGTGGGGATACCGCTACTGATATTGTTGATGAAGTGCAGCCGCGTATGAATGATATGGTTTGTGCTGGTGTACTGTGGCTGCCAGTACTGCTGATTCTATCTCCAATTATTATGATACTGTGGAGACTGGTGGTACTAAGGCTGAAAGAACTAGGCAAATCTCCCTCCTTGATGCTGAGGGAATGGACCAGAATTTGCAGGCTGGCCCTGTTGAGGTTCGCCTGGACATGCCAGCTGTGTATGATTAGACCAAACTCCATTCACCTCTTGAATGAGAGGCTATAGAGGGGAGAAAGGATCATAAGAAGATTGGAATTCTGGTTGGTATACCACCAATTGTTGTTGCTACGGTGCCTGGTCAGGAGTCTGCACGTAATACACGTGCTAGACAATCGGTTGCTGTGGAATGGGTTGAGGTTGATGCTGCGTGGGTTGCACTTCTTTCTTCTCAGCTAGAGTCTCAGATAGTGGATCCCCGACTAGCAAGCACTGATGGTACTCACCAACAACTCCACTTGTTTCGTGATTTGATCTAGCTTGTCCATATGCTAGGTTCTTTGTTCGATCACAACAAGTTTCTCAAGATCATGTGATCGCTTCTCGATGATATCAACCTTGGAGAAATGGCCCATGGTGATGTTGAAATTAGAGCTTTCAACTCTGTCTACTTCCTAGGACGTTGCCATATGAACATGCTTGTGGAGGATCCGAGGTTGCTTCTGATATGCACGGGATGAAGAAAGGGAGCCTTTCCTTTTGTTATATTCTCAAATATCTACCAAACAACGTCTTCATCCTTGTTAAAGTGGGATCCTCCACAGGCTGCATCAACTAGCCTCTGACTTTCTGTAGTCAAGCCCCCGAACAAGTGTTGGACCAAGCTGGTCTTTGGTATGTCATGGTGGGGGCATTTCTCCTACAGATCTTTGAATCTCTCCCATACGTCATGAATAGACTCGTGGGTAGCCTGAGAGAAGCGGTTATCCGGGCTCACATCTGGTTGAGCTGACCGAAAGGGTAAAACTTGTGGAGGAATGCAGACTTAAGATCCTCCCAGGTCATCACGACCTTCCCTAAATGGCTGACCTAGTAGAATGCCTTGTCTTGGACACTAAAGGGAAACACAGTCATCTTAACTATGCCAAATGGGATGTTAGGGTAGTGTGTAGTTCCACAAATGCATGCAAACTTTTGTAGGGATATATAAGGTTCCTCGTTGGTGTTCCCATGAAATGTGGGAAGAAGAGCAACAAGATGAGGCTTGCGCTCAAAGTGAGCATGCACGAGGGGATGTGAATCCACTCGATCATTTGTCTGTCTCCATGATTGTAAGTATGTTTTAACGTAAGATAAGGAACCTCAGGTCCCTCTTCTTCCTCTCAATCATTGTGGGGTATTTCCTCATCTCTTCCCCCTCCTCCTACAGGCATGTCGCTCAAATCATTCAACATGTCTTGAAATGGAGTATAGGCTAGTTCCTGCTCAATTAGCTACTATTGGATGGCTTGGATGGAGGTCAACAATTGACCGTTAACTTGGTTCTGATCTGGCTCTTGGCTCTACTCCATCTATGGATGTTGTTGTCCTGATCCTTCTCCCTTTTAGCAGGGAGGAGCCATCTGATGAATCTGCATTGCATCATCTTTATTAATTTATGTTAGCTTAAAATCCCTTATAAAACAACAATATATAATACTAACTCCATATTCTTACTAATTGCATATGTGTAAATATTGTACATTTATTAATTTTTTAAGATAAAATAAATAAATAAAGGAATAAAGGAAAAAGGAAGAAAATTTAAAAAAGACTGTATATATGTAATAGATATAGGTTGACTCGAACCTCGAGTGAAGGTCAAGACTTGACCTGATAAACCAGGAATATAGTAGGGGGAGATAGGGTCCTTAATCAAAAAATCCAAAAAATGTGTTGTAAGTATTTTTTCGTGTAGATTTGTACAATTACACTATGTTATTTGTACATAATTGACCTTAAATTATATAATTTTCAAAACAAAAGTTGTAAATAAAATGTTTCCTAAATAATAAAAATGTTTGCAAAATAAAATCATGTACAAAATAAAAGTAACCACATCCGGAAAGAGCCATAAAATGATAATTGAAAGACCAATTCCAGCCCCATATGAACTCAAATTGATTCAAGCTCACTTCCATTGTATTCTAAATTAAATTATCTTTAAAATGGCTGGATAATTTATGGAGTTACGGTTTGAAAATGGAATTTTAGGGTGGTTTGTGCAATTTTACCATATTTATTTATTTAGACATATTGTATTTGTAAATATTTTTTAATTTTCTAAAATAAAAATAAAAATAATAAAAAAATAATAAAAAAACTTTTAAAATAGAAAAAATAAACTAATCTTCTTATTTAACTATGTATATAATGTACCATATGTATATAGTATATGTATATTGTTAAATCCCTTAAATAACCCTCATAAAAAAATAAAAAAAATAAAAATTTATTATTTAATTTAATAAAGTGACGAAAATAAATAAAAAAATTTTATGTAAAAAATTTTAAAACTAATTTCCTTATCTTTATCTCATTTCAATTTTTTTTTCTTATCTCTTATCTTCATTCAAATTTTTGAAATTCAAACTCCATTCTTTCATCTATAAATATGACTCCTCCTCCCTCATTTCAATTTGATCATTCTTCGGTGGGAGGAGCCTATTCTCCAAGAGTCTTCTTGTTGTAGAGAGGTGCCTAGCCTTCGAGCCGTCCGGTGACAACGAGTTAGCCGTCGTCGAGGCCATCACGGCATTTTTCCGCGCCCATGGTGAGATCCACATTTTTTCTTGTTTTTAATCTAGGTTAATCATAATTTAATTGTTTACATTTTCATTTTGTTGTCATTTTTTCTAGATCTTAATTAATATTTTTTTTATCACCCATCACAATTTGATCCGCCATCGATCTCGATTTTTCATCTCATTTTCTCGATCTCTCCATGTTCACGTTCTACCTCATGCCATCTATCAACTCCGGTCGCGTATGGTGACCAGAGACTCAGATCTATCTCTCACTTCACCGGATCCACATTTCCATTCACATTTTCCTTCGAATAATTGAGGATCGAGTCGTTGAGCTCGAGTCAAATTATCTTCATTTTGTTGCAGGTTCACAAGAATTAAAAAAATATATTTGAATTTCTTTTCTTACAATAAAAAAATTGTGTAGTTTCTTTTTATAAAAAAAAGTTTTTCCAGTTTCTGTTTTTTCTACTTTTTTTAAAAAAATACAAAAATATAAAAAAATGATAGAAAAAAAGAAGGATCAGGCAGGGAGGCGCCGCGCATCACCAATCGTCGGTGGCTCCCGCTGCAATCCACCACTCGTCGACGCCATCGCGCTCTGTCATCGCAGCCACCTGCAGTGCACCGCTCCTCGCCACGTTTCAGATTCATCTCCCTTATTTAAGTGCGAGCCCAACTCAGTCGTCGAAATGAGTCCACAGCCCATTGTAGCCTTCGCCTGGAACAGCCAAGAGCTCCGTCGATTGAGGCACGCTGCCTCACCACCCTTATCGTCGCCCCGCTCCTAAAGCCCCTCCAACTGCCTTAGTCACACTCCAGCGCTCCAAGAGCTCCGTCGACCGAGGCGTGTTGTCATCCACCGTCGTTCACACCACCATGAGAGCCCACGTACACCTCTAACTACCGCTCTCCCCCACCCACGCGAAGCATCACCAAGCCCCGCGCCACGAGCACGAAGCTCTATCGCCACCGCCATCCGTCGGTCGGTCTTGGTCTAGCTGCCGCCTGTGTACCTTGAAGAAGAAGAGAGGAGGTGGCACCCTTGTTATTTCCCTTGGCCTTTGTAAAGAACGAAGAAAGCCAGGAACCCTAACTTCTTTAAAAAATGGGTAACTTGCAACCACACACGTGAAGTTTTCCAAATTTGCAGAAAGGCCCCTACTCTTCAGCTTCAAGTCACTTGTGTTGCATGTTACAACTGGGTAAATTGTCACTTTTCCCTCTATTTTTTTGTTAGTTTATCATTCAAAAACAATAAAAATTTGCATTTTAGTCCCTGAGTTACAGACTTTATTTTGCATGTTCTGTATCATTGGAATAAATGTTATTTGTGTTCAATAAATTCTCAAAAAATTATGTTATGTTCCTGCTTTGTGATTCTTCTTAGTTTAATTTTTATATTGCATTTTATTATCATTTGTTATTATTAAAAAATAAAAAACTTCACAATTTTCCCTGTTTGTACTTTGAAAAATCATAAAAATTCAAATATAGCGTAAAAATTCCAAAAAAATATATTAGTTTTATTTTTGTGCATTTTATTTTTATCCAATTTTTTTGCATTAACTATTTATAAAACCCAAAAAATGTAAAATACTTGAAATCTTAAAAAAATCATATAAAACTGTAGAAAAAGCAAAAAAATGTAATTTAAGTTCCTGATTGTAGATAATTTCCTCTAGTTGTTAAAAAACAATCGCTGCAATTTTTGATATCATTTAATATTTTTAAATTATGAGATAATTCTGTGAGCTTACTGTTTGCATTTTCTCATGTCTTTATTCATTTTAAAAATCCTAAAAAAAGCCAAAAAAACTCTAAAAAGTTGCAAAAATAGTAAAAATTACAAAAATGTTTTATTTGGACATTTTTGAGCATTTTTGTGATATTTAAAAAATCTAAAAATTTGCAGTTCTTTTCTGTATAAAGTTATTTTGAAAATTATATTTATGAAAATAAAAAAAATGTAAAAATAAAAATCATTTAAATGTTGAAATAAAAAATATAAATAAAAAAATTAAGAAAAATAAAAATAAAAGCTAAAAATTTCACAAAATACCAATGTTGTTCACATTTGAGATTCCCTTTTTCTTTTAATTGATTTTTTCATTTATTTGAATAACCCTCGGAAATTGTAGCCTCCCTATGTTCGATCCTATTGCTATATGAGTTAAATAAGTAGCAAAATCTCCTATCGTATTTTCTTGTAATTATTGGCTTGAGAAAAAAATATTTTTTTGTTGCAGGATATTTGGGTCAACAACACCAATGCACATTTATTTCATATCAGATATTTTAAAACCCAAAAAATCTCTCCCAACAAATGGCGTCGTTGCTGGGGACCGAACTCAGGTCACTAGAGTGATAAGAGGGTATACTCACCATTATACTATTTAAAGAAAATGGCGCCGCTGCCGGGGAAGCATGCCGAGGGTAGTTAGGTTTTTCTTTTGACCTACTATTCTTGGTTGTACATATTTGTTTATATTTTTTCACATTTATTCCATTATTCATATTCACTATTTTTATTTCATTTTCCTGATCATATTTTATAATTGCATTTCTTACACATTCTTTCTTTCCTTTTTCTTGCGAGGGCCCGTGGAGCGAAGGAGACGGTCCTAGGAGAGCCAAAGCTCCCAAGCGAAGCGGAGGCAGCTTGATTCTTCACCGAGCTGCAGGAGAGCGTTAGAGGAGACTGAGTGTTAAAGAAGACCAAGCATTTGAAAAAAGATAGACTTTCTTTTATTTAGTTATAGCATTTGAACTCTTGTACACGGACATTCATTTGTTGTGGGGTTTGTTTCGCTAAGTGCCGGTGCACTTGGGGGACCTCACCGGTTTTATTTTCATCGCCTAATTTTTCTTTGTTTAAAGCGGATTTCGTGAGCTACCTATTGATTACTTTAATTAATTTGCTTGAGCCAGGTACTTAATTAGGTCCAAACACCCTAAACAAGAATTTCTGTACTTATAGAATAGAGTGTAATTGGACTTAGTCAAATTTAATTGGTTCTTGCACGCTAATAGAAGCTATTGTTAGGACGGTTAACTTGCATCATATAGGTTAGTTTATCTCTATTTAAATTCTGCACGGATCGTCCTGCATATAGAGTGCTGGTGACGAGGTACGCATCTCTAACCCCTGCATGATTCATTGTGTTTAATCGCACATTGGCATTTCTGATCTCCTTCCTTGTTTTAACTCATATAAGTTAAAATGGAAATTGGACAATTGGTAGGCGATTCATTGAAAATATTGAAACCAAGTGACAACTGCCTAAAATTCGAGACTGCTAAAGAAAACTCGACCCTAAAATAAACGTAAGGAAAAATCATTGTTTTGGGAAGAATTACCCCCACCTTGTTTGATTTATTGCAGCGAGAGAGCGACCGACACACTAGGATAGAGCCACGCCCGAACACTCTTCAGACTACTGGTCTTGTGATTAGTTGTTCTCCAATGAGGACTTCACCGGGTAGCCGATAATCAGTCCGGGACTTCCTTAGCAGAGTGGGTAAATCAGGTAGCCGGTAAACGGTTCGCAACCCATACTGGTTGAGAAAACTAATTGTGAGATTGGGACAGTCTCTTGGGAGCATTGAGTTCCTAACAACTCGCTTAACTGCTTTGATAGACTGATTTCTCACCGAACTCTAAATATTGACAAGATAATTGACCGAACCTTCACAGTCTTCACATTGCGGTGAGTTGGTGAACTAGGGTTTTGTATTATGCTTGATTGCTAGTGATAGAGATCCTTCCACGCAATTTGCGCCTTCACTCATTTTCACTCTTGCATTGACCTTCGTGCTCTTGCATCCTGCCTATTGATTTCAAAGATGTCGAACTGGAGTATTTCTCGTTCGGACTTTGCGAACTCATTCTACACTCTGACCCGTTCACCTTCTATTCGGGGAGACTCGCTTCTCGGATATTCCTCTTTCTCCACTTCACCCTTCACAACATCAATCAACCCACTATTTGAGATTGGCTTTAATCTCGAATTAGTATCTGAGACTCCATTCTTTAGCACTAATCAAGTGTCATGCACATTTTCAGAGTCAGACACCGGGCACTTGATGCCACCAAAGGGAAAGGGAACCATGTCGGAGCAGAGCGAGTTCAACAATGCCATGTTAGCCTCCATTCAGTCAATTCAAGCCCAGTTAATAGATCAACCTAATTTTCAGACTACATTGAGATATATTATTATCGAGCCGAGATAAGATATGAGAGAGGATGATAGAAACAATGGTGGAGGTAGAAATGGCAGAGAATACCCTAACATAGAACATGTGGCTAAGCTTATATTAAAGGATGCTTATAATTGAGGGGTAGGATAGACAAATTCTTGGATACAAATCCCAGCGATTCATGGGCATTCCGAGCTTAAGCCCCCTATTTTACCTCTTCTCCCAATATTCCATGAAAATATTAATGAAGAACCTTATGTACACCTCCAACAGTTCGATCGCATTTTTGGAACAGTACACTACCTAAATGTCCCATTAGAGGTTGTGAAGATGACCACCTTCCCATTCAGTTTAATGGAGAGAGATTTATATTGGTTAATTCACTTGGCGAAGGTTGTCACTACTTAGAAAGAGTTGAGGCCTGCATTTCTGAATAAATATTACCTGCTCGGACGACTCAACCAAATGCGATCCTTGATTGCTAATTTCTCCCAGATGTCGTAGGAGCCTATCACGAGGCGTGGGAAAGATTCAAAGATCTGACGGAGAAGTGGCCCCATCATGACATTCCAAAGACAAACCTTGTGCAAAATTTCATTAGGGGTTTAAGCGTAGAGAATCAGAAGTTGGTAGATGCCGTTTGTGGGGGGAGACACTTCAACAAGGACAAGGATGTCCTTTATCAATTTTTTGAGGAGATGGAGGAGAGTTCAACAGCTCTTTCTTCTTCATGTGCTTTTCAGAAGCACCCCATCACCTCCCCTACAGTACCCCACAAGGTTGTCAATATGACGGCACCACATGAAGTGGATAGGGTGGACTTCTCTGACCTGACCATCATTGGAAACCACCTATTGAAAGTGGACATTATTGAGAAATAATCCAAGGAGCTTGAGAAGCTTCAAGTGATCGAACATAGGATGAAAAACCTAGATAATCTGGATGAGATAACAAAGCACATGGAGCTTCTTGTGAGTAAGATTAGTGAAGTTCATAGTGTAAGTGCAGCAGCCAATGCCTCTACTAGGGACCAAACTTCTTCCACCTAGCAGAGTAGCGAAGGACTATCCATAGTTTAGCATGTCTGATACGTGCAGACCTCTGATCAGGTTCATCAGCATTCACATCAGATAGTTGTATACCAATAGGAAGTAGCCTACATTTGTGAGAAGCAGTCTCCACCTCCACCTGCCATACATGAGGTGAACGACATCTGGTTCGATCGTGAGCGAAACCAACCCCATCCATCTGGGCAAGGCCAGTTGGGTTCACAACAGGGTCAGAGACCTGCCCACCAGTTTCAGGAAGGCATACAACAATAGTACCAGCACCAACAGTTCCAGCCTCACTATCAGTCTCCAACACCAGTTCCAAAATTGGAGACAAGGCCAGCACAACAGCAGTCTATGTATTTTCCTCATGATTACCAGCAACATACTGCATATTATGGAAAGTATCCTCCTCCTCCTCCTCATTATCAAAATCCGTATGGTTACCAACAACCTCCGTACTATTAGTCTCAGCGACAACCATTCAATGAGCACCCTGAGGCCCCTTCAGTTAACCGGCATTGGACCAACTTGCATTGCTCATGAAGAACGTGAATGAACTGACCCATCGGATTAATGACCTGACCACCACCAAGATATTGATCCCAGCACAGGTTGAAGCCAACCCCAACAACTTCAGACGCAAGGAGCCAGTAGCCAATAGCCCACCCATCCCCGAGACAGGTATGTCCCTTGATTTTATATGTTTATCTGATGCCATTCATCTCAGGAGTGGTAGGAGATTGCATCCGCCTACACAACAGTTAGAGTTGGAGATCAAACCATTGGGAGAGCATCATCTTCCACACATCTCCCTTCTCCACCAGTTGAGAGTACGAGTGTAGCAGCATCGAAGTTCGGAATTTCACCGCCTTCACCACCAACCTTCACCAGGAAAGATGTAGATCGCCATCAACAAGGGAGAATTTACATGTCATGGGTTCTTCCTCTTCACTAGCAGCAGCATTCCATTCTGTTTTAGATTTAAAATTTTCCTTTACCTAATTTGAGCAATATTGTACAGACTGATTCTGATTGTCCTTTTGTACATGAGAATTCTACTTTGAATAATGGAAATAAATGTTTGAATGTTTATTCTGATTCTGTGCCTTTCCTTATGCTCATAATCTAAAAAAAAAAAAATTAAAACAACCCTATCTGATCCTAGGTTGAGATTTTGTAGAACATCTTTTAAAGATGCCACTCCTTAAGGCCATGGAATTCATGCCTACAGTAAAAAAGGAAATGAAAGAGGCATGCACACAAAAGCATCAACCACGACAGAATATACGAAAGGAAATAGAGAAACACATCTTGACCATGGCCACAGTTCATGCCATCAGTAACCTCCTGCCTAAAAAGAAAGACAAGGGAGCACCTCACATCTGTTGCCATATCTTTGATCAAGATTTGATCATACTCTTCTTGATAGCAGTTCCTATATTAATCTCTTGCCTTCCACTTTGCTAACTGAATTTAGATTAGGGCCTCTTAAAACAACCAAAATGATCCTTCAGTTTGCTGATAGATCAATTAAGTGGCCGAGGAATTTTAGAGGACGTTATTGTAACGGTGCAGGGAATGAAATTCCTTGTTGATTTTGTTGTCATGGATATGGACACACCTACACCGTTACACCATACCCCAATCATAATAGGTCAACTTTTCCTCCGAACGGTCGAAGCTGCAGTTGATTATTGTACTTGAGAGATCATATTTCACTCTCACAGTGATAAGGTGAAAATTGAGATGATCTCTGATCCTAGATCATCACTGCCACGAGCAACAGATGATACAGAGAAAGTTATATCAGAGCTAGAGGACTGTGATTTTCTTGTTGAATTCCAAGAGACAGATCTTTTTCACTGATTTCATAGATACCCATGAGTTCGTTTCCCAAAAGGACTCCATGGAAAGAACATTCGACATGAGATCTCTTGGTGGTCCAATTGAGCTAGTTGCTAATGGGTAGTTTGAGCTAATTTTTGAGGATCAATCAAAGTATTTAGAAGTACCTTCTAATATTCCTTTGACATACTTTTCTGAGATTACTGATGTTATGCCTCCTTCTGAGAGTTCTAAGGTACAGATGTCTGAGCCATTCATTGAATATCCTGAGTTATGTATAGATGAGAGACATCTTTCTGAGATTATTGCTGAGATACCTGAGCTGTTAATTGATATGAATGTTGAACACCCTGATGAGTGCCTCCCTTTTGAGCAGAGATTCATTCATTGTAGATCTATCATATTTTCTACTTGTTGAGCTGTTAGTAGCCAAGGTGGACAGTCCACAGAGTACATATCACATACCGTCTACCAGTACAGTAGCAGAGGTTATTGTAGAGCCAATTCAGACCCCAAATGAGATCAAGGTTTTACAACCAATGTTGAAATATGCCTTCCATGCGGGTCCCCCCCAATGTTTCTGGTCATTCTCAGCTCGTAGTTGATCGCTGAACAAGAATCTCTCGTGCTAGAGGTTCTTGCGAGAAACTGCAATGCCATAGGAATGGAATATCTCAGATCTCTATGGGATTAACCCAGCTTTGTGCTCGCATCATATCTACCTAAAGGATGACTTTAAACCCTCCCGTGAATGCCAGCACCATCTAAATCCAAATCTTAGGGAAGTTGTCGTGAAGAAGATCGGAAAATGGTGTGATGCTGGCTTTATATATCCCATTTTGGATTCCAAATGGGGCAGCCCTTTACATGTGGTACCAAGAATTCCAGGATTACTATCGTAAAAGAATGACTGTGGTGAGGAGATTCTGGCCCAGGCACCTACTTCATGGCATATTTGTGTAGATTAACGATGCCTGAACTTAGCTACCAAGAAGGAACACTTTCCTCTTGCCCTTTATTGATCAAATTATTGAGAGGTTAGCAGGGAAAGAGTTCTTTTGCTTCTTGCATGGGTATTCGGGATACAACCAAGTTGCTATCGCTCCTGAGGATCAGGAGAAACTACATTCACTTGTCTGTTTGGCACCTACACCTTTAGACGGATGCCCTTTGAATTGTGTAACGCCCCCGCTACATTCCCAAAGATGTATGTTGGTCATTTTGCCGACATGGTGGGTAGTTTCCTTGATGTCTTCATGGATGATTTCTCGATCTATAGGGATAGTTTCGACACATGTCTTGCTCATCTAGACTGAGTTATTCAAATTGTTGTGAGATAAACCTAGTGCTTTCATGGGAGAAGAGTCACATTATGGTGACTAATGGGATTGTATTGGGCCATGTCATCTCCAAACATGGTATGGAGGTTGACCCGGCTAAGATTGATGTGATTTAAAAGTTAGAGCCACCACAGAATTTGAAGCAATTGAGTTCATTTCTGGGACACGTAGAATTCTATAGGCGATTCATAAAGGACTTTAGCAAGATCGCCAGACCTTTGATTGAGCTTCGTGTATGGAGAGTGAGTTTGTTGTCAATGAGAAGGTCATCCTTCATTCAATCGGATGAAAGATATGATTAACAGTGCTCCAGTCTTACAGCCACCTGATTGGTCTCTTCCTTTCGAGATCAAGACATACGCCTCAGATTTTGCAGTTGGAGCAGTTTTAGGACAGAGAAGGGATGGGATACCATTTGCTGTACACTATACTAGCAAGACTCTGGATGAAACACAATGAAATTATACAGTTATAGAGAAGGAGATGTTAGCAGTTGTATTTGGGCTAGAGAGGTTGAAATCTTACCTCATCGATTCACGCGTTATGGTATACACGGATCACACTACCATACGATACTTGCAGGAAAAGAAGGATGTCAAACCATGTCTTATCAGATTGATCCTTCTTATCCAGGAATTTGATTTAGAGATTCGATATAAACCTCGAGAAAAATGTTGTGGTAGATTACCTTTTCCGTATCATGGATGCAGAGACCTCTGAGAAGAACATGATCCTTAATTCCAAAACCTTTCTAGATGAGACCATTTTGTTTGTGGACTCTCTCCCATGGTATGCTGATACTGTGAACTATATTTTCTCCAAGAAAGTTTCACAAGATTGGCCGAAGTACAAGGTAGATATATTTCTATCAGAGATTCACTATTACCAATGGGAGGATCTGTACCTAGTTTGCGAGGGTGCATATTGTATCAGGAGAAGGTGCATTCCTCGGGAGGAGCACAACAGTGTACTTGAGCACTATGACAAACGAGAATCTGGTGGGCATCATTCAGGGAAACACAAGGTAGCAAAGGTTTTACAGAGTGGTCTAAGGTGGTCCACATTGTTTAAGGATGATACAAAGTATGTTCTAGGTTGTACTAACGGTCAGAAAATAGGAGGAACCGTTGGTTCCAAAGATACCATGCCCCTAAGATACATATAGATTTCTGATGTTTTGGTGCTTGGTATATAGACTTCATGGGCTCATTTCCTATCAGTCAGGGATTTCAGTACATCCTTCTCATCATGTATTATGTTAGTCGATGGGTAGAGGCTATCCCCACCCAGCCGCAGATAGTTGTACAACAAGTTCCTTTCTCAAGGACCACATTATTTCATGGTTTGGGATTCCCAAAATACTGATTTAAGATAGGGGAAGCCATTTCATTAATAGAGAAGTAAAGAAGCTTGTGAAGGAGTACGCCATTAAGCACAGAGTTGCATTTCCTTACCACCATCAGACGAATGGCTTGGCAGAAATTTCAAATAGGGAGATCAAGATGATATTGCAAAAACTTGTATGTCCAGATAAGAAGAACTGGTTCCATATGCTTGATTCGGTTCTATGGGCTTATCAAATAGCGTGCAAGTCTCCTTTGGGTATGTCTCCCTATAGATTGGTGTATGGAAAGCCTTGCCATCTTTCAGTGGAATTAATTCACAAATCTTTATGGGCACTCTCGCTATGCAATATTGATTATGAGAAGGTAGGAAAAAATAGGATTTTGGATTTGAATAGATTACTGGAATTCTGAGAATTTGCATATGATAACTCACTCATGTATAAGGAGAAAGTCAAGCATTGGCATGATAAACACATTCGAAGGAAGACTTTTTCTCCTGATCAGAAAGTGTGGTTATTTGAATCTAAAGTTGAAGTTTTTACCAGGAAATTGAAAAGCAAATGGTCAGGACCATTCATCGTGAGAGCTATGCGTGACAATGGGAGTATTATCATATCTGAGTTGTCATCTGACGCACAACAATTTGTTGTGAACGGACAGTTGCTGAAGCCATATCTAGATCATGATACATTCTTGTCCGTCATTAATTCTATATCCATGGTATCGGACGATGATCTATTGATTCAACCTTTTGCGTCTTATACATGAGCTGACAACCTCTTGTATATCCTTTCATTTCATTCTTTCTTCTTCTGTTTTATCGTTCACCCCTTTCTGTGTGTGTATATATGTTATACTTAGGATGTGCTTTATCCTCAATAATGGGGGGTGAATGATTTGTGTTGTTCATATTCGTCATGTTCATCACTCCTGTTGTTGCTTATACTTAGGGATACTCTACCCTAAGTAATAGGGGCAGTGATGTTGTTCATATCATTCTTTTGCATTTTTATTCTTCTGGTCTCTCGATTGTCCACCAACGTGTTAATACTCTATACTTAAGGCTATTCTACCCTGAGTATAGGGGGCAAGTCGAGCCATTGAGTCTGTACATTCTCTTCATCGGTTTTTCCCTTTTGTACAGTCTGCAATATTTAGGATTCTTTGATCCTAAGTATAGGGGGTCGTCGACTTCTATTCTTTTCATCTTTTCTTTGAGTCGTTGTAGCATAGGAGTATTTTCACTTTTCTACACTCAGCACGAGTTATGTCTTCCTTTGTCGCTCTCTGATCACTATGAGGACATAGTTCGTGCTAAGTATAGGGGGTTGTCGTATATATTTTATATATACTTTAGACATAACACATACTTCTAAATATGTTTATTTCGGGGATATGTATATAAATTTGTAAAATCCATATGTGTATATAGACATTGATCACTTTTTTTAAAAACAGAAAAAACACAAAAAACACAAAAAAAAACAAAAAAAACACACACAAAAAAACAACTACAAAAGAAACCAAAAAATTATATATACAAAAAACAAATAAAAAATAAGAAAAAACAAAAAATCCTTGTATATACTTGTATATATTTTACTAACCCTTTAAAAATCACTATAAACTATAAAACCAAAAGTCCATAAAAATTTACATAATAATTTTTTTAAAAAAAATCTCTTTTTACATGTGCATTATTTTTTCTTTCTTTCTAAAAATCCATAAAAAGTTCAAAATTAGAAAATTGTTTCAAAAACCCAAATTTGCTTTCTTTTTTTCCTTGAACATATTTCTTGTCTTTTACATGTGCATTTTTCAGGACGGTATTGACAATTAAACTAAGTCTGGAATAAATCTGAAGAATGGAGCTTAGTTGGACCTTAATACACTTAATTTCAGAGGAACTTATAAGAACTAGAGCAAAGACTTTTCAAAACCTAGTTACTTAATTCTTTGAGTCCATAATACTATGTTCACATGTCGTCTTGATTAGTATTAGTAGAATATTTAATGACAAATGCATGATTCTTTCAGACCGTGGCTTATCTTGGACAAGCACTCTACACGTAGCTCTTCATGAAGGAGGTAGTGAGGAGGCAGAATCTCTTGGCTTGGAGTAACATACGGGGGTAGTACATCAAGGTGGAACCTCTCCGTCTTCCTCTAGGGAGGGTAGTGCATCTCAACCTGATCTAGTAGCATTGAGGTCTAAAGACATGATGCTGTGGGGTTGCAATAATGCTTCAAAAGAGGGATAGTCTACTAACTCAAGAGGAAAAACTCCTTATGTGCATGTTGCACCTTGTATATTATTTTCAAAAAAAAGAGAGAAAAAATACAGAATCTCCAAAGTGGACAGGCTTGACTGAAAAGTAAAATGCCTGCTGGAGTGTAATACACAAGTGAATAATAATAATAATAATAATAGCATCAAAGTCAAATTTTTGTAAGCTTGCAGCTATGTGACTTGACTACATTGGTCATGCATCCAAGGATAGGTAGCTACACTGGTTACCGTCCATTATTTTCTCTACCTCTTCTTGAGATGGTTGTACTTGAACTTAGAAGGGAATATCCCCGCTCCTCGAGGAAAGAGTTTCTAGACCGGGGGACTAGAGTTACCTTATTGAGAGAGGATGTTTCTTTGCTACTTTTGAGATTGGGAGCTATATTTCACTTACGCCGTACAAGTAAAGATTCATAGTTATAAGAATTTGTGTATGTAGACTTGTTCTGACCTGAGTGTTGAGGAGTCCTGAATAGTAGTCTTGTGGGACTTGAAGGTTGTTAGGTTTTAATTCCATTTCCCATTAAGGTTCCTCCATAATAATAATCCAAAGGTCTGACAGAGCTCCATATTATAATTTTATGAAGATAAGTTTAATACTCAATATTATCCTAATTTCTTTATTTTCCTTTCTTTTTCTTTTATTTCACTTATTCTTTTAAATAAGTGTTTGATAAGGGACTAGCAAAGGTAAAGCATAGGAGATTAATGAATCTGTATTTCATCATCTTTATTCATTTATTTTAGCTTAAAATTCCTTATAAAACACTAGTATATAATACTAGCTCCATATTCTTAATAACTTGCATTTGTGTGTAAATATTATACATTTATTATTATTTTAACCTAATATAAATAAATAAATAAATAAAGGAAAAATAAAGAAAATAAAAAAAGATTGTATATATGTAATAGATACAGACTGACCCAAACCTAGAGAGAAGGTCAAGACTTGACCTGATCGACCATGAATAAAGTAGGGGGAGATAGGGTCCTTAACCAGAAAATCCAAAAAAAAATGTGTTGTAAATATTTTTCTACATATATTTGTATACTTACACTATTTTTTTGTATATAAATTAACCTCAAATTAAATAATATTCTAAACAAAAGTTGTAAATAAAAATGTGTCCTAAATAATAAAAATGTTCACAAAATAAAATCATGTACAAAATAAAAGTAGCCAAATTCGGAAAGAGCCATAAAGCGATTATTGAAAGATCAATACCAGCTCCATATGAACTGAAACTGAACCAAAATCACTTCCATTGTATTCTAAATAAAATTATCTTTGAAATGAGCGTGGTTTCATAATTTTTAAAGTTACATTTTAAAAACAGTTTTAGGGGTGGTTTACGTAATTTTACCATTTATTTATTTATTTTTACATATTGTATTTGTAAATAGTTTTAATATTTATTTAAAATAAAAATAACTTTTAAAACAAAAAAACTAATTTCTTTATTTAACTATGTATATAATGTCCCAAATGTATATAATATATGTATATGGTTAAATTCCTTAAATAACCCTTACAAAAAAATTTAACATTTATTATTTAATTTAATAAAGTGATGAAAATAAATAAATAAATAATGTAAATAATTTTAAAACTAACTTCCCTTCTTATCTTTATCTCATTTCAATTTTTTTCTTATCTCTTATATTCATTCAAAATTTTGAAATTCAAACTTCTTTCTTTTATCTTTTAATATGGCACCTCCTCCCTCATTTTAATTTGATCAATCTTTGGTGAGAGGAGCCTATTCTACAAGAGTCTTCTTGTTGCAGAGAGGTGCCTAGCCTCTGAGCCGTCCGATGACAACGAGTCGGCCTTCGTCGAGGCCAACACGGTATTTTTTCTGCTCCCACAATGAGATCCATATTTTCTCTTATTTGTAATAAAGGTTAATCATAGTTTAATTTTTCGCATTTCATTTCGTTGTCATTTGTCATAGATCTAAGTTAATCATTTTTTATCACCCATCACGATTTGATCCCCCATCGATCTTGATTTTTCATCTCATATTCTCGATCTCTCCACGTTCATGTTCTACCTCAAGCCATCTATCAACTCCGATCGCATACGATGTCTAGAGACTCGGATCTATCTCCCACTTCGCCAGATCTGACATTTCCATTCACATTTTCCATCAAATAATTTGGGACTGAGCCGTCGTGCTCGAGTCGAATTATCTTCGTTTTGTTGTAGGTTTTCATAGGATTAAAAAAATGCAGGTCTGTTTTTATAATAAAAAATTTGTAGTTTCTTTTTTTTTTTAAAAAAGGTTTTTCGAGTTTCTATTTTTTATTTTTAAAAAAATACAAAAAATAAAAAAAGAGGGCTGAGGCACAGCAGGTGCCACACATCCCCAATCGCTTACGACGCCCGTCATCATCCACCACTCACTAACGCTACTGTGCCCTGTCGTCGAAGCCACATGTGGAGCACCTCTCTTCGCCACCTTCCAGATCTACCTCCCGCAGAATCCCACCTCATTCGTCGACACGAGTCCACAACCCACTGCGGCCTTCTCCTAGAACAGCCAAGAGCTCTGTCGACCGAGGCGTGCCGCCACACCGCCCTGATTACTGCCCCGCTTCTAAAGCCCATTCGACTGCCTTAGCCACACTCTGCCACACCACGAGCTCCGTCCATCGAGGAGTGCCATCACACCATCGTTCAGACCACCGTACGATCCCACGCACACCTCCAACTACCACTCGCCCCCACCCGTACAAAGCACCGCCAAGCCTCGCGCTAGGAGCACGAAGCTCTATCGCCACCACCATCTGCCGATCTTAGTCCGTTGCCGCCTCCCACGTGCCTTGAAGAAAAAAGAGAGGAGGCAACACCCCCTTTGTATCCCTTTTCCTTTGTAAAGAAGTAAGGAAGCCCAAGAACCCTAGCTTCTTTTAAAAAAAAAGGTAAATTGTAACTACGCCCTAGAGTTTCCAAATTTCCAGAAAGGCTACTGCTCTTCAGCTTCAAGTCACGTGTGTTGCATGCTACACCTGGGTAAATCGTCACATTTTCCTCTATTTTATGTCTTGTTAGTTTGTCTTTCAAAAATAATAACAATATGCATTTCAATCCCTATGTTACAGACTTTATTTTGCATGTTCTTTATCATTGGAATATATGCTATATGTGGTCAATAAACTCAAAAACAATTTTCCCTGTTTGAACTTTGAAAAATCATAAAAATTCAAATATTGTGTAAAAATTCCAAAAAAATAGATTTGTTTTATTTTATGCATTATATTTTCTTTCCAATTTCCGTGCATTATTTATATACTAAACCCAAAAAAATGTAAAATACTAAAAATCTTAAAAAAACATATAAAATTGTAGAAAAATAAGCATATGATTTAAGTTCTTGATTGTAGATAATTTCCTCTAGTTTTTTTTAAAAATAAATTGTTGTATTTTTTTATGTCATTTCCTATTTTTAAATTGGAAATAATCTTGTATGCTCATTATTTTGATTTTCTCCCGTTTTTATTCATTTTAGAAATCCTTAAAAAACCTAAAAATCTCTGAAAAATTACAAAAATAATAAAAAGTAGTCAAAACACAAAAATACTTTATTTAGACATTTTGAGCATTTTTTCATATTTATAAAATCTAAAAAATGCATTTCTTTTGTGTATAAAGTTGTTTTGAAAAGTATATTTTTGAAAAAAAATGAAAAAAATATAAAAATTGAAATCAGAAAATAAAAAAATATAAATAAAAAATTAAAAAAAAATAAAAAGATAGAAATTTCACAAAACTAAGGTAGTTAGCATTTGAGATCCCTTTTTCTTTTAATTGATTTTTTCGATAATTGGAATAACCCTCGGGAGTTTTAGCCTCCCTAAGTTCGATCATATTGCTATACAAGTTAAGTAGCAAAGTCTCCTACCACATTTTCTTGTAATTATTGGCTTGAGAAAAAAATATTTTTTTGTTGCGGGATATTTGGGTCAACGACACCACTGTACATTTATTTCATATCAGATATTTTAAAACCCAAAAAATCTCTCCCAACACTATCTCATGGTCTGAGTCTGATGAAATGAACAGTAGACTTGGATACATGACTGACTTCTATCAGTAGTGCAAGCGGAATCCCAATCAGACAAAGTGTGAAAATGAATACCAGCTAATGTGATGAATCTGATATTAAGGCAATCCCAGATAGTAATGAATATAGTAAAGGATGTAGACTGAAATCGACCTCCATTTACAACAGGTGGACATAGGACAAGGGAGTGGAAAGAAGATGAGGAGTCTGGAGATCGATTCGCAAGGTTTGAACCGTGTTCTCAAGAATCACCTCGAATTATTGATGATGCAAAGTTCATGGAATCGATGTAGGCATCGGCAGAGTCCCCGCACCATCCATGGATCTATATCGTAGAGAAAAAAGATGGATCGATGAAGGAGGAAGAATACAAACGTCAATGAGGAAGAAAATGAATGTAAAACAGTAGAAATGCTCGAAAAAAAGCATGGGTTCAAGGAGAAAACACATAAGACCAAATTTGCACATCTGCACGAGACTTGATCTTTGAACCTTAATCTTGATCCATACCATACATAATACGAAATTGGGTTCACCAACTCTATACATGTGAAGCCGTATGGGATCAGTTAGTTTTATTTTTCATTTTTAGAGATGTTATTTCACGCATATCTTTTAACAAGTCCTTAGATGCTAACCCTATTGGAGTGAGAGTACTACCGCAAAAGTATCTTGCACTTGTTCTCCTCTTTTGAACATGTAGTCTGGACTTTTTGAGGTCCTTGTAACATTTCCTGGATCCCACTCAGCCAAAGAATGAGAGAGAGGAAGTCGATAGGTGAAACCACTACTTAGAACCATGCATGCAATGGAATTACCCATGAGCATTGATTACAAATACAAAATTTCGTAAGGGTATGTTTCCAAAATGCCCATCTCACATAGGGGGCCACGTGAGGTAGGTTGGAATGGATAAATATGTAAATACATGAAAAGTCAAGGGGCTCCAAGCAAATTAACCATAACTATTTACACTTCAAATTGAATTTATAATATTAAATATTAATATAAAAAATACGAGTGAAATATATGTAATTTACCAAATACTTGCGCGCCATCGGACGACGTATAATCTCTCACTTGATACATGGTGCGTCCTTGGTGATCGATACCCCTTCGACGATGAAGGGCTCATATTAGATCCCATGGGGGATCAGACAGTGGTGGCTCCTCCAAATCCGACGGTAGTGAGATGATATGGAGTTCCTCTCCAGATAGGATGACACTTGCAATCTTCAAATAATATGGAGGAACTCCTCCTCCCCCGAGCATCAATCTTCAAATCCTCACAACCCCGAGCCTCTTTCATGATGTTGAAATGTTCCACGTGCTTGGGGGTGATACCCGCAACTCCTACAGGCCTTGAAAATGGATGGGACTCACCAGAGAAGTCCTGGCTGCTTGGAGAAAAATGGAGCTCCAAGTATTGCGCTCTTGGTGTAGATAGCGCTCAGACATGCCCTTTAGGATCGGCAAATATATAGAGCGACTGGCGGTGCCTGGGCGATTGGTCCCGACCTTTATTCAAGTGGAATCGGTGGGAAGATGGCATGTGGTGTAGAGGTCCGGCGAGGTGGTGGTGAAGGGACCTCGATATCCAGATCTAGATCAGATCTAGGTGGATGAAGTGATGCGATAAATGGAGAGATTGGAGGGCATGATAATGGGGTGGATTGTGGACGTTGGAACAAGATGACACTGTGAGAAATGATGGTAGGAGCTCTTGAGCTTCAGCTATGCTAAAAATCAATCCTATGCTAAGGCGGGTAATTAAAATTTAAAGTAAAATGAAGAATTGGAATGGTAGCTAAATCTACCTAGAAATAGAAAGATCACAGCTTGAACTTGGCTTGCAAGACCAGGAGCAGGACGTTGTCGGGGCACTGTTGTGGGTCGCCTCCTCTCCTCCATTCTCCACTCAAGCACAACAGGGGATCACATGTTGTCACCATGTGTTAAGCTTGGTCGAGGGTATAAGGATTCAGGGATTGAAAAGGGAGAAAAGAATCAAAGAATGAAAATGGGGTTTTATTATAGACTCGAGTTAGGGACAACTTCGATATGGAGATCAATGAGATCTAATGATGGTGCGTGAAGGATGATCATGATAGGAAAAGGATCGAATAAGAGCTCGAGGTGATTTGGTGATCAGGGCGACATAGAAAATTTGAGGAAGTGGGATGCTCGAGGCTCTGACATAAGTCAGAGAGGAAGGTAGTACAGTTGACTTGGGTCAATAAAGGTACGAATCTGGTTGGTCTATGTGGACGAACCAGAAAAATGCAAGGTAAAAATCCCTTGTAAAAAGAAATATTTTATTAAATGTATTAACTAATTTTAGGTTATAGAATAAAAAATGTTTATTTTTTATGTAGTATTTTATTCCCTTTTTTATTTATTTTTATGAGGTTATTTATTACAAGTTATTATTCAAAAGTATAATTATATGTATATTTACCTATATAATATATATTTTATTTTTCTTTTGTATTTTAAATTTTATTATTTTTTACAAATATTTTATGTATTTATAAATTATTTAAATATACATAAATATATTTTTATTGTATTTTTCCTGATGTTATTTGTACTTTTAAAGAAAAGATGTACTTATTATATAGTTATAAGTATAAGTAGTTCATCTATATATTTTATCTACTTATTTATTTTAGTTTATTTTAAGGGTTTTGCTATATTAGAAATATATAAATTAGTTATAAATAATATTTAGAAAATTATAAAAATATAAACTAATGAAGAATATAAATAATAAATAAAATGAATATTTTATTTAGGTATATTGTACAATAGGGGTCCAAAATCTAACTTTTGCATCTTAACTCCAAATCAAATGAAACCACCTTAATTAAAAAGTTAATTAGAAGTTAGAAACCATTAAAGCTGATTTTTATGCATTTTGAGTTCATTTGGAGAAAATTTGGGTTTGGGATGTTTTGGTTTTGACTTTTTATTCTGAGCGTAGAATGTATATATTTGTATTATTTTTGTGTGAAATAAATTATGTTTTTTTCTATGTATTTTTATCTATCACTTTCATGTATAAAGTTTATTGATTTAATGTATTTGATCCTTATCCTCCTTACTTTATTCCTTGTCGACCCTGTCATCTTGATGCCTATGTCTAAGGATTTAGGGTCATAAAATACCTTTGGCATTTTATTTATTTATTTTTCTTTTCTTTTATTTATTGTTTTATTTTGGCATTAAACACTTTATTTTATACAATATTTATACCATTAATAATGAATGTTAATTTAGGCAAAATAATTATATTTACATGCATTTATCATGGGAATGAAGGCCAATAAGAAAGAATAAAGGTAATGAAATGGAGACTCATCAGTGACCTAAGTAGTGAATTTAATCGCTCAATATTAAGCATTAATTTTAATAATAAACAATGAGGCTCGTGTCCCTGTGTTCGACCTTGGTAGAGACTTGGCAACTGAAAAATATTCCATATATTCAAAATTGTGGTATTCTGCACGAAATCTGAAATCGCCTCCTATAATATGAAGATAAAATGACTGTTTTTAAGAGGCGACTTCACGGATCATCTGTTACTCAATGTTACAATATCTTAAAAGAACTTAGTCATGGCAAGATGTAAGAGTGGAGTTTAGTTCGAGACACCAATCCAAATGCTTATTTATCTCTCTGAACTTGATATCCTTGGGGCACAGATAGATGCATATATGCAGTCCGGCTTCATTCTGTTGTCTTTTCCAAAGTTTTTCGACAACTTTATGGTATTCTACTACATGAATAAGTTGAACTTGATGAATGATGAGCTAATATCTTCATTGAAGTTCGCAGAGGACATCTTGAAGAAAGAGAATCCCATTGGTAGTGCAATGGTTGCACAAGTTAAAGGGAAACATGGTTGGAAGCATGAGGCTCGGAAGGGTCTAACCAAGAAGAAAAAAAGAAGAGTCAAACTGTTTGCTCATCCTCTCGTGCTTCTATACTTATAGTATCAAAGAAGACTGATGTTTGTCATCACTACAAAAAGCTGAGGAAATAGAAGTGTAACTGTCCGAATACCTGAAAACTGCTAACAAATGTATAGATCCATATGTATAAAAACTAATTTAATCATTGAAACCAATTTTCTCGTAATATGAGAAGGTAGTTTAATATTTGATTCTGGTGCTTCAGTTCATGAATGTAATTTCTTGCATCTGTTTCAGGACACTAGAAAATTCTATAAAGGGGAGATAATCATCCATATGGGATTTGTTGCAACTGTTGCAATAGTCATCATCGGGACATGCAGACTATCATTATCTAGTGGGCGAGACCTTGTACTTAAAGAATGTCCTTATGTTCTAGATATTATAAGGAACTTATTATATGTATCTAAGTTAGTTATAAAGGGATATTCATTCTCATTTTGTGAGAAACTTGTTGTAAGAAGTTATGATAAACATATCGCAAATGATATTCTAATTTCTGGTGGACTCTATGAATTGCACCTTATCCAAAGACTGATATCTGACCAACCTCTTAATGTAGGTCCTCCAGATAGGAATAAAGATTTGGGGGAGTCAGATAAGTTAGGTCAAAGAGTTGACTTAATGAAATCAAGACAAACATTTTCCGACCGGAGACAGATGTATTACTATTTATCTAAGTATGTACATTAGGCAGACCATTAGGTTGATGACCTAATCAAGCTCTATACACCAGTGAGAAGGTGTGCATACAAGGCATATGAGTAATACGTTCTCTCAAAGGGAACATACAAGTTCACCACTGAACACGAAGATATGAGCTCACTTTGAGATATTGAGACCAACCAAATTCCATGCTTCGTTATCTTGCTTTGGAAGGATGACATAATTTTCTTATATGATATATGCTTTTGGAAAGCATATGATCGATACCAACTCCCGATGATCGAATGAGAAACTTAATAATAAAATACTGAAGAAGACTGTTCAAATATAATCTAAAACCTCGGGTTTATTCTAGATCTTCCATTATGTAGGATGTACGAGTATTAGGAATACTCGAGGATGATGTGATCATAAATGATTGTATGACTAGTAAACTTCCATTTCGAGGGAGTGATGAAACAGATTTGGATTTTAGTGACTCCTCTCAGAATATCAGTAGTATGATCTTAGTCCAAATGCTGGGCATTGATCTGAATGTGATTCAGATGCGATGAGAAGATTATATTCATAGTTTCATTTAATCAAACATTATTGTGAGGTCTCCTAGATCTAGATAAGAGATAAGATCTCAATGTCCAAGTCACAATAGATTGAATGTGCAATCGTCATGTCCTTATCTCCCAGTATCCATGGAGAAGGCACATCGTTCTTGAAAGAGTTCAAGAATAATCCTATTGTTGATAATATATCTGAGTATTTCAAATTTGATGATAAAATATAATTTTTTGTCATAAATAGTGTGAATGTAATTCATATTATATGGATGCATGAGAAGAGTCATCTTAGATAATTAAATGAGATTTAATTACCAAAGATGTGATTAATGTGGATAACACTATCCACAATAATCACAAATATTATAGATATGATTTATAATACCACATTCGATTTATAAAATCTAATGTTAATGTGATCTGGATTCACAATTTGCAATTAATTGTAGATGAATTTACATTTATATTTGGTGGTTGAATATGATTCATAATTGCCAATGGCATTACTGAAATTGTCACAAAAAATTGGAATTATTCTTGTGAAAATTTAAGCAAAAATAGTTGTTGCACATGTGGATAATTGATGAGATATGAGATCTCACCGATGATGGAAAGAGGTGTAGTCCATTCCATATTAGGAGTGGACGACATGGAGACTCTTAATGGTGTCGTCCATCCAAGATAACAAAGAAGATCCACTCCTATCCTTATTATTCTATATGAATTGATTTACTTGAATGTAAATTGTTGAACATTCTTCAACGTAATTATTTTCATTTAAATTATTTTGTTGTTGTTGAAAATTTTATGCAACAAAAATCATGGCCATTGATTTCATTTTGGAGTGCATCTCCACCATCCAATTTTATAAAATAAAGGCTAGCCATAGCTCTTTATCTTACAACACACAAGTTGAAGGTAACAAATATCAATATCTATCTTCTTCTCATACACATCAAAGAGGCTCTCTCACTCAACATTAGTGGCCATCCACTAGTAGGTTATTGAGAGCTTCGTCGTCATCGCGATGCCAGATCGACTGCTAGTGAATCTCCACTTTCTTCAGTTCTTTATGCTCGTGAGGAAGGTCATGGATTTCATGAGATAAAATCATAAGTTTTCATACTCATATCATAACTCGGATTGTGGGAAGCACACGTCTCATCGATGCACCCGCAAGTGCATCCTTCGTTGGATCAGACTTGAGAGGGGAGGACTCTTTTTTTATAGACACACAATCGCCAACACACTTCAAGAGGTAATCCTTTTACTCATTTGTTGTCTTGACGAAATGATATGAGAAATATTCATGTCATGTAGTTTCATCTTTACCAAAAAAATTTTATTTCCATTGCCCCTTGCAACTAGTATGACTAGTTGTTCTTGATAGCATGTGATACAATCTTCATGCTTCTGTGATATGCTAAGTCTGAAACCCTTCCCTTCAAGTGGTATCAGATCCTTTATCAAAGGTTTTGGATCTGATCCAGATCTTAAGGGAACAATATTTTGTATATCATATGCACGAGGACTCGTAATTTATGCACATGCTGCTTGTTTAGAATCATTTTTTGTTAAAATAAAATGCAACTGCGTGTGTACTGTTTGAATGAATTTTTTGAGTACTTAAATGTATTTAGAAATTTTAAATGTGTCCCTAAAATATTTTCCAAACATTGGCTTCAAAGGTGCATTATTTTAGATTTGAAAAGTTCTCATAGTGGATTTGTTTTTGCATGTAATCATGAATTTGAAACATATTAAGTTTTTATTAATGTTCTACTATCATTAAACATGTTAGAAACACATTAATTAAGTATATAATTTAACCAATAAACTTCTCGAATTTATTTTACGAGATTCCAACTTTGTTTGCCCTATATATTCCATATGTAGTGGAGATGGGTCAGAAGATTATTAGATCATCACAAGAACTTTCTTAATGCGTTTATCATTCAATGTTAATAAAGGAAATTATGAATTTACCATGACTAATTGATGCGTCACATATTTTTTAGAAATATTTGAATTGAAAAACGTAAATCACAATTGAATGAATGTTTCAGGACAAACCCTAGTTTAACCTACAATAGTTGTAGGACAACTTTTACATGCAAATCCAAACATGTCTACTTGGTATGACTAAAAATTTAGGATCTTTAAAAATATTTTAAGATATCTAAGATTTCTTAGTGAATTCTATATAGTATCATGCCTGTGAATGTGTATTATTCTGAATCGAGATGGTGAATGTGTCTAGACCGAGTATACTGGCTTAGTTTCGTAATTAACACGTTGCATGTCAAGGAAATCCTCCATCCCAGCAAAACTCGAGCATTTATTTGGATCCATTTCTAAAAAATGGAAATTTGAGTAAGTCAAGTTGTACTTTAATTACAAAAAACATTCTACTATAAATAGAGCTATATTTCTCTTTGAATAATTATCATAAGAATATGATTCATAGTGATTAACTAAAATTTTTAATTTGATATGGAGGATCATATAATGGACATCCATGGTGTCCCATCAAGGAGAAGGGTTCTGTCGTCATGGATTGTATGTTAAAAAAATTTATGCAAAGTCATAGCTCTGACGTGCAAATACACATGGATCAGGCTCTTTGCTTCTCAAAAGAGTAAGGTCATATGCATAGTGACCCCAATATTGTTGCTCATTTAATTGAGGTAGTATTCGATTGCACATAGTAAGTTCTATTCATGTTAATAGTTGATTCAATTAACAATGAGTCAACATTGCCTCAGGGATTGTGGGCCCATGTATTATAGACCGAATTGGGAAATGCATCATGGACTTACAAGGTAGTATGAGTTCCCACTTCCTTTACCTAAGTTACATTATATGATATTGTTGGGTTGTAACAAAGGTAGAATGGAGATCCCAGATCTTGATAGAGATTTAGCGGTAAGAATATCTCTTTCTTTGAATGTTTAATAAGGGAGTGGACTATCAAAGTTTTAAAGGCAAGGCTACTTTGCTTTAAAAACCCTTAACCAAAATACATAGATTTGAATATATATATATATATATATATATATATATATATATTAGTATGTTCTAAAAAGTGCATTCTTGATCTCATATATGAAATCCATGAACATGCTCTACAGGCTTCAGGAGATCTGCCAAATGACTAGACCAAATTATTTGATCTGGATCCAAAATTTAGAGCTTGTTCTTTCTATGGAGCGCATCATTTTTGTTCTCACCAAGAACAAGCATGCAAACCCTATGACATTTGAAGAACTTAAACACAATTAAAATTTTATGAAGATCATTCATTGGATATGTGTTATATTCAGGGGTCTTTATCCAATATGCTTTAGAAGCAACATGTGGACATGGGCAATGCCTAGGATATAATGCTCTATCTAAAAGAGGTGATTGGTGATGTTAACCACACTCGGTGTTACAATATCCTGAAAGAACTTATTCGCTGCAAGATTCGGGAAGAGACTTCGGTTCAAGAGCACATAATCAAAATGTTTGCCCTTGGGGCACATATGGATGCAAACATGCAACCCAACTTCATTCTACTATCTCTGCCCAAGTCTTTCAACAACTTTGTGGTATCGTACCACATGAATAAGTTGAGCTTGGCAAACGCTAAGCTTATATCTTCATCGATGTTCTATGAGGACATCTTGATGAATGAGAATCCCACTCGCAGTGCAATGGTTGCACAGGTCAAAGGTAAACGCGGTAGGAAGCATGGGACGCGAAAGGGTTCATCCTAGAAGAAGAAGAAGAGTCAAGATGTTGGCCCAACCTCTTTTGCTTCTACACTGATAGCACCGACGAAGACCAATGTTTGTCATCACTACAAAAAGCTAGGGCCATTGGCAGCGTAACAGTCCAGAATACCTGAAAACCGCTGACAAAGGTAAAACCCAGTAGGTATAAAATATACTTTTATCATTGAAATATATTTTCTCGTAGGAAGATAAGGTAGTTGGATCATTGATTATGGTGCTTTTGTTAATTTATGAAATTTTTTGCATCAATTTCTGGAAATAAGAAAACTTGATCAGGGGGGATAGTCTCTAGATGGGATCTGATGCGACTGTTGTAGCAGTTGTCGTCGAGGCTACAGGCTATCATTATCTAGTGGTAGACACCTTGTAATTAAAGAATGTCTTTATATTCTAGATGTCAGAAGGAACTTATTACCTGTATATAAGTTACATAGAAATGGATATTTGTTCTTATTCTATGAGAAATATGACAAACATATTATAGATGGTATTATAACTTCTGGTGGACTCTATGAATTGTGCATTGATGATTTTGTCATTAATGTAACAACACTCACAAATAAAACCCTAAAATATCTAGAGAGGATGAAAATACTTCCAACATGATTTGGCATCAAAGGCTTGGTCATTTATCTGTTGATTGGATCAGTAGATTAATAAAAGATGGACCCTTATATTTTCTACAGGTCCAAAATGAACCTTCATGTAAACATTGCATTCGAGGTAAATTGACTAGAGCAACCATTTGAAATAAGGGTATACGATGTAAGGGTATTCTTGACCTAATAAATATCGATGTATATGGTCCCCTCAATACCGTGATATGAAATGGACATCGATATTATTTGATGTTTATTGATGACCATTCGCAATATGACTTTATCTTCCTATTACCCCATAAATATGAATCCACTGAAAAGTTCAAAACTTTTATGGCTTTGTTTGAGAACTAAACCTATACGAAGATAAAATAGATTTGGTCTGGCCGATGTGGCGAGTATTCTCAAATGAATTTAAGGAATACCTCAAAGTGGGAGGAATATCCAACCTCACTTCTGTTGGAACTCCCCAACTAAATGTTGTTCCTGAAAGATGCAACAGGGCCATCATGGACATGGTTCACTCAATGGTGAGTAAAGCCCAATTACCTCTTAGTTTTTGAGGATATGCAGGTGAGACTGCAATATTGATGAATCTCCATTTCATTACCTTTATTCTTTCATTTTTGCCTTTAAACCCTAGCTAATTGCATGTAAATATAATTATTTTGCATAAATTAACATCTATTTTTTACTGTATAAATGTTGTATAAAATATTATAATTACGGCCAAATAAAGGAATAAAGAAAAGAAAAAGAATGAGGTGTCAAGGACACTGAATGACCCTAAACCTCGAGATCTATGAATCGTGATGACTAGGCCAACAAGGAATAAAGTAGGGGGAGATACGGCTGATGAATTCTGTATAAATCACATCAAAAACCTCAGTTTTAATATCAATAAAACATTTTTGGGACCTATTTTATTCTTTATTAATTATACCTCAAATCGATAAACTCTATGCATGAAATTGTAGATAAAAATACATGAAAAATACAAAATTTATTTCACACAAAAATAATACAAATTGTGTATTTTATACTCAAAATAAAAAGCCAAAACCCAAACATCCCATATCGTTAACATATGAACTCAAAATCCATTAAAATCACCTTTATTTGTATATATCTTTTATTAACTATTTAATGAACGCAGTTTCACTTAAATTGGAGTTAAGATGCATAAGTTAAGTTTTGGAACCCTAATGTACCCGAATAAAATATTCATTTTAATTATTCTTTACATTTTCTCATTATTTCGTATTTTTATAAATTTGAAAATATTATTTGTAGTATATGTACATATTTAGAGTAAAAAAATCAATAAAAAATTAAAATAAATAAGAATATATAATATATATAGATGAATTACATGTACTTAAACCTATGTGATAAATACCTATATTTATTTAAGTGTACAAATAAACTCAGAAAAATGCAATTAAAATATATTTGTGTATATTAAAATAATATATAATTATATAAATTATGTAGTTAAAATAATAAATTCAAAAATATAAAATAAAAATAAATTGACAAATATATAGGTATATATACCTATAATTTGCATGCAAATAAAAACTTATAATAAATCATCTTGAAAACATAAATAAATGTAAATTAAATATTACATAAAATAAGAAATTTTTTGTGCCTTCATAAAAATTTAAAAAATCATTTATTATTTTGTATCTAATTATTAAAGCATTTCAGCATTTGATTTTTCTAGTTGGTCCAAATGGACCAACCGAAATCAAACCCTAGTTTATCCTGGGTCAAGTACCCCCCTCTCTCTTCTAGGTGTGTCAGACCTGTCAACCACCCATCTTCTCCCCTTTTTCCTGGCCAACTTATCAATATAATCGATTCGATCACTTACGTAACCCAACCTCCAATCGACCCTAATAGACGCCTAATCCTAAAACCCTTTGTACATACCAACGATTCTCCAAAAATCACCAGTCAATAAGGACCATCATATCAGTTTATAAATAAACCTCATCACCTTCTAGCACCGTTTGATCCTTCTTCGATCCCTGAATCCCCGTGCCGTGTGTGTGTGTCTTTTGCATCCCCTAGGTGTGAAGCGGAGCAAAGAAGGAGAGGAGGTGGTCCAAGCTGGAGCTCCGGTGACATCTCCACTCCCTGGTTTCCAGGTTTGAGATGCTCCCATTTTATCCTATTTAGATAGTTTTAGTTAGTTTAGTTTCTTTCATGTCATTTATCTTGCAATTAGATCAATAGCTTAGGATAAATTCCAAATTTTCGATCTCTAGAGCTCCTTTCTCTGGACATGTTCCGTTGTGTTTCCAACCGTCTCGACCCCCCATTACACGCTCATTTCATTGCCCATCATCTTCTGCATCGAAATACCCCTCGATCCAACCCAATCCTTCCATGATAAGCGAATCGGAGCTCATCCGCAGCACTTTGTCTGAGCTCTTTCATTCACTCTCATTTTCGTGCATATCAGCTTCACATTTGGGTAGAGGTGATTCGCCTCAAGCCCCTAAGTCTTCTCCTATGGGTATATGAATCCAAAAACCAAAGGATGGTCGAATTTGGAGCAAGAGAAGGCTACTAGGTGACCAGTTCTTCATTGAGCTCTAGGCCTCTCCCCAGTAAGGCCCGGACCCTCTTGCCATTACCAACCGTCGTGGATAGCTTCCAGGAATCTCAGGAGCCCATCAACGAAGCCCTGGGTGGCCGGGAAGAGGATGATTTCACAATCGAAGTGAGGACAAGGAAGCGTTCTTCCCTATTCTTGTTCTTGCCCTTAGAGTCGTTGAATGATATGCACGGTCCGGATCTAATCCCGGCCATTGATTACAGACGAAGAGATACCTCACCTCAACCGTTCCACTAACCTAAGTATGCACATGTGGCACGCTCCCGGCCGCTCCCTTCCGCCGATTAAGGGGTATATTGCATAACACTGCTTTATTTTATTTTATTTTATTTTATTCATGTAGATAATATTTGTAGTTGTGAAAATATTGTAATAAATACACAAAGGCCACCATACGTGTGGAGAATTACATTTTGGTCCATGCCAGCTCACCTCACGTGGCCACCTACATGAGATGGGTAATTTGCGACAGTATACCCGATTTTTTGTAATTATAAATTAGTTAGTAAAATTGAAATATCAATTGTAAACTTTTAGGAAATTTGAATGTGACTCCTTGCTTTATATTTTAATCTTAAATATGCCCTTTTCTAGTTTAAATATTTTTGTGTATGTTTGTCTATTTTTTTATAAATATCATCCATGCTAGAAAAATTATGGAAAAATAGGATAAAGTACATGTATGCATGCTCTTTCACATTATATAACTAATCATGCATTTTATGCATTTGCCTCTTTATTAAAATTTAGAAAGAGCACACTTTGCCCCTGTTTGATTTAGAAAATACTTAAAAAATACAAAACCTTTTTGAAAAATTCCAAAAAATATATATGTTCTCTATTATACTATTTTATAATTCCAGAACAAAATTCCCAAAAAAAAGAGAAAAGAAAACCACTATAAATTAAAAAGCTCCAAAGTTCTTATAAAAGTTATAAAAAATCTTTTCAAAAATTTAAAAATATTTATTTCTATCTCTAAATTTTCTTTATATTATATGTTATCATTAAAAATTAGTTTTGGAAAATTTTGATTCTATTTAGTATTTTTAAATTCCAAAACAATACAACCTATTTTTATTAAGTCCTTGATTTTGTTATTTTATACTTTAAAATTATCTAATAATTATTGCTAATACTTAAAAATCAAAAAATAGTAGAAAATATAAAAACCAAATACACTTTATTTTGCAAATTTTGATTAGTTTTAGATATATTTATGTTTATAATAACCCATATTATATATCTTTATATACATACATATATTGTATATTATTAATTATTATAAATACCTGCTAAATATTTTCAATACCTTAAAAAATAATAAAAAACATAAATATTATAAAAAGTATTCTACCTTAGCGTATATTTCTATTTTTTTATATTTATCATAAAACATATATATATATATATACCATATATCATACATACATTATCTTATATATATATTCATATACTCTTATATACAAATAAATATAATATTATATAACATTAGAATTAAAAAGATATTAAAGATATCGAGGTTTTTGTCTGAAAATCCTAGAATTAGGTTTTGGGGTTTTGGTCCACTTATTTAGGTTAGTGATTTTTTTTGTATTTTTTTGTTCTTAGCGATATGTACACGGTAGAGGTGATTTCAGTCCATTTGGAGTTAGCATGAATTAGTTAAAAAACAGGGAAGTTAGGCTTATTTACATGTCAATTGGGCTGGGATTTTTGGCTTCTTATTTTGTGCAATAATGAGTGACAAAATGCAGTTATTATAAATAAATGCATGAATGCTAATTATTTAGAATAAATGAAGAAATGCCAATGAATATTAGGGATTTCAGCTTAATTCATGATTTTAGAGATGAATATGAGATTCATTAATGAGATCAATAGACTAGTAAGAAATGAAACTTTAGACTGTCTAAAGTTTCAAATCTTACATACTTGTGAATATTGTATTCAAAGTAAAAGATCCAATGCACCCTTCTTTGCTAATGGTTTAAGATGCGAAGGTATCCAAGATACCATACATATTGATGTATGTGGATCATCTATATCATAATAAACATTAATGATATGTGATATCAATTGATGATTATTTGATATATAAGATTTCTTCCCTTCTCCTTAGAAACCTTTGAAATGTTTAAAGATTTCACAATTTTGGTTTAGAACTAAAGATTGATGAAAGATGAAATGAATTGGATCTAATAAATGTAGGAAGTATCTATTAGATAAATTCAAGGAATACCTTATGGAGAAAGGAATATAATTCCTATCTCTGTCCTCCTAATACATATAAATTCAATAGAGTTGTAGGGAGATGCAATTGTATCATGTGTGACATGATTTGATCAATGATGAATATTATCATAATTACCTCTTAGTTTCTGTATATATATAGTAGAGATTGCAATATATATCATTAATAAGATTCCACGTAAATCTGAACCCCAAAACCTCATAAGTGATGGTTTGGAATCTAGTCTAGTGTTGGACACTTGAGAATTTAGGGTTTCTTGGTCGATAACCTTGTCATGGATGCAACAATGGTTGAATCTTGCACTAAAGGGTGCTACTTAATTAGGAAAATAAAGGATGGTCTTGGATAGCTACTTTATGACCTTGAAATTCATAAAAGATTTTAGTATCTAAGGATATGATTCGTAGGTGATGACTTTCTTGAGAATCGAGCTAAAATGAAGTAAAGGGCTCATTGAATCTTGAGAAGACAATGAGGCTCCTGAAATCGGAAACTAAAAGGACAATTGAAGATGAAACACTCATACCTCTTCAAATTAGTCTGTGGGTGGTGAGACCACCTAAAGGGTATGAATTCTGTGTGTCAATTAAGTCTGACTGGTCATTATCTAACTTCATATGTTGAAGCTTCTAAGGATTATAACATGGAAAAATGGATGTTAGCAATAAAGTATAAAGTAGACTTGTACACACGTGTTGTGTATGGACACATGAGGATCCACCTATAAAGGTAAAACCTGTTAGGTGTAAATGGATCTTCAAGAGAAAGAGGGAACTGATGAGAAGGTAGAGACTTTCAAAGCATAATTCAGATCTTCAAGATACACACGAAGATAAGGCATTTCTTGCGATGAGACTTGATCTTTAGTGACCATGCTTAAAGCCATCTGAATATTGCTAACTATATCTACACAACCTGACTATGACATCTAAATGATGGAAGTCAAGATTGCATTCCTCTATGAATACCTCATCGGGGACACTCATATGAAGTAGCCTCAGAGCTTCATTATTGAGGTAGGCAAGATGTGAAAGCTAAAAAAACTCCATCTATGGACTCAAATAAGCTTCTTGGAGTTGGAACATTAGATTTGATGAAATAGTAAAGCTTACGATTTCAGAAAAAATCTTGATGAACCATGTGAAGCTAAGTGGAAGTGCCATTGTGTTCATCATGCTAAATATATATAGTATCCTAATCATTTGGAATGATATAAGAATGATGATAAGTGTTTTATCATCTGGTTTTCCATACCTTGAGATGAAAGATCTCATGGATACCTCTTAGATCTTAGTTCTGAAGATGTGCAGAAGCAAAGAGAAGAGGATGTTGGGACCGTCGCATTAGTGGTACACCTTGGACATGTTCCATTTTTGCTAAAGCCCAAGGAACGCTTCCTTCCCTTGAGATGTAGTACTAATCTATCTGAAGGTATATATCCTGAATGAGTTGAGGAAGTGAATGATAAAACTAATTGCCCTTGTTCATCGGTTATGAGAAGCCTAGTCTATTCTAGATGTGCACAAAAGTCAGATGTCTGCCATGTAGTGGGAGTAGTAAACTGTTACTAATCCAACTATGGAGATAAAACACTTGATTGCAGTAATAATAATAATTTAAAAGAGGAAAAGACTTTTGAGATAGTGTTCTCAAAGTCTTATCTTCAAGGACATAAGATTGTATATCAAAGTTGGGCGGATCGACGGTCAAGGATCGAGGCAAGCAAGAGGACTAGACCTAGGACGATTTAAAATGTCTTTACTGCAGAAGCCTTATAAGACTTAAAAGTGGGTCTTTGTCTTTGGAGATAGAGATCTCCGGGAATGATGGCATTCCAATAAGGATAATAGAAATTACATACTAGTTATAATAATTATTGATTTGTAGTGTCAAGGACACTAGAACTGCTTTAACAAGATTGATTATTGGTTGCATAAGATGCAACATTTGTATTGGATGTGAGCACTATTCCTATGAGATATGCAAGTACCGTAAAAGGACTTGGTGTGGTGTCTCGGAAATAGAGTGACTAGTTAGCTTAACAAGCTATTTTTTGAATAGCTTATGATTAGCATATGAGTGTGGGTTTAAATATTAGCCCATTAATGGCTCTATTGGGATAGTGGGAGATTGTTGGACATGCAAGCCCATGGCGAGCCATTATGCAATAAATCTTATTGAAATTCATTCCATGATCTGAATTGAAGAATAGTTAATTTGCATAATAGGTCCCTTAGTACAATTTAGGTTATGTACCACTGTCATCCTAATGATAATACAGCTGTTGGTTTAAATGATGAATCATAGAGGTTGGTGCTTTGATGATATCTAAAGAGTTAGATCGAGTACTCATCAAGCACCATGAAGTGATTATTTAGAGAGGATCTCCAGCCTGAGAAGGAGATGGAAATTCTTTTATCTATAGGTAGATATATAACCGACCTCTTGACACAGATCCTCTACATTGGAATAGAGATTATAAGGTGTTAGAAAAGTTAGGTCAAAGAGTTGATATAACTAGATCGAGATAACCAAGACCTATGTCATATAATGTCATGAAATAGACACACATCCTCTAGCTGGAGACAAATGTGTTACTATATGTTTGATTATGTATATTTGGTAGACCTATAGGTTGATGATCAAATCAAGGTCTATATACCGACGAATTTGTGTGCATACAAGGGCATATGAGTAATATAATGTCTCAGAGGGATCATACATGATCAATTACTAAACCGAAAGACAAGAGCTCACACATGATATATTAGGATCAAATTCAATGCTCGGTCATCTTGCTTTGGAAGCTTAACTGAATTTGTTGGTTTGGTATACACTTTTGGAAAGTATATGATCAATACATAGATATAATATATGCGTTTGGAAAGTATATGATCGTAATAACTCCCAATGATAAAATAGGAAACTTAATGATATAACCTTGAAGGAGACAATCTAAATAAGATCTAAAACTTCAAGTTTATTCTAGGTCTTCCAGTATAGTAGATGGACATGTATTAGGAATACATGAGGGTGAGGTGGTCATAAACAATTGGATAACCATGACGCTTCCATTCCGAGGGAGTGGTGGTGAAACATGCATGGATTTTACTAACTCCTGTTAATAGAGAAGTAATCTGATCTTAGCCCAAATATTGGACGTTGATCTGAATGTGATTCAGATGCAATGAGAAGATTAGATTTACGGCTTTGATTAAATCAAACATCTTTGAGAGTTCTGCATGATATGGATTTGACATATGATCTGAATATCCAAGTCACTATACTTGGAACGCACAATCACCATGCCCTTATCTCTAGTATATGCAGAGAAAACACATTATTCTTGAAAGAGTTGATGAATAATTCCATTTTTGACATCGTATATGAGCATTGGGAAAAATTGATAATTAAATGTAATTTAATTAATATGAACATTATGAAATTGATTCATAATATTTAGGCTCATGAGAATGGACATCCGAGAAGAATAAATGTGATTTATTTAAAAAGGATGTGAATAATTTGGATAGCACTATCCATATTATTTATCGATATTGTAAATGTCATTTATAATAAGTTAGAGAGAGATAATTTTAATCTGTATTTATGAATTAAAAGTTCATGCGAATTGGATTCACATTGAACAATTAATTGTAAAAGTAATTTACATTTTATTTTGGATGTGTGAATATGATTCATAATTTATCAATAGCATGACTGAAATTATCAAAAAAATATTTTGGAATTATTTTGGTGAATATTTATGCAATAATAGTTGTTGCACATGTGGAGTATTTGGTGAGATATGAGATCTCACCAAATTGGAATGAGATGGACACCATACAATGCATGGCATGGACGGCCACCATGTGAATCTCTCAATGGTGTCCACCCATTCTATGTATGGAAGGAGGCTACACTCCTTTCCCTAAATATTCCACCTGAGTTGATTTAATTGATTTTAAATTTATTGAATATAATTCGATATATTTGATTTCTTTTAAATTAATTATTTGTTGTTGGCAATTTAAAAGCAATAAAATCATGACCATTGATTGAAAGCACAAATCAATATCAACCATTGGATTTGTGTGCACATGGATTGGGATTCATGGACATTCAAAATATCATAAATAGAAGGGTAGCCCTAGCCCGTTTATTTTGAACAACATGAAATACAAACTCTCTCTCATTTTCTTGTGGTTGTCCACCCTCTCCCTCTCAATAATATGGTCGTCCATATTATTGACCTAGAGGATCTCGTAGTCGTCGCGACACTATTGTGCTACCGGATCGACTACTCGTGGATCTCTGTCTTCTTCAGTGTACCTCACTCATGAAGAATATGTCGGATCTCATGAGATGGGATTTGGAGATCCATTGCTTGGATCATCACTTTTTACTTGATTGCGAGAAGCAAGTGTTTCTTTAATGCGGTCGCAAGCATCTCCTCTGTTGGATTGGAGTTGAGATAGGGCATCTCTTCATTTAGAGACACGATCACAATCACACTTCAGGAGGTAACCCTAATACCCCTTTGTGGTTTAGATGAAAAGATCCGAGAAGTTTTCTTGGATCATGTTGTTTCATCGCTTAAATTTTTTTAAATTCTGATGCCTCGAGCAACTAGTGCGACTAGTCACTCCCGATCGCATAAGATGCTATCTTTATGCTTTCGTGATGCACTTAAGGTTTTCTCTATAACCTTCAACCATCATACTCGATTTGCTAGAACCTGGTGGATGGAGAGGATGAAGAGAGTGGCGTGCATTGAGAGGTTTAGGGGAACGCCTTGAGGAATCAGTGCTCTTCATCTTCTCACTAGAAAATAGACTAGAAGAAATGTCTTTCCTTTTGGAGTGATTTTATAAGATGTTGGACGTCTCTATGATGGTGTCATTGGAAATGTAGGCTTGAGATTCATATCATTGAAATTATCAAGACAATCGACAGAGTTCGATTTCGAATTAGGAGAAGCTTCTGCTTGTGAGTCCTTCACTGGAGCTCTTATATAGGTGGTGGAGCAAGCATTAGTGGAATCTCCTTAGTGTGGGAGGTCTCAGTACCGTTGATATGTTCAACAGTCATCGTCTCAATGTAGCAGAGGGGTAGGACTTATTTATTGCTTGATGGTTATGGTTGTCTATGGCTTCATAGGTTACCTTAGAGTATCGTGCGTCCTTATAGAATGGTGAGGTCGGAGTGTTCCCAATGCCATAAAATCAATCTCCCGAGTCTCACAATCTATAGTCACCTTAGCCACGGATAATAACGACTTCCTGAGGATGATTGGAGATAGGGTGAGCACTCCTCAATGCTGATGATGATGAAGTCTACTTGAAGTCGAGCACCTTGGAAAGTAATGATGAGTAAAATTGTTCCCCTCAATCGTTTTATAGATCGATCAACCAGTTGAACTATCTCTCTCGACTTCCTTATTGGCCCAAGTTTGAGCATATCAAACATGGAGGTTGGGGGTATATTTACCGATGGGTCATCATCGATTCTGGCATAGGTTAATGATTGTCTTTTATTTCACGTTCAACCCTAGGCAACCGCTTCACTCCGTGGCTCTGGATCTTTCTCCCCATAACTAAGGAGGTGGTCGGAGATAGTAGATGTCTCTAAGTCCTTGTCCTCTTATTTCCTGACCTCTTGGGCATCAATTTACATCTTATGAATCTTTTGAGGACAGGAAAGTGGTCTATGGATTTTATTAAGGGAAGCTTTAGAATCATTTCCTTGGCGATCGCTTCCCTAAAGGTAGGGTCTAATTTTTTTAGGTCTTTTCCATATTCAATTTTAATGATATTTCTAGTTTTTTTCTCTATTTATTGTCTTTTTGAGATTTTTAAATTTTTAGTATTTTCAACATTAAATCCGCTCACTTCATTTTCCACTTTCATACCTGAGCTGGCAACTAATGATTTCAATATGTCATCGATATTTTTCAACTTCTCATCAAATGATTCTTATCTCTCGACAAGTCTAGAAATGTCAACCTCCAAAAAGTTCTCATGACAAATCATGGGAGAAGTCTACACTTTTGTAGGAGCTACTAGTAAGAACTTGGGGTTTCATTTTCAACATACCTAGACTCTAGCATGTAATGTGGATTGAGTAAAGACCATCCTTACAGAAAATATTGGGTTTGAGCCTCATGTGGTGGAGTCAATAAATGGAGGACTTGTAGATCGAGATCATGGTTCCAATAACCTACATGTGAGGTCTCTCCGAATGGGTGGTATGAGGGTTGGTCAATGTGAGCTTGATCACTAAGGTCAAACAAGTCCGAAAAATCATAAAGGGGCCATCCTTTCCATTCATTTTGTTTGGTCAACAATGTTATTTCCTAAGGTCAAGTCAAGATATGTATGTGTAGATTGTTGACATGTCCCAGCATTCATATGAAGAGAGAATGAGGTCTATGGGGTAAATAACTCTGCTAGTCATCTGTCTCAATAGTGGCTTACTATTCAAATGGTTCCTTGATTCCATACATTGCTCGAGAATATGGTGAGTAAGCCCAAGATGGAAGTAGAGCAGGAGTGTAAGAATGTGGGGTAGCAGAGAAGTCCAAGGAAATGGAGAAGTCAGTTGGAGTTCTGACTTTATAATTTGATTGGGATGGAACCGATCATGGGTAAGGGTCTCCCGCAGATGGTGGAGAGTACATGGAAGATATAGAAGATGAAGATGAACGGTGTATGGTTGACGAGAAGTAACCCGAGGGGTCTAGATATGAGGACCAATATCCTGATATCTTCAAGAGAAATGAATGAAACGAAAGTAGATCACAGTCGAAAACATGCAAGTGTATGGAATAACACACAATCATAAATATACTAGTGCAACCCTAATTTTGCCTACTCAACACGTGACGGGCGCAAAGGTCTAATCGTTATCTTTCCAATTTTAATTAGGTGATCAGTCAATCATTGCTGCACAAGCACACAAGGTGAGTTGCTTGATGCCCAGCATATGCTCCCACTACATCCTAATAAAAGAGATGATTTGCCTAGGCTGCAAGGTTATATCAGGCCCCTACGGATTATAGTGAGAAGATGTACACCAAAATGACTCTTTATGGTCTAAGGCAAGCACTTGCAGCTCCCAAGCCCATAAGAGTCGGACGTGGAGGCTTACGGTGCAAGTCTAGGGATTTGGGTTCTAACCTTAGTGTGTAAGTCCTTACCCACTTTGTCTAGAGATATGTACCTACATACAAGGATGGGGTTGCTCTCCCGAAAATAGTGAACATTTTTTATTCTGATTTTTTGGTTTAATTCAATTAGCAATCCCAATTCTAGAGATTAGTTGTCACTAGTAATAAACGCAACACAAGCAATCATGTCTATCGTCCAGTCCCAATTCCTTTATGTTTTAAAAACTAAGAGAGGGAATCAGAAAAAGCCATTGCAATTGATGGAAATGATTATGAATGCTTGAGTAAGAAGATTTACAGTTCGTCTATCTCTTTACAATGCAAGATGCACAACTAAAATGAAAATTTTTAAACACTAAATGGATGAGAGTTAGGACATTGTACCTTGCAAAAAGTACAAATTAGTGGGAATAACTGATTTGAATTTGACTAAGTTAAAATGATCTAAGTTGTGTTATTAAAGTGATGTGTGGTCTTAATTTGTATGAGCTCAAGCAGATAAAAAAACTATATATGTTCTATGAGCCGTGAGTGCAGGTCTATCCTATGTTAAGTAAACTACAAGAACCATGAGGGTTAAATGTCAAGTTCCGATACACGCACAAGATTCCAAACAGAATCTGCTATAAATAAAGCAATTATTTCAAATTAGTTTTCCAAAAAAATGAATAAATAAAATCCTATTGCTACACTCTCCATCCAAATGAAATAGTCTTGCTAGCACCTCAAGCCAGCTCGCTCCACGAATCACCGCCCTACGATGCACATTAGGATGTGTTGGCTTCATGAAAGCTGCTCCAAGTCCACTGGGCCCTCGCACAAAAAGATAGAAATTATGTATGAGAGATGTATACATATATAAATGAGAAAAGAAATAAGTGAAAAAAGAATCATAAAAATAAAGTAAATATAAACAAGATGTGGTCAGAAATTAGACTACCATAAAAAATGGAAAACTTAGCTCTAGTTTCTAAATGAACCTCAATGACACCATTTGTTGATTTGTCGATTTCCCTTATGTTAATTGGGTTGAATTGTTGTAGTCGGGATATCAAAATCAATCTAAAATAACTACGCAAATAAATAAATACATCAATTAAGCAATGTGCGGTTTTGTGTTTATTTAACATGGGCAAGCCCCAAGGTCGAGTCAAGGAATTAAAGGAACAACATATGGTTCAAATTATCCAACTTAATGCATGGTTTTCAAAGAGGGATTTTTTGGTATTTTATACGCTAAAGGATGTATATGCAAAGTGCGATTAAATTAAGTTGTTAAGCAAAACAATCAACTTAAACTAATTAATTTATAATGCAAAATTAGATCAAATTGGCAAGTTGTAATTTTCCTGAAAACCTAATTCAGTAATGCATGCAAAAAGGTATTTATGGATTTTTCGAGGTTAAAACGCAACAATGAAAATTGAATGAATTTTAGGGTTTGTTATGCAATTTTATGATCAAACAGAATTCAAAAACCTGGACAGAATCTCAAATATGATTAAATGAGATTACAATATTTCTTATAATTATCTAATAATATACGATTTTGTATGATTTTTCTATTTGGAGTAGAGTGAATCTAAGTAAATAATTCTTAGGAAATCCACAATGCAAATTCACACCAAATCAAATTTATCTCATAAAGATCTATCAATACAATCCAGTAAATTTTAGTTTGCAGAAAAACATTATTATGTGTGGATCAAATTCAAAATCAATTACAAATTAAAGTCTACAAATTATTTAGAGAAAATGCCTTTTCCGTTTATCATGAAATTTGGACCCAAGGTTTAATACATATGAACGCACAATCCACAGATTTATGGAAATTTTCAGAGCAACCAGTGACTTAAAAAGATTTTCAGAGCACAAATAGGCAAAATTTTAATGAAATCCTTGTAAATCAACCAAAAGTCACAAAATTATTAACCAAACATGTATTGATAGATATTGTGTTGTTAAATAGCAAGCTATTTCTAGATCAATAAAATGATTGAAAATGAAAGTCCAAAATAAAGCTCCAACAAAAGGTTCTCTTGGTAATAATAAATAATAGAAAGCAACACCAAAAACATTATGCATAAGGGTAATTATTTAATTACCCACTAGTAGAAGGCTGAACCGTAATTCTTCTAGTTGTCATGTCCTACATGTGAGTGGCTTGGGGTTCTCTTATTCTTCCTCATGCGATAGAACCAAAGGGGAAAACAAACCAACTTCTCCTCTTCTCGGTCTACTATGTGGACGACGTTGGAGGATGGTAGAGGATGCTCCAATGAGGCTGCGTGCACAGAGGTGCCAAGTTGCTGGGGCAGCATGGCGATGGGGTGTGGCAGTCCCTGAGGCGGTAGTGACGGTGGGAAGCGAGTGGGTCGTTGTTGTCTACGCAGCTGCACATTGGAGTTGGTCTTGGTGTACGGCGATAGCGAAGAGGCGTGAGGTGTGATGGCACACAAGGCCCAGTTGTATGGTAGTTAGTGTTGTAAGAAATGATAGTGAGTGAGCGTCAACTTAAATGTGACTATTCGAGGATAAAGACGGGTTGTGCTACTACTTTGTTGGAGATTGTGGCGCGAAGGTGTGGCACGGGGCTAGTGTAGGTTGATGAGCTTCACGTGCAGGGGCTGGTGTAGGTCAATGAACTTCTCAACCCATGAGTGGTGATGGTTTTGCTTTCATTGACAATAGAGTGTAGTCATGCCTTCGTCTCCTCTGGATGTTGAGTGAAGGAGTGCCTGGGAATGGAGAGAGATACACCTCTTCGATCGTTTCTCAAAACAACGGCTACAGGGAGCTCACAACAGAATGGAGTAGCTGCAACAAGGTGAAAAGGATCATCTCAGATCTCGCCCGCAGGTCGTCATCGCTCGACATTAAAGGAGGAGCTGTCACCTCACGTCTTCAATGGGGCTCATCCCTCTCTTGTAGAATTACAGATAATGAAAGAATGAGGAGGAGAAGAGAGTAAAATGAAGAGGAAGTGGGAGTTAGGAAAGAGGTGGAGAAGATGGCTTGGAAGTTGGAAAAATCATGGAAGCAATAGGGAAGAATGGAAGTTGGTGGGAAATAATAAGAAAAAATAAATAAATAATTAGACTACTAAAATAAAATAAAGATAAAACAAAAAGAAATGAAACATTGCAGAGTTATAAACATGGAAAATGTATATCTAGATGAGATTTACATTTATGTAGACCTTGAAATCAAAACAAAACAATATGTACAAGAAAAGAAAAGATTTTTTGATTGCATTTTAAATAATTAAACACAAATTTACGGCTTTTCTATTTTTTGCATTTTTAATTAAAAGATATCGACAAAATAAAATAAAATACCAGAAATAAAGTTAAACACAAATATTTTTTTTGTGATCTTTAATAAATAATAAAAGGCAAAAGAATAAGTAGGAAAGATCAATATTTACACTATATACAAAGTCACTTTACATTATTTTCTATGAAGAAATAATTTATTTTGATTTTGTAATTATGTACTTTATTATAATATATATGATAAAGAAATTAATAGAAGAAGAAAGAAATAAAAATGGGTTAAATTTGTAAATAAAATGTTAGTGTCAAGTTTGTACATATATATAGTATACAACTAGGTCCCAAAATTGACATTTTGCAAATGAGCTCCAATTTTAAAGAAATCACTTTCACTGGATAGATAATTTTAAACTTGAACTTTAAAAAGTGAGTTTGGTGAATTTGGAGTTCATATGGAGTGGGAATTCAATTGAGAAGTTGGACTTTACATCTTTTTTGATTCAATATCTAAAATTATTTATTCAATGTAGAAATTCTTTTGTATTTTTGTATTTTTATATACATTTTTATATCCAAGTTAGAAAATAATTAAGTCAAAAGGATTTAAAATTAATTTATTAAAAATTAAAGAAGTTTGGTTATGTATATGGGATTATTTACAAATAATATTCATCACTTTTTTTGTGAATTTTATTTTGAATTATTTTGTTAACTTATTTAAAAGATAAATATACATTAGTAGTCCATTTTTATTCAGAGATATATTTTATTTATTTTTTTGAATTTAAGGACAATAATTTTATTTTGTTGAGGGATCCAAGTTAAGATTAATATATTAAGATGTTGAATCACGGATTCATGAGCAAGGAAATGTGACACGATGTTTGATGTTGTATTCCTTGGTAAGTTTCTTCGCTTCTCTATTAATGAAATGCATTAATGTATGCACCCTTCTGAGATAAGTATCTTGGGAATCCTAAACTGTGAAATAATGTTGTCCTTGAGAAAGCGACTAATGATACATCTATCGTCGGAATGATCGGGAATAACGTCCATGCAATGACACACATAATCTATAGCAAGCAGGACATATTCATATCCTTTACTACTATGAAACGGGCCCATGAAGTAATTGCCCCAATCATCAATTACATATGAGATTTGGATGAACTTGGCAAGCACAAATTCTTTAGAAATGATGGTTCCTCCCAGTTTCTAGCTATCAATGCAGCCTTTGACATATGTTGTGGCATCCTTGTAAAGTGTAGGCCAGCAGAGGCCGCACTGCAATACTTTCGCTAACGTTCTTCTTCCAGAATGGTGTCATCCTTCTTTTAGCTTCTAACAAAGCTCGAGGAAACTGGTGTACTCCTCATTAGGAATGCCCTAATGCCGAATACAATTCGCACCTTCCCCAAAAAGGTGTGGATCTTCCCATTAGTTGAAATGAATATCGGATAACAAATTGTCCTTTATCCATGTCCAATCTTATGGATCTTTCCTAGAGATGAGATAGTTCACAACATCGGTGTACCATGGGAGAGATGCAACATTCAAGATTGCTTCATTGGGAAAGGAATCTGTAATTGGGACAACACGCAAAGGAGCCTCTTAGCATTCAATTCTTGACAAATGATCAGCCACCACATTTTTAACTCCAAGTTTCTCTCTTATCTCCAAATTGAATTCTTGGAGGAGAATGTTCTAGTAGAGCAGATGCAACTTGGCATCGTTCTTCTATAGTAAGTACATGATGGTTAAGCATTACGTATAAACAATCCCTTTGTATCCAAAAAGATGTGATATGAACTTCTCTAAGGTGAAAATGACATCCAACAACTCTTTCTCTGTTACGATGTAATTTTTCATGACACCATCCAATGTCCTATTGGCATAATGTATAGCAAATGTATTCGTCCCTACATTGTCCAAGCACTGCCCTAATAGCATAATCTAATGCATCCGTGAAGATCTTAAATGGATACACCAATACGATAGTTGTAGAACATGCGCTTGAGTAACCCAATTCTTTCAGCTGATTGAAGGTTCAGAGGAACTTATTGTCTATAATGAGTTTAGACTCTTTGCCTAGAAGCTCGACAAGAGGCCAGGCGATCTTGATAAAGTCTTGGATAAATCTCCGATAAAATCCAACAATTCCTAAAAAATACCTCGCCTGCTTTAGTGTCTTGGGTGGCTCAAGTATGGAAATGACATCCACCTTGGACGGGTCAACCTCCAAGACTTTCTTGGAGATTACATGGCCCAACACTATCCCTTCTTTCACCATGAAGTGAAAAATTGTTTTTAATTTTTTATTTTTATCCTACAAAATAAATGTTAGAAAGAAAAATGTATGTATTTTTTATTTACTTATTTATTTTCTTTTTTTACTTATAAACAAATTAGGATGAGAGCACGATGACCCGATCCCAAAATCAAATGGAATACGTGAATGGGGATTCGGCGAAAAATGAGGAAAGGATCTGTGTCTCCGACCACCATACATAGTCGTAGTTGGAATATTGCGGGGGATAGAACATGAACGTGGAGAGATCGTAAAAATGAGATGAAAAATCAAAATCGAAGGTGGATCAAATCATGATGGGAATTATATTAACATTAAAAAAATGACAATGAAAAAATGCGAAAAAAATTAAACTAAGATTAACCTATGTTAAAAATAAGAGAAAACGTGGATCTCACCTTAGGAGTGGAAAAGAAATCGTGATGATCTCGACGAAGTCTGACTTGCTGTCACCGGACGGCTCGAAGGCTAGGCACCCTTCTGCGACAAGATAGCTCTCAAAGAATGGGCTCCTCTTACCAAAGATTTATCAAGTTGAAACGAGGGAGAGGGAGCCATATTTATAGATAAGAATGAAGTTGAAATTCAAAATTTAAAAAGAGATAAAGACAAGGAAATAAATTAAAATGATATAAAGATAAAGAAAGAGATTAGTGTTAAAATTATTTACTTTTTTTTTGTATTTTCATCACTTTATTAAATTGAATAATAAATGTGATTTTTTTATTTTTTATGGTGATTATTCAAGAATAGCAGCTATACACATGTACTATATACATATGGTACATTATATACATATTTAAATAAGGAAATTAGTTTTATTTTTATTTTAATTATTTTTATTTTTATTTTTGTTTTAAATAACTAGTAAAAATATTTACAAATATTTACAAATACAATATGTGCAAATAAATGGTAAAATTGCACAAACCACCCCAGAAAACTGACTTTTCAATTGTAACTCCAAAAATTATGAAATCATAGCCTTTTTAAGATAGTTTAATTTATATTACAATGGAGGTGATCTGGTTCGCTTTGAGTTCATATGGAGCCAGAATTGGTCTTTCAATTATCGCATAATGGTTTTTCCAAGTGTGGTTGCTTTTATTCTGAACATGATTTTATTTTGCAAAAATTTATTATTTAGAAAATATATTTATTATTTATAAAATATTTTATTTACAAATTTTATTTTGAAAATTATTTAGCTTGAGGTTAATTTATGTAGAAATAAAATAGTGTAAGTATACAATTATACACAACATATGTTTTTGGATTTTCTAATTAAGGACCCTATCTCCCCCTACTTTATTCCTAGTCGATCAGGTAAAGTATTGACCTTCTCTCGTTGTTCGAGTCCACCTGTATATATTACATATATAGAGTATTATTTTTCCTTTTTTATATTTTTCCTTTATTTATTTATTTATTTATTTTAGGTTAAAATAATAATAAATGTACAATAAACACAGATGCAAGTTAGTAAGAATATGGAGTTAGTATTATATACATGTGTTTTATAAGGGATTTTACGCTAAAATAAATGAATAAAGATGATGAAATGCAAATTCATCAAGGCTGCGGGTACTTTCTATACTGCCCTACTGGCCTTGGCATTGATACTGTTGTTGTTGATGCTGCTGCGAGTTTTGACAACCCGAATGGTATTGTTGACGTTGTTGCTGCAATTGTTGTTGAGGCAGATAAATGGGTGGAGACTCTGGTGGATGAGGGATTGGAGTAGAGTTAGGATCTGATCAGTTGACAGGCTCAAAGTTATACCAGACTCAATTTATCTACATAACAACTGGAGGTTCCACATAGATGGTTTGGGCGGAGGTTTCTTCAGTCTGTTGAGGAAAGACTTGATCTTCTCCCCTATGGCTTTGTTTCCCGACCCCATTGCCCTTGAATGTTATGAATTTGGTGAATTGGGGCATGTGGTGTGGTTAGGGCAGGCATCTATATTTTAGATACCTGGTCAGCTAGTTCCTCCATTTGCTCAGGCAGTTTAGGAAATTTCTCCATGTCAATTTATTTATGGAGTTCATCCACCTTCTTGAAAATTTGTTGGACTACAAATAGATTGTAAGCTATCATCACCATGTCGGCGTTCTAGTCAGTCAACAGATTGTATACCATCTTCTTGGCTCCCTCCTTAGATAGGAGTGAAAGGAAGCTAGTTATGTAGGCTCGGTTGGTGGTTCATGCTCGTTTAGATTCTGCTAACTTCTCAAAAACTTTGTTGATAGTGTCCGTGTGGTGTCCCATGTAGCTTCCTCTGCAAGATGTACTCACTAACCCTTGCGACTCAAGGTACAGCCCACTAACAAGACTCCGGACCAACATCATCTTGCTTATGCTATGCCATGAGCATTTTTGAATTAGGTCTGTAAACCTTTCCAAGGTCTCATAGAATGGTAAATAAGGGAGATGGGTGAAGCTTGTGAGCTTGATCCTCATTTGCTTAATTCTACTTACTTGGTAGAATTTCTTTATGAACAAAGTCTTGAAGGTAGCCCATGTGGTGACCACTTACCCTATATTTTTTAGCCAATAAACTGCCTTATCATTCAAGGCGAAGGGAACAACACTCAATCTTATGTAGTCTTAACTAACCTTAGGGTGGGAAAGGTTGTCACAGACTAGCTCAATATCTGGGAGAAAGGAATATGGTTCTTCGTGATCGTTTCCTCAGAACATAGGTAGCAGCGTGAGGAAATGCGCTTTGTGTTCAAACGCATCCTTAGGAGGTACACGCATCAACTAATTATAATATTCATCTAATTCAGAGAGGTATTTATCTTCCATAGCAGCTTCTCCACGTTGTAGTCCTGCCAACTGAGCTCTAAGCATTGCATTGTGTTGCTCAGCTATGGTTACCCTAGCCAAAAGTGCACGTAGTGGGTCATTGTCGTTGTCTTCACAAGGGTTCTTCTTGGGAGGCATCTCAACATCCTTTTCACCATCAGATACAGATAGGTCTGAGTTAGATACATGGCTAGAAGGTTTAGGAGTTTTGCCAAAGATAAAACTTTCTTTTGTAGGAAACCATGTGGGTTCGAGAAGATGGTCATATCCAATACGAAGAGATGTAAAATCTAAGGGATTTCATGAAGTGTTCATAAGGCCCGAACACAAATCCCTAGAGAAATCCATCTTCGATGTCAAGAAAATAAATTAGAGCACGCGGGTTGAGTCAAAGGAAACACACAAAGTAGTCACAATTCAAACTGGTAGATTCACCACTCAACACTTGTGAATTCACGTTAGAGTTCTATCGTTATCTTTTCAATTTTATGACAAAACAATATTTAAGCAGATTAAGCAGAGATGTAGGTTTAGGAGAGTGTCACAAAGATTGGCCAGAATTCGTACGGCTATTTGCATCTCCTTTCAGCGAGTATGGGTGTACGTACGGACCATAGAACGGCTACACGTATTACTTTAGGACACTACCTTACACATTGTCCTTTAACCACCCTATTCTGTTATGGGAGAATGTAGTTCCCTCACTAAGAAGTAGCTAGTCATTTTAATTCCAGTAGTCAGAATAAAACCTCTAAATTTTGGCTCTATCCTAAGTGTGTGATTCTTATCCTTGGAAAATAATGAGCGGGTTTCTCTCCACCAGACACAAGGGTTAAATTTATGTCGATTTTATTTATAGTCTCCTTGATTAGTAGTCCCGATTTATATTAGAGTTATCACTTGAGTCTTATGTGAGCATAAAAAAATCATTCCTAATGAGTAGTCCTAATTCCTTTAAGTCCTAAGTCGCAAAACTGAGGTAGGGGATCAAGAAAGACAATGCAAGCATTTAAAACGCCGATGCATGCTAAGAAGAAGACTTACAGTGATTCCTTGCGTTCTTCATGCGGGATGCAATACAAAGAATTAAAAAGTTACACTAAATGGTATGCACAGATGAAAATGCCCTAAGAAGATAATTCCTTTAGCGGGAAATAATTGATTTTAGATTTGGCTAATGTTAAATGATCTATAGTGCATAGTTAGTGAATGTGTGACCTAAGAATTACAAGCACAATCAAGAATAAAAATATAAGCTATCAAATGTGTGCCTAATTCCTACGCCACTCAAGTCGGGTCCCAACCACACAAAAGAGACGAACAGACCTGACACATCATAGAGAAATCCAGACCAAATTATTACAAGTAGGAGGGTTCAAAGAGAAGGACACTGTAAATGATGCAGAAAATAAAATCTAATCTAACTCTCACTCTGTCTCACAAAAAAAAATCCAGGTCTTCTTCACAGATTGTTTATCTTTTCAAAATTATGCTCCAAATTATCTACAAAGAGAGAAAATGCATTTAGTGTCTATCGAGAGAGAAAATGTAGAAATAATATGCAAAAATAAAAAAATGACACAGAAATTAATTTCCACAAAAATTAATTAATGAAAATAATTTAAAATCCTAAAAATTGTGTCATTCCCTGGTAACGATGCCATTTGATTATCGTGAAATCCGCCTCTTTTATAATCGACAATTGTAGTATATGAGGTGGAAAATGATTCATCAAAAACCACAATATTTGTATGTTGTGGACAATTTTAACTTGACGAGTTTACCAAGGTCGAACATAGGGAATGTTGATTTTTAGTTGCATCATTTCAAATCAATTTCGATAACTAATTAAATGCTAAGATAAATTCTTTGTCATAAAATAAAATTTGATGAAATAAGATGCAATGCGAAGAAAATAAAAAGAGAATAATTAAGCTCAGGATCTGTGATGATGATTTTTAAGCCCAATAATGTTGATCAATATCCTCGAAATTTAATTACATGTCATAAGATATAATTTCAAGAGATACTCTTATTACTCCCAGATTACATGAAAAGAAGGTCAATAGATCAAGTCATACTCCTGTTAAATAGAATAATGATAATTTCAAGGAAGAGTATATATCCCCAAAATTCTTGTGATTTATTCCTCAAAGAGGGAATTAATGATATTAAAGGAATAAATCCAATAAATCTCCTTAATTTAGCCCTACAACATTAATTCCTCTGTTAATATTCATCAATATTCAAAAGAAGACTAATCAGATTAAATCTCCTCCAATGTACCCCTGCAGAAAAAATCAAATGTTTCTCAAGATAAATGTGGCACAAACATATCACAGATCAGATTACATAAATCAAAATACTACTGAAATAATAATCATCATAATAACCTTTAGATCCGTTCAAAAGTTAGATAAAATAATATAGCACTGAAAAAGCTTCAAAATGACATATTATGCATAAAAACGAAGTTTAAATGAGAGAGTTACGCTAAATTGAAGTTCTAGGGACTGAAATGCAATAAAAGTAAAGCTTCCTTCTCAAAATAGCCCTTGGTAAACTTATCTACATATACGGAAAACATTATAGGATTTGGTGCAATTTTTCCATAAAGCATGTACCAAGCATGTGCTGCTGACATCACCAAAATTATGGGCTCTTATGAAATTGGCTGGAACTACAAGGGTCATCCTACAATTTTTCCGCATGTCACATGCCCCACACATGGTGCTGATATCAATGAGGGGGCTCTGTGGTTTGCTATTGCTTTGGGGGGTCCTGATGCAATTTTCCCCCCACCTCACGTGCTCCTCACGGAGGGGGAGCTCTGGGCATCTGGCGGACGGGAAGGCGGTCAGGCCCAGGGTACGACGAGGACGTCGGGTAGAGGCAGGGTGCTCTGCTGAATCTCGATGGTGGAGGCGGGGATGATCGTCTATGGTGAGGTTCGTGCACCTCGAGGCGGAGGAGGTATGTGGTGCTGCTCCAGGAAACACACACCCAAAATCTTTATTGCGGTGAAGGAGGGACAGGTTGATGATAAGAACGACAGGTGCAAAGCAAAGATGGGGTTGATTGGTGGAGCAGATGACTGATGGAGGAATGTCTGGGGATCGAGGTAGATGATGAAGAGGTGATGGCGTATGATGTTGGGAGGGCAAGGAAATAGAGGAAGAGGAGGCAATGAAAGTACAAAGGAGAAAGAAGACGACTGCCTGAGAGTGGAGGTTGTTTGCCTAGGAAGAAGCTTGCGATGGGTTCAGATTCTCACTCAACAGGCGACTGGCAAGAGCTGGAGTAGGCTTCGTATGAATCCTGTGGCGACGGAGGTTGATACTTCGTATGATCTCGCTTGGGGTCAGGGTGGAAGTTCAGGGTCTGTGACCAAATGTTGTCACCTGAAGTGACGGCGAGCTCCTCCTTTGTACTTTGAAAATGACGGATGGAGAGAATGGATGATGGAGTCACGACTAAATAGGAGATGATGAAGGTAATGGCTGAGGAGGGCGAGGAGGTGAGGTGACAGTGAGAGGAGGAAGTGGAAGTGGAGGGGACGACGACGGGGTTTTTACACGCGGAGGATGAGCAAAGGGGACAAGCGGCATGGTTGGGGAAGGGGAGGGGCGGGTGTCACGTGCAGAGCATGTGAATAGAGTGAGATGTGGCGGGTCACTTTCTCTGCACGTGACCTGGGAGTTTGTGTGTGAGGAGTGGTGAAGAGAGAGAAGAATGAGAGAGATAGAGGCAAAAGAAAGACAAAAATGAAATGAAAAAAAAAATAAAAGTTAAATAAAAATAAAATTAAAATTTTAAAAATAAACTTAAAGGAAAATATAAAAATAAAAATTAAATAAATACAAATAAATAAAACAAATTAAAAGAAATATAAAAAAGGAATAACCAATGATGTCAACTCAGAAAGTGGTCAACACGAAATTTGTTCATCTCAATGAGATCTACAACTTTTGTCAAATAAGGTCAATTGTACAAAATAATTTGGAAGGTACTCTATATATAATAGAATACCACAATTTTGATTTTGTGATTTTTTATTTTAAATTTGGTTTTAGTTAGTGGATTAATTTATATACAATATATACAAATATAATTTTTATGGATTTTTTTAGGTTAGAAAAAATAGAATAAAATTGACAAAACAAAATATATTAAAAGTATAAAAACTTAGATTTTTTTTGTTTTCTCTTAATTTTCTGGTTTTTATTGATTTTATTCTTTATACCGAGTTAGTTAATTAATCAAAGAACAAATTAGATAAACAATTAGGCTAAAATACGGATTATTTACACAAAATAACAAACTCAATCTGGATAAAAGTCAGAGTTATTTAATTACAGATTTTATCCCCATATTTAGCATAATTAGTGAATGTTTATTAATTTATTTTAAGAAGTTTAATTAGTGAATTATTAAGGAGATTTTGATAAAACTTCCGAATAAAGTAGATCAATCATGGATTCATCACTGTAACTGAAGGTTCTCGAGGAAGATGGCCCAGGTGTTGACACATGTCAACACATGGTAGGGTGCAATGTATAAATAATACAATAAATAGATAATTACTAGAAAATTTGCTTATTTTGAATATACATAAAAGGAAAATTTATATATAATTGATTTAATTAAACTATTATAGTATTTATTTTTATAAATAATAAATATTTATTGAAATATAAATAAAAATTTGATAAATAATTAAATAATATAGCTGGTGACCAGTCCGAAATTACGTGTGCTAAAGAAATGTATTTGATCATGTATTATCCTGCGCTAAAAAGTAAATGTATCGTTTCGTTGTAGGCGGCAATCGGAATCGGTCAAGAAATAACCACACAAAATATTTGTCAATTTTAATTAATGCGGTTTTATGTTTATTTTACTTGGGCAAGTCCCAAGGTCGAACACAAGGAGGCAAATGAACAATCTAGAATTATGTCTATCAAAATTTGTGCGTGGTTTTCGAGGCGGTCATTTTTTGTAATTTTTAATGTAATAAAGGATGCAAAATGCAAATTCGGCCTATTTTAGGGTCTTAAATGTAAATTACGCTCAAACGATGTCCGAAAAATATGAAACTTGGCCAATGTGCAAAATAGGATGAAATGTATGCAATGTAATCTTTTTAGAACTTTTGGATGAAAGATGATTTTTTATGAAGTTTTAAATGCAAACAAAATGAATTTTAATTTTTAGTTATAATAAATATTAAACCCAAATATTTTCAAGGGATAAAATTATCCAAGATATAACACTAGGTGATGGATCTCAGAAAATCCTAAACCTCGAAAATACAAGATCCAATACCTTTAAAAATCAAAAATTATAATATGCAAAATGATTTTTACATGACAAACTATGCATGCAAATGCGATTCTTTTTAAGCACAATGTCAAGCACAATTACTTCTACAATCCATGATTTTCCGGGAATTTTTAGAGCAACGATTAATCAATGGCAAATTTAAGAGCACAAATGGGCAAAATATGTAATTTTAAGCAAAACAATTAATTATTAATTAACCATCGATCTCAAAAATGTCCACAATATGTCAAAATGTAGAGAATTAAATGAGGAACAAAATGCTAATTTTTTATAAATAAAATGATTCAAAGAAGAGGTCCAAAACTGAGGGAGATACACGGGTAGTTATGAAAATTATAATAATTAAAAATTAAATAAAATGGACATGGGGGTTTATTCTGTAATTACAAATAATCTTGGGTGTAATGCGCAAAATATCAAGAGGGGCATGTACGCAGGACATGCCCTCTTGTTTGCTGGGCTGAAGTGCAAATCAACTGATCCCTGAGGGTGTCTTTGAAAAATTCCCAGCAGGTCATGTGTTGTGCACGTGACCTCTGGGTTGGAGTCACGTGTGAATCACAGAATGCTCAGGTCTTCTTTGCAATGTTCCCTGGCACGTGCCTCGCACGCGGGGAGGACCTCGGGACCTGAGCCCATCCCGACAGCAGTGTTGGTGGAAGGGCGGAGTGGGCCAGATGCCCCCTGGCGAGGCGGTAAGGGCTGGGGGCCAGCGTTGCTCCTGTGTTCTGGCGTCTTCGGAGGAGACGAGGATGATCAGTCGAAGGAGCAGACACCATTGACGAAGCATCTAATGGATGTCGGTGCTCGAAGAAGATGCAGCGTTGAACTTCGTTGTCGGTGAAGGATGTAGCGATGAAGATTGTAGCACCTGGAAGCTTGACCGGAGTAGAAGCAACTGAAGATGACGTTGGAGCTCTGGAGTTGTGTCGGCAGAGTTTTGACGATGGTGGAGGTTTGAAGATGGCGTGTCAGTGGCGTAGCGTCGTTGATAGTGGTGGCTCGACGGTGCGAAGCGGTCGGATCTGCGCAGTACGTCGAGGGTGGTGGCGCTGTAACGAGTCCTGATGGACTCGGACCTCGCTGGGGAAGACAAAGGCAGCGGGTTGTCACCACCGATGTCCTCTGCTCGTGCAAACGATGGATGTGGGTTTGGTCGCGGCTGCGAGAGTTATATAACAAAGGAGAGTCAGTCGGAAGAGGAAAGTGGGTCATCGACGGATCGTGCGAGATATGGGATTCTAGGATTTGACTATCGACGATGAGATTTGGGGGGGATCGGAGAGGGATTCGGCGAGGGTGGCGGTGAGTCATGATTGGATATTGATTGGAATCAATGCGAGATCCGCGGAGGAAGGCGGCGCGGCCATGGAAGGAAGGTCGGTGACACAATACACGGGGGAGAGGCGATGAAATTTTGGGGTCGACGGTGATGAATTGGGATAGGTGGAGTTGATGAGGAAGACACACAGGTGCCGTCCGATCGGCCGATAGTCAAATTCATGCTAACTCCGAATGACCCAAAACCACCTGGCGACAATTGGTGAAGGAGTTGCGGAGCACGTGCTTGGCACGTGCCTGGGAGGCATGTGCTACACACATGGGGGATTTTTTTTTAAACGAGAAATAAAAAAATCGAAAAATGACTGATATGTGGCGGCTCCAGGATATGCCACATGTCATAACCACATAATTCAGAAAATAAATACTTTAAAAAATAGAAAATAAATAGCAAACGGTCTCGGAGAAAAAGTTTCTTCATGAAAATTGCTTGTCTTGACGAGATCTACAACTTTCATGAAGTCATCAAAACCAAAATCGAACACTTGCACAAAGTGATATTTTTGGGGTATCCCATGTACATAGAATACCCTGATTTTTGGGTTTTATAATTTTTATGTCATTTTTAAACTAGATAAAAATACAGAATAAATATTATAAAATCAAAGATAAATGTTTACACATAGTGAAGACTTTTATGTCATTTTTGGGATTATTTTTTTTTGGATTTTTATTAATTAGGAAAAAGAAGAAATAAAATAAAATACGAAAAAGAACCAATTTTGTATAGACAGTTAGTGAAGACTCGGACTCAATTTGTTTCTTTGATTTCAAACTAAATTTAGATTTGGATTTTTACACATTTTAATAAAACTTTTATCAAAGAAGACAAATAAAAAAGAAATAAACTAAAATAGGTTAATTATGTACATAAAATACTAGGTCAAAATCAGCTAAAATACAAAAGGTACAAAAGAGGCCCAAAACCCAACTTTCACATACAAGCACCATTTCACTTGAACTTGGTCTTGTTTTGAAGGTAATTGAATGTACATTAGTTCAAAAGTGAGTAGGATTAAAATGGACACTGGATGAGGAAGATATGAGGGTTTTAGTCTTGAAATCCTAATAATAGGGTTTGGGTATTTGGTCCACTTATTTGGGTTAGTGATTTTTTTGTATTTTCTTTTATTTTTGTTAATGATATGTACACAGTGGAGTGGTTTTGGGCCATTCGGAGTTAGCATGATTTTTTTAAAAATTAGGGAAGTTAGGCTATTTACAGGTCACTTTTGGTTGGGATTTTTGGCTTCGTATTTTGTGCCGAAATGTGTGCTAAAATGCAATTCTTATTAAAACATGCATGAATGCAAATTTTGTTGAATAAATGGAGAAATGCCAATGATTTTGAGGGATTTGAGCTTAATTAATGAGATTTAGTGTGATGAATCTGAGATTCATCATCCCCCTATACTTAAACCATGATCGTCCCTGAGCATCAAAAAGAAATGCCATGGGGTGAAATGAGATTGGGTTCCATACCAAGACCATGAGCTGAAGGCAAAAATGAAACTAAACTCCACATTTGGATTATGAGTTTGGCGGAACTTCTATGAGACTTAGAATTTTAAAATCAACAGCCTTCAAGTTCTACATATCATTGTCACAGTTTCAGCTCAGAAGTCATCTTAGATCAATCCTCTTACCAAAGCATACCCTATGAACATTGAACAATCGACTCATGTGTGTGAAAAGTTTTAGCTCTTCCCATCCAGAATGTCAGACTACCTTGCTCCTTTCCTCTCCAGTAACACATCCTCAGGGAGTCAGGTATTTCCTTCTAAGGTCTATCGCGTTGTGTTCACAATCGAATTGGGGAGAAGTTAGAAGGAGAAAAGAACTGGAGGGTGGCTAGTGTAGTCACCTCTCCTTGTGAAGCTGTCCAGTGTAGCTGAGTCTCCACTAAGATCTGCAGGTTTTCTTGAAGCTTGGACCTTTTTGGTCAGATATTTATTTGGTAGTGGCTTCTTTATATTTGGAATTTTGGTGGTTCTGCTTGGATCTTGTTGTGACCCTATAGATATAGAATCTTTCTATTTCCGTACATTTTTTGGTGTCTCAGAAAAAATTATGCACAACAGTCCATCCCTTTTCCGAAGCTTTATTTCAACCCGTATTCCGGTCTTTAGATTTCCATGCTACCAAAAAAGAAACTCACACAGTCTTCCAACATCCCATCAGAGTTGAGCTAAGTGCATAGTGTGAGAGTACAAATTAATTCCCAATTTCAGAGTTGTACCCAGAATGAAGAGACCATGTTAGACACTAAGAGTCAAATGCTGCACATCGCCATGTTGAACTTAAAGAATTAAGTCAAAGACCTGAAGCTTCTAAAATCCTATTTCTCGGTGAAGTTCCTCTGAAAATTAGGTGGATTAAGGTCACGTCCAGATCACTCTCGGTTTCTGCTCATAACTCGGTTCAAAGACTTTTCACATATGCAATTGAATGCTAGATGAAGTGCAGGTGTGTGAAATGCAGACACGTTTTTTTCTTTTTGTGATTTTTTGATGATTTTTTTTGCAAGGAATTTTTTTTGGTTTTTTTAATGAAAAAATGAATAAGAAGCCATTTTTTAAAAAAAAATTGGGTTGGACACAGTTAGTAGCAAAACACTTTTTTTGGTTTGTTCTTTTGTTTTTTTTTTCAAAAATTAATTACCCACCCCGTAAATACATATAGACTTACGTGAAAGTACGAGATATGGGTAAAATATATACACAGTATATATACAGACCCCCTATACTTAGTGAGTGTTGGGTCCTCAGAGCACAAGAAGCGTAAAGAAGACATAGCTCAGGCTAAGCGTAAGAGAGTGAAAAAAGAAAAAGAAAAAGAAAGAGATACATCAGTTTGCCCCCCCTATACTTAGGCTATGAACAATATAAGTATAGAAGAAGAGCTGAAATAAATGAAATGGTTGGGATATGTGGATGAAGAGAGCATATACAAATGTGCATCGGTTCCCCCTATACTTAGGCTCTGGTCAGCCTAAGTACAGAAGAATGGTGGATATGGAGCGATCGTGAGAAGGAGTGTGATGAGGGAAATTGTATATTCAGATGGCATCGGTCCCCCCTATACTTAGGATCTGGTCAGCCTAAGTACATAAGAATGGTGGACATGGAGCGATCGTGAGAAGGAGTGTGATGAGGGAAATGGTATATTCAGATTGCATCGGTCCCCCCATACTTAGGCCTTGAACTAAGTAGAGGAAGAAGCTGTACAAGGAGACCGATGTGGTTGGGAGGGAGGGTGGGTACGTCGATGATTAAGGTAGTTTTTGGCTAATCTTTTAGTGAGCCTGCGGTGGGAGATCGTAATGACGAGAAGGAGATGAAGCATATGATTCCCAACTATTATCAGAGTTATCCTTAGAAAAATCATGATGGATCGTAAATGAAGCATTTGAGTCAGATGAAAGGTAGCCATCATCAGAGTTATCCTCAGAGGAATAGTTTTTGAAAGTGGACATACTCCAAATATTATTGTCTTTTTGTTTCTTCAGTTTTTTCCTCATAATACATTACTTCTTGGAATCAAGCGGTTTGTCCTCAGATGAATACTCGGAAGCACCGATCTCAGTAAGCTCATAAGAAATAATTCTAGTGTACTTGATGAGGGCATGAGCATCAGCTTTGGATGAATAGTTGTTAGGAACAGGAGTTATCCAACGAGAATCGAATTTTGGATCCTTGTGAAGATATGGTTTCAGAACTGTCGAACAGACTTCACTCATGTAGATTACCTTTTCCGGACCTGATAAGGGATCATAAGGTGATTCCTCTTCCGGAAGGTCAAAGGTGACTTTCTCTTTCTTGTTTCGTGAAGGTGTCAGTCCACTTGAGTATCCAGATGAATAACCATTGGAATTCTTCTCCTTGCTCGGTGTTGGTCTTGCATGTTTGTTCTTAGTCTTCTGAATGTTGGTGCACTCTCGATTTGGGATGATTTGGTCAAGATATTCAGAGTAGGTTGCCCCAAGGTGCGACCATGCATATGTCTCAGGATCGTAGAAGAAACATTCGTCTATTTTGAGATCTGTAGGAATTGAAATACTGGGGAGAGTCTCTGCATGTTCGCTTTCAATTGATTTGACATTGGAGCATTCCTGTGTCGTATTGATGTGGTCAAGGTAGTCAGAATAGGTTGACCCAGGGTGTAACCATGCATAAGTCTCCGGATCATATGATTCATATACTTGATTCTCCATGGTAAGAGCGACTGGGAATGGAGGAGGAGGGAGAGTCTCTAAACCAATAGTCTCATCAACAACCGCTATCTCAGGTGTCGTAGCGGGGTAGGGCTCTTCTACCGCTTCATGATTACGGTTGTTGGGGACTTCGTGGGTTGTCCCAAAAAATCGTGGTTCCTCAAAGACAAGGTCAGATTGAAGTTCTTCCAATGTTGTAAAATTGATTTTCCGAGTCTCACAATAAATAATTGCCTTAGCCAATGCTAAGAATGGCTTTCCGAGAATAATTGGAGACTGGGTGAATTCTCCTTGATGCTCAATATCAATGATCGTGAATTCTAGTTTGAGTAGAGCACCATGTAATGTCATGACGACAGAAATGATTCCTCTCGACCGCTTTATCGATCGGTCCCCCAATTAAACAATCTCTCGTATCTTCCTGATCGGTTCGAGTTTGAGTTTGTGAAATACAGAGGTCGGAAGGATATTGATCGGTGAATCGTCATCAACTCGAGCCTGGGTGAAAATTGTATCTTTGATTATACAGTCAAATCTGGGCAACCGCTTCACTATACGGCTCTTGGTTTTTCTCCTCAACACCAAGGAGGAGGCCATTGACAAGATATGTCTTTCAGTCTTTGTTCTAATCCTGCCCGACTTTTTTATCATTAAGGTCCATTAAAAATCTTTTAAGGTCGGGGAAGTGTTCAATGGCCTGTATAAAGGGAAGTTCAAAAATCAATATTTTTTTCAGTGCTTCCCGTGAAGCAGGATCCAAATTCTTCAGATCTTCTTCAATCTCAATTTTTATGTATTTTTCGAGATTTTTGATTTTTTTGTGGTTTTCGAATATTCCTATTTTTTGGTATTTTCTGTGTGGTGTGGTGATGTGGTGTCTTCCGTAGATTAGTAGGATTTTTGATGTTTTGAGAAGGAGTCAGATGCATAGTTATGTCTAGGGGAATAATAAGCAGAAGTGCCATTATCAAAATCATCCCTAGGCTTCTGAACATCCTCGAAATTATCAAAATGAGATCCAATCATTTACTTATTCATTTTTATGTCTGATCTCCCAGAGAGTGAAGTTAATCAGTCAGCAAAATTATGAAATCTATCCTCCATAAATTCGAATATTTTATTTATCCTCGAAATATTATCTTCAAAATTATGTTCATGATCAATCATGGGAGCACTCAGTATGTGTTTTTGAGAATCAATAATTTCGTCTTCCATTTTTTTTGTGTGTGCTGAGAGGAGATTTTCTTGAAATATCCATTAAATGATCATTATTTTCTGAAAATTTCTCCTCAAAGATTATGGAAGGAGGCTGCTCATATGGTCCAGGCATGTGGAGTTGGTCTGAGTAAAGTTCAATCCTTTGATCATGATTGGTCGGACCTTGATATTGTGGAGTCAGCATACATGGTTTATGTATTTCTATGTGGTCAGTCTAGTCCTCTGTATGAGTATCATGTCTGAAGAGGGGTTTGTCATGGTCAATCCAACGCTGATGATCATTAAGTGTTGGTCTTTCCATATGGGTTTGGTTTCTCGGCCAGTCATGAGACTCAAAGGTATTTTGATCTTGAAATGATTCAATAGCGAGAAATTGAGAATAAGATGGTTCAGTCCAAGATGGTAGGTGGTCATGTGCGGTCGTCGAGTAGGAATTCGATGAGGGGGCCGAATTCATCCGCGGGTGAAAGTCTCCCGCAAATGTTGGAGGATTATTGAAAGAAGAGGAGTTAGTTGATTTCGGACTAATCGAGACAAATTCATTTTCATAGTATAGCTCTAATGGATTTTCAGATAAATGTTTGGTCATTTTTGAAAGAGCTGGAAGGAATGATGGTTTGGGTTTTCAATGATTTTCATGATCTGGATGCGGAGTGTTTTTGGACAAAAGTTCCATGATGACGTTTAAATCAAGAAAGGAGAGAGATGATTGCACAACATATTCAAAATAAATTTTATCAAATGTGCGGCTTTTGATCTTTGATATCGGTTCACGTACACCAATGCAAACACAAATCAAACCCTAGGTTCACCAACTCACACAATGAAGCCTTAAGGGTTCGGCTATTATCTTTTCAATTTTAGTTGGTGATAAGACAATCTTGGAAAGAAATTAGCGAGCTATTAGGTGCCGGAAATTTCTTAATGAGTGGCCTGAATTCCTACGACTAGTTGCTCCTACTTTCAGCCTGTATGGGAGTAAGTACGGACTATAGAACGACTACGCATTGGTTGAGGATGGAGCCCTACGCAGTGTCCTCTAAACCACCCACTCTACTAAGGAAATTCGGACCGTTTACCAGCTACCCGTTAGATCCTCACTGAGAAGTAGCTAATCTTTTTTGGTAGAATCATTAGTCAATATGAAAATCCAGGTTTGGGCTCTAGCCTTAAGTATCGTCTCTCGCTAACTTAGAAAAATAAAAAATCCAAGGTCGGGGTTGGTCTCCCGCAAAAATTCTCGATTTTATGAGTTTTTTCAAGTCGTCTATATTTAGCAGTCTCAATTTTAATTAGGTGATCACTGAAGAATTTAATGAGCACAAATGTACGTCTACCGTCCAGTCCCAATTACCTTGAAAATTTATGTGACAAAACAAGAGGGAGGAGTTTGGGAAAAGCTGATGCACGTGAAAAACTATGATGTCTGATCAGTCAGAAGACTTACAGTGAATCCTCGTCATCTCCATGTGGGATGCAATACAGAAATTGAAACTTTAATCTAGATGAATGCAAAAGCCGCACCTAGTAGAAAGTTCTATTAGCGAGGAAGAATTGAACTGAATTTGGCTAAGTTGAATGATCTATGTGTGTCTCAATTATTAGTGAAATACGGCCTAATTCCTACGAGCACTATCAAAAACTGAAATGCTCCGAGAGCCGTATGTGCAGATCTATCCTAATCGCCACTCAAATCGGGCCCCACCCTCATCGGAGAGTGAAACATGCCATGACACACCACAAGAATAGTTCAAGTCATTTTACACACGCGAGAGTCCAAACAGACATCGCTAATAATGAGAAATTAATTATAGAAATTAAAAAGTTGCAGAAATTAAAATCCTAGACTCTACGCTCTCTCACGACTCGACTCGATCTTAAATTAATTGCGGCTTTTTTCAGAAATCAGTGAAGTTGTGTCAGTTCTTGAAAAACCGCTCCATGTACACCAGGTACCTCGCAAGATAAATAAGAGAGAGAATGTAAGAGAGTAACTCAAAAATAAATCAGAAATAAGAAAAATAAATGTAGGAAAACAATGGGATTTACAGTGAAATATTCGGGGGTAGACTACCCGAATGCAGAAAACCGAATAAAAAATTTTGAGACAAAAAACTAAGCCGTTTACCTCCTCGGCAACGGCGCCATCTGACGAGTCCGAAATTGCGCGTGTTAAATAAATTTATTTGATCGTGTATTATCGTGCGTTAAAAAGTAAATGTATCATTTCATTGTAGGAAATAATCGGAATCGATCAAGAAATAACCACATAAAATATTTGTCAATTTTAATTAATGCGGTTTTATGTTTATTTTAATTGGTCAAGTCCAAAGGTCGAATAACAATCTAGAATTGTGTCTATCAAAATTCGTACGCGGTTTTCGAAGCGGTCTTTTTTTGTAATTATTAATGCAATAAAGAATGCAAAATGCAAATTCGGCCTATTTTAGGGACTAAAATTTAAATTATGCTCAAACGATGTCCGAAAAATATGAAACTTGGCCAAGATGCAAATTAGGATTAAATGTATGCACTGTAATTTTTTGGAATTTTTGGATGCAAGATTATTTTTTTTATGAAGTTTTGAATGCAAACAAAATGAATTTCAATTTTTAATTTTAATAAATATTAAATTTAAATATTTTCAAGGGATAAAATTATCCTAGATCTAACACTGGGATGGATCTCAGAAAAGTCCTAAACCTCGAAAATACAAGATCCAATACCTATTAAAAATCAAACACTGAAATATGTAAAATGATTTTTACATGATAAACTATGCATGAAAATGCGATTCTTTTTTAGTACAATGTCAAGCACAATTACTTCTACAATCTATGATTTTTCGGGAATTTTTAGAGCTACGGTTAATCAATGACAAATTTAAGAGCACAAAATGGGCAAAATATGTAATTTTCTACAAAACAATTAATTATTAGTTAACCATTTATCATAAAAATGTCCACAATATGTCAAAATGTAGATAAGTAAATGAGGAAAAAAATGCCAATTTTTGATAAATAAAATGATGCAAAAAAAGGGTCCAAAATTGAGGGAGAATACATGGGTATTTATGCAAATTATAATAATTTAAAAATAAAATAAAATGCACAGGGGGGTTATTCTGTAATTACCAATAATCCTGGGTGTAATGTGCAAATTATCCAGAGGGGCGTGTGCTGCAAATCAACAGATCCACAAGTGTGTCTTTGAAAAATTCCCAATAGGTCGCGTGCTGTGCACGTGACCTCTGGGTTGGAGTCACTTGTGAATCACGGAACACACAGGGCTTCTTTGCAATGTTCCCTCCCGGCATGCGCCTCGCACGCGGGGAGGACCTCGGGACCTGATCTTGGCCCGACAACGACGTTGGCGGAAGGGCGGAGTGGGTCGGATGCCCCCTGGCGAGGCGGTAAGGGTAGGGGCCGGCGTTGCTCCTGTGCTCTGGCGTCTTCGGAGGAGACAAGGAAGATAGGTCGAAGGAGCAGATGATGTTGACGAAGTGTCTAATCGATGTCGGTGCTCGAAGAAAATGCAGTGTTGAACGTCGTTGTCAGTGAATGACGTAGCGATGAAGATCGTAGCACCTGGAAGCTTGACCGGAGCAGAAGCTGCTGAAGATGACATCATAGCTCTTGAGTTGTGTGGGCGGAGTGTTGACGATGGTGGAGATTTGAAGATGACTTGTCAGTGGCGTAGCTCCGTTGATAGCGGTGGCTCGATGGCGCGAAGCGGCCGGAGCTGGGCAGTTCGCCAGGGGTGGTGGCGCTGCAACGAGTCCTGATGGACTCGGACCTTGCCGGGGAAGACGAGGGCACCGGGCTATCACCACCGGTGTACTCTGCTCGTGCAAACGGCACATGTGGGTTTAGGTCGCGGCGGTGAGAGTTATATAGTAGAGGAGAGTTGGCCGAAAGAGAAAAGTAGGTCATCGTCGGATCGCGCGAGATCTGGGATTCGAGGATTTGACGATCGATGATGAGATTTTGGGGGGATCGGAGAGGGATTCGGCGTAGGCGGCGATGAGCTGAGATTTGATATTAATTGGAATCGACGCGAGATCCGCGAAGGAAGACAACGCAGCCACGGAAGGAAGGTCGACGGCATGATACGCGAGGGAGAGGCGATGAAATCGCGGGGTCGTCGGTGATGAATTGGGAAAGGTGGAGTTGGTGAGAAAGACGCACATGTGTTGTCCGATCGATCGAGATCGGACGACCGCTGTAGTGCCACGTGGTGACAATTGGTGAAGGTGTGAGGTTTTTTTTATAAAAACGAGAAAATAAAAAATCGAAAAATGACTGACACATGGTGGCTCTAGGATCTGCCACGTGTCAACACCACAAAATTCAGAAAATAAATACTTTGAAAAATAGAAAATAAATAGCAAACAACCTCGGATCGAAAGGATTTCTTCAAAAAATTGCTTGTCTTGATGAGATCTACTACTTTCATGAACACATGAATACCAAAATTGATCACTTGCACACAGTGATATTTTTAGGGTATCCCATGTACATAGAATACCCTCATTTTTGGGTTTTATAATTTTTATGTCATTTTTAAACTAGATAAAAATTCGAAAAAAATATGGTAAAATCAAAGATAAATATTTAAACATTAATATATTTTTTTTATTTATTAGGAAAAAGAAGAAATAAAATAAAATACGAAAAAGGACGAATTTTGTATAGACAGTTAGTGAAGACTCAGACTCAATTTGTTTCTTTTTGTTTCAAGCTCAATTTGGATTTGGATTTTGTGCATTTTAATAAAACTTTTATCAAAGAATACAAATAAAAAAGAAATAAACTAAAATAGGTTAGTTATGTACATAAAATACTAGGTCAATATCAGCTAAAATACAAAATGTACAAAATAGGCCCTAAACCCAACTATCACATACGAGCTTCGTTTCCCTTGAACTTGGTCTTGCTTTGAAGGTAATTGAACGTACATTAGTTAAAAGTTGAGTAGTATTAAAACAGACACTAGATGAGGAATATATGAGGGTTTTAGTCCAGAAATCTTGAAATTAGGGTTTGGGTTTTTGATCCACTTATTTGGGTTAGTGATATTTTTTGTATTTTTCTTTTATTATGTTAATGAAATGTACATAGTGGAGGTGGTTTTGGGTCATTCAGAGTTAGCATGAATTTGTTAAAAATTAGGGAAATTAGGCAATTTACAGGTTACTTTTGGCTGGGATTTTTGATTTCTTATTTTGTGCGGAAATGTGTGCAAAAATGCAATTCTTATTAAAACATGCATGAATGCTAATTATGCTGAATAAATGGAGAAATGCCAATGATTTTGAGGGATTTGATCTTAATTAATGAGATTTAGAGTGATGAATCTAAGATTCATAAGTTGGTAAAAAGAGTTTTGATATTCTATTTTGTAATTTAATGAATAGAATATTATTTTTATATTTTATTAATTATTATAATAATAATAAAGAAGTGTATGAATTTTAAATAACCGAGAAACAAAGTTGTCATTAGATCCCAAAATGGACTTTTTGCATAGGGACATCGATTTTAGTGAAATAACCTTATTTAATTAGAGAATATAATTTTATGAACTTTAAAAGTGAGTAGAGTGAAATTATAGTTCGTATGAAGAAATTATGATGTTCGGAAGTTGAGAAATTGATATTTTGAAAGTTGGATTTCTTGGCATATATACATGTTGGTATTTTCATAGGATTTTTAGATTTTTTAATACATTTTTAGAAAAAAATAGGAGAAGAGTTTGATGAGAAATATATACAATTTAATTAAGTAAAAATCAATGAAGTTTTTATACATATTGTATAAATAATGAATTATGTGTGAAGTGCATACTTAATTCTTTTTGTGGTCTTCTTCCTTATCTCCCCCTGCTTATTTGTTTGTCGACCAATCCAAGCTTACTTGGTCTTGGAGGTTAGGTTATATAAATATATCTTTCAACTATATTTATTTCTGTAGTCATATTGTACATACATACATATATATATTTATTTATTTATTTACTGTCCGCCTTATTATCGTTTTCTTTCTTTTTATTTTTTTATTTATTTACATGTTTTAATGTATAAAAATGCATTTTTATTTATGAATGAGGTTTTTATAAGAAGTGGGAATTAATGGATATTTACATACATTTGTTAAGTGTTTTAAGATAAAATATGACAGAGAAGTTAATGAATCATTGATTCATCAACCCCCTATACTTAAACTTTGCTAGTCCCTCAGAAAACCTTTATTTGAAAAATAAGGGAAAATGAAAGAAAGTTAGAATGAATTTGTTTTCCCAAATCAATTCTTGAGAACAGACAAAGGATAGAGATTGGTCGGGCCTAAAACAAGCATTTTGTTGGAGCCTTAACTACGATTAGGATTTTGATCTCAGCAGTCCTCAAGTTCCACAGATCCTTATTTAGGTTCACCTCAACAACCATATCAGATCCACTTATCCATATCACTAACTCTATCAACCTTGAATTCAATTTATACTGTGTGTGAATTGTGTTAGCTCTTCCTGCTTAAGGAAGCGAAAAACAACCCATCTCAATAATACACTCCCATTGGTTCCTCATCTAGCTACTCTTTCCTAGAAGAGGGGGGCATTTGCTTCTAAGGTTAGGTCATGTTGTGTCCACATTCGAGTAGAGAGAGAATGTAGAAGAATGAGAAAAGAACTAGAGTGTGACCAATGTAGTCACATCTCCTTATGAAGCCAAACCAGTGTAGCTATGTCTCCACTAAGATGTGCATGCTTTTTGGAAACTATGACCATTGTGGTTATATTTGGTATTTGGCAGTTTGCTTCTTTTTGGTAGACTTTGTAATGTTGCTTGTACTGCATCAATCTTTTTGTACCTGGACGGATATAGCATCTTTTCATTTCGTCCACTTTTTGAGACCTTGGGAAATTTGTGCCAGCAGATCCTTCCCTCATCCTAAGCTTTATTTCAACCCCACAACTCCTATCTTTAGACGCATGTGCCACTAGAAAAGGATGGAAAGGCACCACTAAAGTAGACTACCTTTCACAACCCCATGCAAATCAAGCTAAGCACTAAGTACATGTGTCCAAAATTGGTTCATTCTTAGAGAGTTAAACATATGACAATAAGTGTTCTACTTAGGCAAGTTTAAGTTGTATTCCCAAACTTGGTCTCATGGAACCTAAAGATTTAAGTGGAAGACCTGAAGAGGCTAACTTTCAGTGCCTAACTAGGCTCCTTACAATGAATTTAAAAGCCATAATCAAGCTCCATCATTTAGACTATTCCTAATCTTTAGTTTGAGAATCAAATTTATTCTAAAAAAATTCTAATGCAAATGCAACCATGTTTTTGGAAAGTACATTTTTTCTAAATTTTACTCATTTTTATGGGTTCTATTTTTTTTTAATTTTTATGAATTTTAGATCTTTGTAATTTTTATGAATTTTCAAATTTTATAAATAATCATATGTACAAGACTTTTACAAGACAAATTACCAATATTTTATTTGGATTAAATAACTAATGAATTTTACAAATTTTATATACATAGAATTTTACAAAAATTATGTTATTTTTACACATATTTTAATAAATAGGATTTTAAATAAGTATTATACATATTAAATACATATTTTAAATTAATAATTTTAAATAATAATTTTACAAATATTTTACATATTTACAAGGATTTTATAAATAATAAATAAACATATTTTAAATTAACCCTTACCCACTTTTATGGATTTTATAGATATAGAAAATACAAAAAAGTACGAGTTATGTATGAAAGTATATATAGAATATATATACGCATCCCCAATACTTAGTTGTGCTATGTCCTCATAGCAACAAAAGAGAAAGGAGAACATAACATGTAAGTGGGTGAAAAAGAAAAAAAAAAGATATGAAGTCAATCACACCCTCCCCCCAATACTTATGACTAGGTCATCGTAAGTATAGTGGAAGACAAAAATTAGATAATTGAGGGCAAGGAATATACAAATGAAGGAATAATAGAAAGAAGAGGAAACGAAATCAACAAAATCACTCAGTCCCCCCATACTTATGATCATGCATCCTAAGTATAGACAAGAGTGTGGCTAAAAATTAGGGACCAATGATTAGTGTAAAAAATGGAAAACAAATGAAAAAAAAAGAAAAAAATCGAAAACAAAAATAATGGGAAATCGCCCCACCCCATACTTAGGATATGGTATCCTAAGCATAAAGACGAGCTAAAAAATGGGGACGATTGGGGAATACGAGAACGTATTAGTGGTGTACTCTCAAAAACTGAAAGGCTCACATGTCAATGAAGTAGAAGAGTAGACATAAATCCTATACAGAGTGAATCACCTCAACCTGGGTCGGGGTTGTACGGAATCTTCTATTGCTCAAGTGTGTACTGATACATGGCCGAACAAGTAAAGTTGCCTCTGTAAGTGAACTCTTTATGTGACATAGGTCTCTCTACTAAAATATGTGTCTTTGGAGTCATACTACAAAAGGTGTCTATATGTTATTCTGATACTCTACGTTGAATAGATCATATGATCTCTGAAATGTAATCAACTGACTCTCGTACTGGAATATGTGCACTCAATCTACGACACTAAGATGCTACTGTAACAGACTGCTCACCTGGTTCTAAAATAATCTACATGTCTGCCTGTAAACAATCATCTTAAGAACTAGGTACCATGTGATCTACCCCATCCTCGTGTAGGATATCCTGGGTATTAAAAGAGAATGTGTCTCATTTATGTGCTAACAATCATCTACAAGGTTGGTGTCCTCTGATGTGAATGACAATACCGATCCGAGGCTGCTACATCCTCTTACCTTATCAATGTGTACCTCTCCTAGTCTGTATGGAATGATACTCTCCCATAATCTTAATATAAAAGGGCCCTTGCAGTCTACAAGAAAGGCCTCCCGAGAATTACTGGAGCAAGGTGTAATTGCATAGGGCACGTCGTGTCTAGGTCTATAATGTCCATTGGAAACTACAAGCCCTAAACGGTCATGATAAATTTCCACAACGTGTCTCTAGATCTCATCACAGATCGATCTGCAAACTGTTGTATCAATCGTGATTTGTAAAGAGGACCTAGCTTGAGCTTATCAAGCATTGAAGATGGAAGCAAATTAATTGAGGAACTATTATCTAAAAGAGTACGATCAAATGCGACATCTAAAATCTCACATCTGACATAGTGAGCTCCTGCATCTCTCTTTTTTTGGGTACCTTGTTTTGAATAGCACATGAAGTCACCTTGGTCAATACATGCTTCTCAACTCATGATTTCCTCTTCCTACGTGTAGTGCATTTCTTCCTCAACTGATTCTTAAGAGTAGGAAAGTAATCCAAGGCGTCATGTAATGGAATCTTCAAGAATATGTGATCTTTCAATAATCGTTCTGTCTCAGAAGTAATCACATTCTTTTTGTAAATTTTCTTTCCTTTTCCATACTAAGCATTAGGAAAAGAAATGATCTCAAGAATAATAAAGTACTTTTTATTCATATCAATAGAAGAATCAACATGTATATTAGGAGTCTTAGAAGTATGTAAAAAACTCTCGAATATGGGGAAAGAAATAGAATGATAAGGATTGTCTGTATGACATGGCGTGATATTGTCATCTGATTCGCTTTTGTCCATATCAACAGTTTCTGCATCGCTCCTTTAAATATCATCATGGTGGACATCATGATGGTCCTCATCGTGGTGGTCCTCCTCCTCAGCATCAAAATGTGTATGGTCATCATGGAACGACTATTGCTCCTCATCATGTACCCTCTCCTCCTCTAAATCAGGTGCTCGTGGATGTCTATTGCTCCTGAGATGAATTAAGTTATTCAGGAAAAGTATACATACATGTGGTGATATCTACCTGATTCGTGTGTCACCTCTTGTTCAGGTTCATCAAAGGTTGAGTTGAGAGAGTGGTCTTGGGTGCATTTAACTCAACCAGATGATGGTTAAATGACTCCATCTCTGTCCAATGTGTACTCTGGAATGTGCCAATCATATCCATGATATGGTTCAATGCCATGGACTTTGAATATAACTCTAACTCAGTGTGGTGTCCCTAGATATCTACTCTCTCATCCTGGGAGTATGTTGTTGTGGTGTATAAGGTTGATGAGACCTATGTGGTGTAAAAGAAGACTACTATTGCTGTTGGTGATGAAAATGATGTAACTACGTAGTATTGTACTGATATGAATGTGGTCTTTGATAAACATGCTAGTGAGACTGCTGCGATATGTAATGATGACGAACGTAGATATGAACGTTCATTCTACGGATCACTATGCCGCTGCCACTGGTGTCCACTCTAAGCTGTAAATGTGCTGGTGAGTGAATAGAAGAATACCAAATCCCCTTGACCTCAGGAGTGTAATGAGAATCAACATCATCATCTACAAGTCTAGTGATCTGACTCACGTTGGCATTGGACAAATCCTCATGCCAATCTAGCTCCGGAGGATTAGTGGGTTGCATTAGCTTGCTTTGAACATACTGAATCTGAAGGTGGGAGGTGCGGGTAAAGATCTCCGAACAGGTTGATAAGTAGAAAAAGGATGCGACTACTGGTACTGAAGCTGCAAGTCGATCAACTTCTTCATCAGATCTCTCAACTATTGTGGAAGTGATGTGAGTTTCTCCAACTCTTACAGTGGCTATAAATCCTAAAATTGCTTTTGAATCACGTCGGCTATTGTAAGATTCTCACTAATGAATCCCATGTCTAGTCGTGATTCAGAATCTGAAACATGTGTCATCTTCTGATTCTTTCCGTGGTGTGGTGGTTGCGGGCCCTTCTAAAATGCCTGAAAATGTTCTACAATGCTTGAAGTCTCTGCCATCCCCTCAAAGATGGATCAAACTGACTCTACATCCCTATTTAGAAGATTTTAGCCACACGTCGCTCACTAGGGCCTGAACATTCAACTGGACTCTTCCAAATTAATTATGAACAAGCACTTTCAAAGGTATCTCGTGATGAGAGCATCTCTCAGTCAAATCCTTGAATCTATTCGAGGCATCATGGAATGATTCATGTGGAAGCGAAAAAAAGTTGGAGATCTAATGCCTCCCCATATTCGTCCGTCCTAGAGGAAAGTATTTACATAGGAATGTGGGCTTTAGATTGTCCCATGAAAACATATCCCTTCCCAAGTGACTTAACCAGTAAAATGCCTTATCTATTACGGTGAAGGGGAAGGCCTTGAGGCTTTTAACCCCCTACGTAACTCTTTGATAGCTCGTTGTTCAACATATCATCTCAAAATGTTGTAAAACCATGAAAGACTCCTCTAAAGTTTTCCCATGGTAATTAGGAAGCAACGAAATGAAGGACAAAATCAACTCGTATGACCCTTGATTCGATGGTAACCGAATCCAATGGTTTAGCATCTTAGATCCCGGGATATACTTATCTCTCAATATAACGAGAACCATGACTGGTGGTGGGTTCTCGACTCCTGCTCTCAGCGTAGTTATCTCAGCTCTATGCTCATCTTGGACTCTACACTGATCTCTGATCTGTAAGCTCATCTACTAGAGTGTGTCTGGATCTCTACAGTAATTTATGAAGTTAGATCAGGTCTCTCATATGCATGTCTACCATCATCATGTGGTCTATCCTTAACAGCTATGTCCTCGACTAGTGCCTTCCCTCTAGCCATGTTTGTTGAATCCTCTGGGAAGGAAAAATTCTCATAAGAACTCTGTGAAAAACATGCATGACAAAGAGATGAAAAGTCAAGGTGTGGGTATGCCTCGATTCAAGGGTTGGGAAGAGAAGGAGTTTGGGTCTGACTCACCTCTTGACTAGGTGGGACCGATTAGGGAAGAGAGTCATCTCGAGTCTGTGAAGACATACGGTAGATGGCGGAAGATCCAAAGCTCGTGGAGTTTAAGCGTAAAATATGTCTAGACATCATCCTCGATGTCAAAAAGAGTGCTGGAGAGAATACGATTATCAATTAAAGAACATGAGTGTGAAGGCGTATAAGATGCTGAATAACGCACACATGCAAACAAATGTAATGAGACCCCGGAATCACCAACTTCACATGGTGGAGATCATAAGAGTTCTGTCTTTTATCTTTTCGATTTTTTTTTGTGATCAAGCAGTTGTATTAACAGACTAACAAGTGGTGTCGCCATGTCATCCATTGTACATCCTCACAATCCCCCAAACAATGGTACCATCTGCCCAGGCTGCCAGGTTTTATCAAGCTCAAAGGGAACTTTGAGGTGGAGCACACCAAAACAACTTTCTATTGTTGGAGGCAAGTTCTTACAGTTGCAACCAACCACCGAAAAGTGATGTACATATACTTAAGGCAATAGTCCTGGGATTTTTTGCTCTAATCTTATGGCTACATCCTCAATCACTTTGTAATGAATTATGTAGTTGCATACAATGAGGGGTTTGCTCTCCTAATACGAGTTTAGTCCAGGTATTTTTAAATTTTTTTGGTCAAGTTTTTAAAAGAGAATTTTTTTTTAATTTTTGATCATTTTCAACTTTTTTGGATATTTTCAATAATATCTAGCAGGATGTCGATTTCCTTTTTCAGTGAAAATATGTCTCACGGAAGGGGAATCATAAAATGCGATGAAAAACCATGATGCTTGCAGAGATAGAAGTCAAACCTTGCCCCAACAGTCTGCATGCAAGGGATTCACATAGAATTTAAAATCCTATTCTAATGCATGAAAAGTCGTGAAAACTCGAGTCCTAATCAACAGTTCTAGCGTAAGAATGAATTTATTTTCAAAACAATCTAACTTACATCTATACGTGGATTATGTATCTAGATTTTACTTTATTAGTCTAGTCAATCATGCATTCATCCTAAGCTGCACAAAATCACATGAAATAAAGAAAAAGGAGGAAAATCAAGACAACACAAGACTAAAGAATACCTCGAAAATCACAAGCTGCACAGGCACCTGACGAAGAATACCTCGAAAAAGAATCTAAAGTACAGCTGTACACATCAGGATTTCTTTAGTGGGTCACTTCTACAAAAAGAAAAAAAGGGAAAGTTCCCCTTTCTCTCTAACAAAAATAAAAAAAAACAAGAAAGTGCCCTCACTCTCAAAGAGAACAAAAAATGTAGACAATGTTTGAAAAAAATGTACACAAAAAATAGCTATCTGGATCACTCGCTCTGCTCTTCTGCAATTGGATTGTAGGAGATTTATCCAACCTGTACACTTTCAGTTATGTCGGCTTCCTCGGAAGCCAACTAATCCTGCAGGCCTTGTAAAATGGGTTAGCAAATACAAATTATAAAGAAAAAATATCAAACAAAAACGCAAAAAATATCAAAGACAACACAAGACTCAAAAAATAACAAAAAGACTCAATGAAAAGCTGATAAAAATCGATAAAATAAAAATTTAGAAAATAAAGATAAATCAAAGAAATGAATATCACATAAAAATAGTGAAGAAAATAAAGGGAAAAAAATAAAGAAAAATCAGGAGAAAAAGAAAATACATGAAAAATGAGAAAAACTGATGAAAATCGAGAAAACATGGGGAAGGAGAAAGTAGAGAAAGACACATCACAAAAATACAGCTAAAAAATCACTAGTGAGGTTATGAATCATTTTGATAATGAGGTATTGCAAAATGTGCAGTTGTCGGGAGAGGCTTAAAAAAAGAAGTGAAGAAATGGACTATTGTCGAGAATGAGTCAGAAAATCATAGACTTTCTTAAATCATCCATGGCAACAATGCCATTTTGACAATCAGTGTTTTGCCAACGGTTAAAATGAGTAATAAAGATGTCAATTATAGAGAAATGCTTGAAACAAAACCATACTTGATCAAAAAATAACAAACACCAATTACGAAAAAACAATGTTTTTTTCACTATTTATTTATCCAGGCAAGTGTTCCTTGGTCGAACACAAGGAGGCAGAAAGACGCTAGAATTTTTCGAGGGAAGAAAACATTTTGTGATTTTTTATCTTTTGTTCCTTCTCTTCTTCAATGAGAAATCTCTTTTTAGATATTTAATTTTTAGTTTTTTCTTTTTATTTTATTTTAAATTTTTCAATTTTTATTTAAGTTTCAAAAGAGAAATATTTTTCAATCAATTTATCTATAATTTAGTAGGTGAAAATGTAAAGTATATAAATGATATTATATAGTAGAAAAATTGCTCTAGATGCGTGCTTAAGAAAGATCACGACAAGAAATCAAAACATTTAAAAAATCAAAGAATAAAAACCAAGGAAATAGTGATAATAAATCCTTGAAATTCGATTAAAATAAATACTATGTTGATAAAAAAGTGTCCACGATGTCCAAGAGTGTCCAATGTCAATATAAGTATGTAAAAAAATAGAAGTAAAAAGATAATGGCTCGCTTTTAATTAGGTCCCTGATCAGGGACGTAATTGTAAGAAAAACTGGAATTATTCACCTATAGACACCTGATCATGGATCTAAATGCAAATACGTGAACTTCTGGAGGAGGGATTCAATTAGGGAAGTGAGTGGGGTATATGATGCAAATTCTCCATCGTTTTGCGGTAAACAGTCTAAATTAAAAGGTGGTGGAGGATCTAAACCGTCACTTGGGCTCAACGTGTCTGCCACCTGCACCTTCTATTCCTCAAGGGTATTCTTACCCAATTTGCAAGCGATGGAGGAGATTCTTCAAATAGCTCGATCTCAAGCGAAGGCAATTGGTGGTCGACCTCATGTAGGGATAGGAGGAGATCTCCTACCTCCTCCTTGCATGCCTACAACAAGTGAAGTTGTGGGAGGTGACCGAGATGCTCCAATCAGCAACTAGGGTTTGAAAAGTTCTTGTGGTTGCTCCATTCTTAAATTTGATCATGATTATGCAACTTTAGAGGATGATGGATTACTCTAGAAGCAACTCATTAAGATGTAAATGAAGTTACAGAGCTCGGTTCTCTATGAATCAACCAAGATCGTTAAGCGTATGCAAGACAAATAATGGTTCCAGGAAAAGGGATTTTGCAGATGAAATTGGCTTTTAATCGAATCGATTTGTAAGTTGATTTGGAATGATACTTGATGATATCGATTAGGGTGATTTAAAGATTGATTAACAAGGCTAAATCGGTGTGAACAATGAGGAAATCTAAGGAGGATAAAGGAGGTACATGTGATGTGAGGTTGTATGAAACTCCTATTATCGCTCGATGGGGCGACTTTACCGTAGCTCTACGTGGCAACACGACCACTATATAAGGTTGTGGAAGCCTCAAAACCTCTTCTCCGGAGATCCACCTTCCTACATAGACAACCTGTGGGTGTTGTCACCACCAGAGTCAGGTGGAGCGGCGTGAAGAAGTTGGTGAAGCTGGACGTTTGGTGTATTTTATAGTGTGATCGAAGGTTGGATCGAGGTGGTCCTATGCTTAGTGTGGATCTAGGTGGTTAGGATGATATGATCAATGGGTTAGATTAGGTCTTGGGTGGAATATGGGCGTGGGAGAAAAGCTCTAAGTAGGTCCGGTAGAACAGAAGCTACAACTGAAGGTTCTTGAGGAAGATGTGCTAACATGTGTTACTACCTAGTAGGCTACAATGTATAAGTGATAATAATTAGAAAATAATTAGAAAAAGGTCTTATTTTAAATAGATATAAAGTCTTATTTTAAATAGCTATAAAAAGGAAAATTTTTGATAATTAACAAATCTAAATTGTTATATATTTTAATTATATAAATAATAAATTTTAAATGAAATATAAATATAATATTAATAAATAACTATATAATATACTTCTTAAAAAGATTTTTGATTTTTAATTTAATAATTTAGGAAATAGCATATTATTTTTATATCTTATTAATGATCATAATAATAAAAAAGAAGTGTATAAATATTACGATTTTTAATAAATTAATTTAGATAGATAAATAAATAAAGATATAAGTGACATAATTCGATTTCAATAGTAAATTAGGGTTTTTGATTTATTTAAAATAATATATAATGTTTAAAAATTCTGAAATAATTTATACACAATCAAGATCAAGAAAATAATTAAAAATTATAAAATCACTAAAATGGTAAATAACATGTTATGAATAAAATGAATATCCCAAAAACCTAGATGTCGTTAGGTCCCAAAACCTACTATTTGCAAACGGACTTCGATTTTAGTTAAATCACTTCATTAATTAGAGAATATTTTTTATGAACTTTAAAGGTGAGTAGAGTTAAAGTGGAGTGAGTATGAAGAAGTTATGATGTTCGGATGTTGAGAAATTGATAATTTGAAAGTTGGATTTCTTGACATATATACAGGTTGGTGTTTTTTTTTAGGATTTTTATATACATTTTGAGAAAAAAAATAGGAGAAGAGTTTGGTGTTAGAAATCAATGAATTTTTGATAAAAACTGGATAAATAGTGAATAATATGTGAAGTGCATAATTAATTCTTTTTGTGGTTTTCATCTTTATCTCCCCCTACTTGTTTGTTTGTCGACCAATCCATGCTGACTTGATCTCAAGGATTAGGTTATATAAATATATCTTTCAGCTATATTTATATTTCGTTAGTCATACCGTACATATATACATATTTACAGTCTACCTTCTTTTTATTTTCTTTCTTTTTATTTCTTTATTTATTTACATATTTTTAATGTATAAAATTGCATTTTTATTTATAATTGAGGTTTTTATAAGAAGTGAGAATTAATGGATATTTACATGCATTTATTAAGGGTTTAAGAAAAAATGCGATAGAAAAGTTAAGGAACCAGAGATTTATCTGGTCCATACACTGTTATAGTACATGGAGTCTATTTCAAACTTCATTGCTAGCATCCATCTATCCATGCGATGATACACAAGGGCTTCCTCAAATGAAGTTGGATAATCGTTAGTTTTAGCTGACTCATCGAATCTGTACCTTTCATATTGTATTACCGCCCTCGAAATCCTTTGAAGAGGTATGGGTATTTCATCTTCATCCACATCTACATTTTCTAGTTTAGGAAGTTCAATATCCTCAGGGTATTCCATGTGTTCCTTTACTTCACTTATGTCTTGACTCATAAGGAAGTCATCCTCTAAGAGTTTTATATATCTAGAGGTCAAGACCTTTTCAGTCTCAAGGTTGTAAATATGGTATCCTATATTGTCCTTTACATACCCAATGAAGTAGCACTCTCTAGTGCGAGTTTCTAGCTTACTTGTTTCCATGTTCTTTACATGGACCAAGAAACCCCAAATCCTCAAGTGTCTAACATTGAGCTTGGTTCCAAACCAAAGCTCATGAAGGGTTTTGGACACAGATTTGCTAGGAATCTCGTTAAGGATATATATTGCAGTCTCTACAACATATCCCCAAAAACTAAGAGGTAATTGTGTTTTACTCATCGTTGAATAAACCATGTCTGTGTTTGCCCTTTTGTATCTTTCAACAACACCATTTAGCTGGGGAGTTCTAGGAGAAGTATGATTGGATATGATTCCTCTGTCTTTGAGGTATTCCTTAGATTCATCTGAGAGATTACTCGCCACATCAGTCAAATCGAATCTATTTTATCTTCCTGTCGGTTTGGTTCTCAACCAAAGCCAAGAATTATTTAAACTTTTCAATGGTTTCATATTTATGACGTGATAGGATGGTAAAGTCGTACCACAAATGGCCATCAATAAATGTCAAATAACATCGATATCCATTTCGTATCGCAGTACTGAAGGACTACATACATCGATATGTATTACGTCAAGAATACCCTTGCATCGTGTGCCCTTCTTTTGAAAAGGTGATATGGTCAATTTACCTCGAATGCAATGTTCACATGAAGGTTAATTTTGGACCTGTAGAAAATCTAAGGGGCAACTTCTATCGATTTATTGATCATGTCAATAGATTGATGACCATGTCTTTGATGCCAAATCATGTTGGAATGATTTCTCTCCTCTCTAGATATTTTAGGGTTTTATTTGTGAGTGTTACATTCATGACAGATTCATCAATGCACAAACCTTAGAGTCCACCAGAAGTTAGAGTACCACCTACAACTGTTTTCATAACAATTTATGACAAGCTTCTCACAGAATAAGAACGAATATCCATTCCTAAGTAACTTATATAAGGATGATATGTTTCTTCTAACATCTAGAACATAATAACATTCTGTAAGTATGAGATATCTCCCACTAGATAATGATAGTGTATGTTCCAACGGCAACTGCTACAATAGTTGCATCGGATCCCATCTAGATGTCTATCTCATCGAGTTTTCTTTTTTCCTGAAATTGTTGCTCTAAATTGCATATATGAACAGAAGCACCATAATCAATGGTCCAATTACCTTCTCCTCCTACGAGTAAATTGGTCTCAATGATGAAAGTAGATTTTATACTTGTTGGGACTTTATTTTTGTCAGCGGTGTTTAGGTATTCTTGACAGTTATGCTTCCAATGGCCCTAGATTTTTTTGTAATGATGACAAACATCAGTCTTCGTCGATGCTATCAGCGTGGAAGCATGAGAGGATGATCCAAATGATTAACTCTTCATCTTTTTCTTCTAAGACAAACCCTTCCGAGACCCATGCTTCCGACCGCAATTTACCGTTGACCTGTGCAAGCCATTACATTGCCAGTGGGATTATCATTCTTCAAGATGTCCTCAATGAACTTCGATGAAGATACAAGCTCAACATTTGTCAGTCTCAACTTATTCATGTGGAACGATACCACGGAGTTGTTGAAAGACTTGGGAAAACATAGTATAATAAACTCGGGTTGCATGTATGCATCCATCTGTACCCCTAGGGTATCCAGATTAGATAGATAAACAAACATTTTGATTACGTGCTCTTGAACCAAAGTCTCTTCCCACATCTTGCAGTAAACAAGTTCTTTTAGGATATTGTAACGATGAGCGTGGTTCACATCACCAAACACCTCTTTTAGATATAACATTACATCCTGAGCAGTGTCCATGTCCACATGTTGCTTCTAAAGCATATTGGATAAAGACCCCTGAATATAACACATAGATAATTAATGATATTCATCAAAATTTTCATTGTATTTAAGTTCTTCAAATGTCATAGGGTTTGCATGATTATCTTGTTGAGAACGTATCTAATCTAAATGGAAAGAACAAGCTCTAAATTTCGGATCCAGATCGAATACATTGGTCCAGTCAATTGGTAGATCTCCAGAATCCTAATGAGAGGGTTCATGCATTTCATATCTGAGATTAAGATTGCACTTATTAGAACATATAAGTAGATATATATATATATATATATTCAAATTTAAATTTAAATTTAAATTAATTGATTAAGGATTCTTTTAAATCAAAGCAATCTTTCTTTTAAACTTTGATAATCCACTCCCTTATTAAGCTTCCAAAGAAAGAGATATTCTTACCTCTATACCTATAGCAAGATATGGGATCTCCCTTCTTCCTTTATTACACCCCAACAATATGAGAAATTGTAACTCAAGTAAAGGAAGCGGGAACTCATTCTGCCATGCAAGTTCATCTTGCATTTCCCAATTCGATCTTTAACATAGGGCCCACCATCCATAAGGTGATGTCGACTCATTTTTAATTGAATCAATTGTTAACATGAATAGAACTCGCTATGTGCAATCCAATACTGCTTCAATTATGTGAGGAACATTATTGGGGTCACTATGCATACGACCTTACTCTTTCGAGAAGCAAAAAGCCTGATCCATGTGAACTTATATGTCGAAGCTATGACTTTACATAGGTATCTTCAATGTACAATATATGGTGACAGAACCCATCACCTTGATGTGACACCACAGATGTCATTTATATGATCCTCCATATCCCATTCAAAATTTTAGTTAATCATTATGAATCATAATCTTATGATAATTCTTCCAAGGTAATTATAGCTCTATTTATAGTAGACTATTTATTTTTATTGGATCTAATTAATTTAAATATATTAACATAATTTTCAATGTAATGGAACCAACAAAAAATTAGCGTTTTCTTGATATTACTATATAGTATTAGCTCTCACAAGTGCCTATTATTCTCATTTTTTTGTAATTAGAGTACAACTTGACTTACTCATATTACCCATTCCTCGAAATAGATCTAGTGAAATTCTCGAGTTTTGTTGGGAGGGAGCATTTCCTTGATATGCAAGGTACTAATTAAGAAACCAAGCCAGTATACCTGGTCTTGACTCATCCACCATCTTGATTCAGAACAATATACATACACAGGTATGATATTCTATATTATTCACTAAGAAATCCGAGGCATCTTAAAATATTTTTAAAGATCCTAAATTTCTAGTCATACCAAGGAAACAAGTTTGATTTTACATGTAAAAGTTGACCTACAACAATTGTAGATTAAACTTGGGTTTTGTCATGAAATATTTATTCAATGGTGATTGGTATTTTTTAAATTCAAATAATTTCCACAAATATATGAAGCATCAATTAATCATGGTAAATTCAAAATTTACTTTATTAACATTGAATGATAAACACATTCAGAAAGATCTTGTGATGATCCAATAATCTTCCAGTCCATGTCCAATAAATATGGAATATCTAGGGAAAACGAAGTTGGAATCTTGCGAAATAAATTCGAGAGGTTTACTGGTTTAATTCTATACATAGTTAATGTGTTTCTAACATGTTTCATGTCATGAAAACTTTAACAGAAAACTAATATGTTACCAATCCGTGATTACATGCAAAAACAATTTCACTGTGGGTACTTTTCAAATATAAAATAGTGCACCTTTGTTGCCAATATTTGGTAAATATTTTAGGGAAATATTTAAACATTCTAAATACATTTGAGTACTAAAAAGTTCATTCAAATAGAGCACATACAATAGATTTTAATTTTAACAAAAAACCTTTCGAAACAAGCAGCATAAGCATAAATTACGAGTCCTCTCGCATCTGATATACAAAATCTTGTACCTTAAGATTTGGATCAGATCCAAGACCTTTTCCAAAGGATTTGATACCACTTGAAGGCTAGGATTTAAACCTTACTTCATCATAGAAGCATGAAGACCGTATCACATGTTATAAAGTGCTAGCCATGTGAGCCCGAGGCGAGCCATTCCTACAAGAAATGTTATTGTATTGTTTGATTTATTAGAAAAAATTATTGATTCTTTTAAGTCCTACTTTGAGATTAAATGAATGAATGTACTTTGAGGTCTCTCTGTACAATTAGGGTTTTGTACCAAGGACATCTAAATGATCATAAAGCTATTGATTCAATAATTGAATCATAGAGGTTGGTGCTTGGATGAATATCTAAGGAGTTAGATAGAGGACTCATCAAGCACCTTCAAATGATTGTTAAGAGATGATCTCCAGCATGAGTAGGAGATGGCAATCCTTTCTCATTAGGATGACATCTGACAGACCTCTTGATGCAGGTCCTCTTTATGGGAAAAGAGTTTTGGAGGTGTCGGATTAGTTAGGGCAAAGAGTTGACTTAATGAGATCGAGATAACCATAGTCCTATATCGTATACTGTCATGATATGGGAACACATCCTCTGACCGGAGATAGATGTGTTACTATATGTGTAAGAACGCACATTTGGTAGACCAATAGGTTGATGACCTAACCAAGGTCTATACACCGTCAAGCTAGTATGCATATGAGTAATACAATCTCTCAAATGGATCATACAGGTTCATTTGTGAACCAGAAGACATGAGCTCGCTCATGAGGTATTGGGACCGCGATCAAATTTCATGCATGGTCGCCGTGCTTTGGAAGCATGACAAGAATTTGTTGGTACGATATATGCTTTGTGAAAGCATATGATCGATACCAACTCCCAATAACCAAGATTGAGAAACTTAATGATAAAACCCTGAAGATGGCAGTGTTAAATGGATCTTTATTTTCGGGTTAATCATAAGACTTCCAGTGTGCAATATGTACATGTATTGTGAATACCTTAGGGTGATGTGACTATAAACAAATATATAACAACAACGCTTCCATTTCGAGGGAGTGATGAAACAGGTCTGGATTTTAGTGACTCCTCTCAGTAGAGAAGTAACATGATCTTGGTCCAAGTGTTGGACATTGATCTGGATGAGATTCAGATATAATGAGAATATTAAGTTTATAGCCTTGATTTAATCCAGCATCTATGAGAGGCCCATAAGATCTGGATTTGAGATGTGATCTCAATATCCAAGTCAATATACATGGAACATACAATTGCCCTGTCCTTATCACCTAGTATCTGTGGAGAAAGCACATTATTCTGGAAAGAGTTCAAGAATAATTCCTTAGTTGAATTATATCTAAGCATTGAGAAATGGATAATTTAATGTGGTTTATATATCAAGAATTATGAGAATTTGATTCACATTATTTGGATTCATGAGAATGAAGATCCAATATAAATAAATATGACTTATCTATTATGGATAAGAATATTGTGGATTTTATTATAAATGAGATTTATAATGTATTAGAGAGAGATTATTATGATTTATATTTGTTGATTAATTATTGGTGTGAATTGGATTCACATTGGATAATTAATTGAAAATGTAAATCACATTTTATTTTGGGTTGTGAATATGATTCATGAATTTCCAATGGCAAGATTGCAATATTCACAATATAATAATGAATTATTTTTTTAAAAAATAATTTACAACAATTGTTGTTGTAAATTTTGGAGATACATGGAACAACGTAATCTAAAGAGATTACAAGGGAATTGTCCCCTTCCTAATAGGAGAGGGGGACATCCACCAATTCCTATTAGGAAAGGGTGGACATGCACTCCACCATTATGGAAGGAGGCAATCTCCTTTCTATTCTCTCCAAGCTTGATTGATTTAATTTTAAGATTAACTTATATTGATTTATCAATATATATATATTTAATCTAAATTAAATTAATTTTTATTGTAATTTTGCAACAAAATCTTGACCATTGAAAGAAGCATAAATCAATCTCATCCATTAATTTTGTGTAGTCCATAAATTGTGATCCATGGACTCCCAAAACCATATATAGGAGGAGACGCCCCTTACTCTTCTTGGTTACAACAACAAGCTCTCTCTCTCTCTCTCCTTTCATTCTCATGCCCTCTCCCTCTCTCTCCTTTGGGTGCCCGTCCACCCATACCATAGAGGGAGACTCTGTTGTCGTCGCATCACCGTTGTGCTATCGCCGCGATTGCTCTTGGTTCTCTGACATCCTTTGATGAGCTTCACTCACGAAGAATACGTAAGATCTCATGTGACAGGATCAAGAGTTCTTTGCTTGGATCAACATCTTGGATTGCGAGCAGCACGCGGTTCATCCCCGTGTTCGCAAGCGTCTCCTCCGAATATCGGACTTGAGATAGGAGGTCTCTTCTCTTAGAAGCTCGATCGCAACCACGCTACAAGAGGTATTCTTTTTATCTATTATGTGGTTTAGATGAAATGATCCAAGAAGTGTTCTTGGATAATGTGGTCTCATCGCATGGAAAATTTTTAAATCCCGTTGCATGGAGCAACTAGTGCGACTAGTCTCTCTCAATGGTAAATGATGTGATCCTCACGCTTTCGTGATGCGCATAAGTATTATTCCATATCCTTAAAGTGGTATCAAAGCCTTAGGTCGGAGATTTTGGACACGATCTATAAACCTAGGAAGACTTGGGTTCATTAGGGTTTGCGAAAGTTTTATGGCATTTCATTTTCGCATCTATATTTAGTTAATATTTCGGCCTTGTTTAAATTATTTAAACACAAAATTATCACTTGAATTATGTCACTCACTAAATAAGGAAATCGTAGGATTTGAGTTTGCATGATTTGGAATCCGATTGCTCAAGTTATGATCATTTTAATGAATGTATCAACTGTTTCAGGGATGGCGAATCTTGACGTAATTAAAGGGTTAGTTATTGTTTTGAAACGCCGAGAAATGCGTGCTAATCACTTGTGTTCTATTTTAAATCAAATTAAAAAACTTTGGAAACTTATTTTGCATGATTTGGATTTAAAATTGATTGAGATATGCTCATTTTAGTAAGTGGTGGTCACTGCTAGAGATTACATTCCTAATCAAAGACCTTGTGATTGTCATTTAATCAATTAGCTGCAATAATTATGGACAAATACTTGAGAAATATTTGATTGATAATTATTTCCTCAAATGACATTGGTTTAACCATAAATGATTAGATATGATCTAGATCACAAATTGGTCACATGATCTCATTCCCAACAAACAAACTTACTTGAATAGGATTGAGAATTTGTTTAGCAAATTTCCTTCTAATCAAAATGGTTTTGATTATTACTATATGGTATAACTTCGATTGAAAAATCGTATATCATCTCAAGTATATAATGATCAAATTGGCATTATCCTGACCTGAGGCGGATATGGTGTCTAGTCGGGGAGTGTTGGGGTAGCAGGTTGCACCATGTGTGGTCTATCCCACTCATGTCGGTACTGACCATGACAACAAGTAGGGCTGGGATAATGCTGGAGAGATCATGGTGTATTTTCTAATTATTAAAATTCGAATTAATATTTCCTTTGAGATAATACCGTATTTTCAAGTAACATTCAAGTTTGTTGATTGAATTGGACTGATAATTGATTTATTATGATTAAATTAATTATATCCAGTTAAAAACACTCTATTATCAATAGATTTGTATTTCTCTTAGAAGAATTAATTATGCGGATGTGATTCATGATAATTAATTATAATTTGAATATGAGGTGGAGGATCACATAAGTGACATCCATGGTCTCCCGTCAAGGTGAAGGGTTCCGTTGCCAGGGATTGTATGTAGGAGACGCATGTCCGAAGTGACAGCTCCTGCATGCAAGCGCATCTGAATCGAGCGCTTTGTTTCACTGAAGAGTAAGTTCGTATGCGTAGAGACCCCAATATTGGGTCCTCATATTATTGGGGAGATATTGGATTGCGCATAGCGAGTTCTAATCGTTCTGACGGTTGATTCATTAACGACGGGTCAACATCACCTTAGGGGGTAGTGGGACCGGGTGTTAAAGACCGAATTAGGAAATGTAAGTTCGACTTGCAAGGCAGAATGTGTTCCCGCTTCTCTTTATCGAACAGTTTCTCATATTATTGGGATGTGACAAAGGTAAAGAGGAGATCTAGTTCTTGCTAGAGATATAGCGGTAAGTATATCTCTTGCTTTGAAAGTTATTAAGGGAATAAACTTTCAAATTTGAAAAGGCAAGATTAATATTATTAGAAAATTCCTTATTCATTTTTTTAAAAACTAAATATATAGATATTTATATATTCTAATATAGTGCATTCTTAATTTTAGAAAATGAAGTCCATAAACTCACTTAGTAGGCTTCTAGAGGTCAATCAATTGACCAGGCCAAAGTATTCATATTGGATCCAAAATTTGGATCTTGTTCTGTCAATTGAGCGCATATCTTATGTGTTGTCAAAGAAACTATACACAAAACCAAAGAATTCGGAAGAAATCAAATATACTGAAAAATATGATGAAGATCATAATCTAGCTAGGTTACTTTCTGGGTTCATTGTCCAATGTGTTGCAGAAGCAACATGTGGAAATGACCACTTGCCATGATATTATGAAGAATCCGAGGGAAATGTTAGGTGACGTAAATCGCAAACATCGTTATAATATAATAAGAGAACTTATTCGCTGCAAGATGCAAGAGGAGACATCTGTCAGAGAGCATGTACTAACAATGTTTGGGTACCTTTCTGAACTGGAAACCCTAGGAGCTGACATGGACACAGACATGCAAGCTAACTTCATTCTGTTATCGCTTACTAAGTCTTTCAACAACTTTGTTATCACGTTCCACATGAGTAAAGTTGATTTTACTAATGCTAGGCTATTGGATGCATTAAAGTCTGTTGAAGACATAATGAGGAAGGATGGCCCCTCTAGCAGTGTAATGGTTGCACAAGTCAAAGGAAAGTGCAGTCAGAAGCAAGGTTCTCGGAAGGGCCCGACCCAGAAGAGAAAGAAGAAGAGTCAAGGCATTGTCTCACCTTCCAATGCATTTACGTTGATAGCATCAAAGAAAACCGATGTTTGTCACCACTACAAGAAGTCGGGGCACTAGAGGCATAACTGCCCGAAGTCTACCGACAAAGGTAAAGCCCATGCTGCTATGAAATCTACTTTCATCATTGAAACTAACATTCTCATTGGATGACAAGGAAGTTGGGTTGTTAATTCTGGTGTTTATCTTCATGTATGCAATTTGTTGCATCTATTTCAGAAAACTAAGAAAATCGACGACGGGGAGATAGTCATCTTGATAGGATATGATGCAAGTGTTGCAGCAGTCGTTGTCAGGACCTGCTGACTATCATTATCTAGTGGAAGAGTGCTAGTACTTAGAGAGTGTCTTTATGTACCTAAAGTCATAAGGAATTTAATATATGTATTAGAAATGGATATTCATTCCTTTTCTATAATAAATTAGTCATAAATCGTTATGATAAGCATATTGTGAATGGTGTTTTGACTTGTGGTCGACTCTACGAATTGTGCAGTGATGAACATGTCATGAATGTTACTACCACTAATAAAAACCCTAAAATATCTATGGAGGATAGAAATCATTCAAACATGATTTGGCATCATAGACTTGATCATTTATCTGTGGATAAGATGATAGATAAATAAAGGATGAATCCTTACATTTTCTATAGGTTCTATCTTTGCCTACCTGTGAACATTGTATTCTAGGTAAAATGACTAGGATGCCTTTTCATAACAAGGTTATACGATGTGAAGGCATTCTTAACCTAATACATACCGATGTATGTGGTCCTATCAGTACCGTGACTCAAAATGGATATCGATATTATTTGACGTTTATTGATGACCATTCGCGATATGGTTTATCTTCCTACTACATCACAAATCTGAAACCATTGAAAAGTTCAAAGAATTAAAGGCTTTGATTGCAAACCAAACCGATAGGAAGGCTAAATGGATTCGGTCTGACCGAGATGGAGAGTACCTCTCAGATGAATTCAAGGAATACCTTAAAGACAATGGAATTGTCTCCAATCTCACTCCTCCTGGAACCCCCTAACTTAACGGTGTTGCTGAAAGACACAATAGGACCATCACGGACATGGTCTGTTTAGTGATGAGCAAGGCACATTTATCACTTAATTTCTAGGGATATGTAGTAGAGACTGCAATATATATCCTGAACAAGATTCCTAGCAATTCTATACCTAAGACCCCTCATGAGCTCTAGTATGGAAAGAAACCTAGAGCTAATCACTTGAGGGTTTGGGGTTGCTTGGTCAATGCGAACAACATGGATGCAAGTAAGCTAGAATCTCGCTCTCGTGAGTGTTACTCATTGGATCGCCTGAGGACATGTTAAATATGGTATTGGATACCATTTGCTTGGTCCATGCGAACAACATTGGATATGTTAAATAGTATTAGATACCAGCTTTATGATCCTGAGACTCATAAGGTTTTCGTCTCTAGAGATGTAAAATTTCTAGAGTACGACCTCCTTAAGGGTAAAGAAAAAAATGAAGTAGAGGAACTCATTGAATCACATGAGGATTCAGAGCTTCCTGAACAAGAGATGAAGACATAAATAAAGATGAAACACCCATACCTCTTCGAAGGAGTTCGAGGGTGGTTGCACCATCTAAGAGGTATGGAATCCATATGTCAGGTGAAACTGACAATGATCATGCTTCATTTGATGAAGGACTCACAGATCATGACATGGATAGATGGATGCTAGCAATGAAGTCAGAGATTGATTCCATGCATAAGAATGGTGTATGGACCCTAGAGGATCCACCTAAGGGGTAAAACCCATTGGGTGTAAATGGATCTTCAAGAGAAAGAGGGGACCTAATGGGAAACTATAGACTTTCAAGGCAGAGCTCGTAGCCAAAGGTTACACACAGAGATAAGGCATCGACTATGATGAAACGTTCTCTCTTGTGGCTATGCTTAAGTCCATGAGGACACTGCTATCTATAGATGCATCTCTTGACTATGACATCTGGCAAATGGACGTCAAGATGTCTTTCCTCAATAGATACATCGAGGAGGATATCTATATGGAGCAACCCAGGGCTTCATAATTGAGGAAGGTAAAGTATGCAAGCTGAAGAATCCATCTATGGGCTCAAACAAGCTTCTCGTAGCTGGAACATCATATTTGACAAAACCATAAAGAGTTATGATTTTTTGCAGAATTCTAATGAACCTTGTGTGCACAAGAAGCTTAGTGGGAGCGTTATTTTGTTCATTATGATTTAGGTAGATGACATCCTTATCATTGAAAATGATACGAGGATGATGACCAGTGTTAATATTTGCTTGTCCCACACCTTCAAAACGAAAGATCTTGTAGAAGCATCCTACATCTTGGGTCTGAAGCTGTTCAAAAATTGAGAAAAGAGGATATGGGATTATCACAACATGGGTACATTAAGAAGATTCTTGAACGATTCCGTATGGATAGTTCCAAGAAAGGTTTCCTCCCCTTAAGACAATGTATCCACCTGTCTAAAGGGATGTCTCCTCAAACTGTTGAGGAAAAGAAAGCCATGGCTAGATGCCCATATGCTTCAGTTGTAGGAAGCTTAATGTACATCATGATGTGTACTAGGCCAGATATCTGCCATGCAGTGGGAGTGATAACTGGTTACGAATCCTGCTATGGAGAATAAAACGGGAATGCAGTGAAGAACATTTTCAAGTATCTAAGACGAACGCAAGATTATGTCTTGGTCTATGGAGATGGTGATCTCCATGTCCTAGGATATAAATATTCAGATTTCCAGTCGGATATAGATGATTGAAATTCGACAGTAGGGTTTATGTTCCTGTTGAATGGTGGTGATGTGAGCTGGAGAAGCACGAAACAGGACACTACAACAGATTCAACAACAGCAGCCGAATAATTGCCGCATCGGATGCTGCAAAGGAGGCGGTAGGGTTGGGCAAGTTCATCTTGGAGTTCGGCGTAGTTTCCTCTGATACTCCCATCCCGTTACTCTGCGATAACACAAGAGCCATTGCCCAGGCGAAGGAATCCATATGGCATCAAAAGAGCAAGCACGTGGAAAGGAAATACCACATCATTCGAGAGATTCAAAAGCGTGGTGATATCGTAATCACCAAGGTGGCCTCTGTCGACAACGTTGCTGATCCTCTTACCAAACCTTTGACACAGAAGGTTTTCGACCAGCATGTAATGAGTATGGGTTTAAGGATTGTACCAGAATGGTTCTGAGGGCTAATTGGAGATTTTTAGCTATTTGAGCCCGAGGTGAACCTTTCCTACAACAAACGTTATTATAATGTTTGATTTATCAAAAAAAGTTATTGATTCTTTTCACTCCATTTCTGAGATTAAATGAATGAATGCACTATGAGGTCCCTCTGTACAATTAGGATTATCTACCATGGCCATCTTAATGATCATACAGCTGTTGATTTAATAATTGAATCATAGATGCTGGTGTTTGGAAGAAAATCTAAGGAGTTAGATAGAGGACTCATCAAGCACCGTCAAATGATTGTAAAGAGATGTTCTCCAACCTGAGTAGGAGATGCCAATCCTTTCTCATTAGGATAATATCTATCTGACCTCTTGATGTAGGTCCTCTACATGGGAAAAGAGTTTGGGAGGTGTCGGATTAGTTAGGTCAAAGAGTTAACTTAACAAAATCGAGATAACAAAAGTCCTATATCGTATACTTTCATGATGTGGGCACACATCCTCTGAACGGAGAAAGATGTGTTACTACATGTCTAAGAATGTACATTTGGCAGAAAAATAGGTTGATGAACTAACCAAGGTCTATACACCGGTGAGCTACTGTGCATATGAGGGCATTTGAGTAATACCCGCTCACTCATGAGGTATTGGGACCGATCAAATTCCATGCATGGTCATCGTGCTTTGGAAGCATGACAAGAATTTGTAGGTATGATATATGCTTTGTGAAATCATATGATCGATACCAACTCCCATTGACCAAGATTGAGAAACTTAATGACAAAATGCTGAAGACGATAGTTTCGGGTTCATCATAGGTCTTCCAATGTGCAGGATGTATAGGTATTGGGAATACCTGAGGGTGATGTGATCATAAATAATTGTATAACCATGATGCTTCCATTCCGACGCAGTGGTGAAACAGGTCTGGATTTTAGTGACTCCTCTCAGTAGAGAAGTAACATGATCTTGGTCCAGGTGTTGGACATTGATCTGTATGAGATTCAGATGTAATGAGAATATTAAGTTTACGGCCTTGATTTAATAAAGCATCTATGAGAGGTCCATAAGATCTGGATTTGAGATGTGATCTCAATATCCAAGTCATTATACATCGAACATACAATCGCCTTGTCCTTATCTCCAAGTATCCACGGAGAAAGCGCGTTGTACTTGAAATAGTTCAAGAATAATTTCATAGTTGAATTATATTTAAGCATTGAGAAATGTATAACTAAATGTGATTTAATTATCATGAATAATGTGAATTTGATTCACATTATTTGGACGCATGAGAATGAAGTTCCAATATAATGAAATATAATTTAATTATTATGGATAAGAATAATGTGGATAGCAATATCCAAATTATTCATAATAAAATATAAATTTGATTTATAATGTATTAGAGAGAGCTTATTACGATTTATATTTGTTGATTAAATATAGGTGTGAATTGGATTCACATTAGATAATTAATTGAAAATATAAATCACATTTTATTTTGGGTTGGGAATGTGATTCACAAATTTCCAATGGCAATATTGCAATACTCAAAAAATAATTATGAATTATTTTTGCAGAATAATTTACAATAATTGTTGTAAAATTTTGGAGATACATGGAACAATGTAATCTAAAGAGATTACATGGGAATTGTCCACTTTCTTATAGGAGAGGGGAACGACCACCAATTTCTATTAGGAAAGGGTGGTCGTCCACTCCACCATTATGGAAGGAGGCAAACTCCTTTACATTCTCTCCGAGATTGATTGATTTAATTTTAGGATTAAATTATATTGATTTATCAATATATATTTAATCTAAATTGAATTAATGGATGAGATTGATTTGTGCATCTTTCATTTAATCTAAAATGAAAGAAGCACAAATCAATCTCATCCATTGATTTTGTGTAGTCCATGGATTGTGATCCATTGACTCCCAAAACCCTATATAAGAAGAGGCACCCCTTGCTCTTATTGGTTACAACAACAAGCTCTCTCTCTCTCTCTCTCTCTCTCTGGGCGCCCGTCCACCCATACCCTAGAGGGAGACTCCGTCGTCATTACATCATCGTTGTGCTGTCATTGCGTTCGCTCTTGGTTCTCCGTTTTCCTTTGGTGCGCTTTTCTCACGAAGAAGACATACGATCTCGTGTGATGCGATCTGGAGTTCATTGCTTGGATCAACATCTTTAATTACGAGAAGCACGCGGTTCATCACCGTGCTCGCAAGCATCTCCTTCAAAGATCAGACTTGAGGAAGGAGGTCTCTTCTCTTAGAGGCCCGATCGCAACCACGCTACAAGAGGTATTCCTTTTATATGTTATGTGGTTTTGATGAAACAATCCAAGAAGTGTTCTTGGATCATGTGGTTTCATCGCATGAAAAATTTTTAAATTCCGCTCATCGAGCAACTAGAGCGTCTAGTCGCTCTCGATTCTATATGATACGATCCTCATGCTTTCATGATGCGCTTAAGGATTATTCCATATCCTTCATAAGGAACAACTAGTCATACTAGTTGCAAGGGTTAATGGAAATTAAAAAAAAATTAACAAAGATGAACCACATGACATAAGATCCTTTCTCATATAATTTCATCAAGATCACAAACTAGTAAAAGGACCACCTCTCGAAGCGTGTTGCGATTGTGTATCTCTAAGTTATGAGTCCTCTCTCAAGTCTGATCCAACGAAGAATGCACTTGTGGGCACGATTTTGGGACGTGTGCTTCTCACAATCTGAGTTTACAATCTGACTGTGAAATCTTCTGATCTCATATCATGAAATCCATAACCTTCCTCACAAGCACAAAGCACTAAAGAAAGCGGAGATTCATGAGCAATCTATCTAGCCACACTATGACGACCATGCTCACAATAACCAAAAAGTGGATGTCCACTAATGTTGAGAGAGAGAGAGAGAGCTTCTTTGATGTATATGAGAAGAATACATAGATTGATATTCGTTACTTTCAACTTGTATGTTGAAAGAGAAAAATCTAGGGCTAGCCTTTATTTTATAACAAATTGGATGGTGGAGATCCACTCCTAATTGAAATCAATGGTCATAATTTGTTGCATAAAATTTGCAATAGCAACTAATTAATTTAAATGAAAATAAATATGTTGAAGAATTATGAATAATTTAAATTAAATTAAATCAATTTATATAGATTAATATGGAAAGGAGTGTAGCCTCTTCCATATCTAGGGTAGACGACCACCATGGAGTGAGTCTCCATGTGGTCATCCACTTCTAACGTGGAATGGACTACATCTCTTTCCATTATCGGTGACATCTCATATCGAATCAATTATTCCACATGTGCAAAAACTACTATTGCTTAAATTTTCACCAGAATAATTCCAAATGATTTTGTGATAGTTTCAATAATGTCATTGATAATTATGAACCATATTCAACAAACCAATATAAAATGTAAATTATATCTACAATTAATTGTACAATGTGAATCTAATTCATATTATTATTTAATTTATAAAATCTTATTTACAATAAAATTTTTCCATGTTATTATAAATCATATATATAATATTTATGATTATTATGGATAGTGATATCCACATTAGTCATATCTTTGATAATTATATCTCATTTATTTATCTTAGATGACTTTTCTCATGCATCCAAATAATATGAATTACATTTACATTATTTATTACAATTAAAATATACTTTATCATCAATTTTTAATATCTCATATATATTGTCAAAAAATAGAATTATTCTTGAACTCTTTCAAGAAAAATCTGCCTTCTTTGTGTATACTAGGAGATAAGGATATGGTGATTATACATTCCATCTATGGTGACTTGGATATTGAGATCTTTTCTCGTATTCAGATCTAGGTGACCTCTCAATAATGTTTGCTTAATGAAATTGTAAATCTAATCTACTCATTGCATCCTAATCGCATTCAGATTAATGTCTAACATCTGAACTAAGATTATATTATTGATATTCTGAGAGGAGTCACTAAAATCCAAACCTGTTTCATCACTCCCTCGTAATGGAATTGTCATGATTATACAATCGTTTACGATCACATCACCCTCGAGTGTTCCTAATACCATACATAATGCATACTGGATATTGTTGACACGCTAAGATTCATGTTTTTATTTAATGGAATTATTCACAAATAAATTGTGGTTGTGGCAACCCAAAGAAGCATGAAACAAAAATTCTTTATATTTTTATTCATAGCTCAAGTTAACATGCAAAAAGATGAATGTAAGCATAACAGATATGAGTGCCATTTATTTACCTATATAGCATACATGTCAAACTCAGGGAGGGTACAAAAATCTTGAGGGTTATTAAAGCAATGAAAAAAATCAATGAAATAAAGAGGACTTCTATGCCTACGACTCTTGGTTTTTTATGAATTTTTTACCTTTATAATTTTTTTATGGAATTTTAGTTTTTTAATTTTATTTAGTTTTCTAATTTTATATATTTTATGCTTTTTAATTTTGCAAATGATTTTTATATTTTAAAAATAAAGAAATGATAATTAACAAAAAAAGAATAAATACAACAACCTCTTTTTTTATTTTTTTTCCAAATATATCAAAAATATGTAGAAAATTAGGAAAAAATATTTTTGAGTTTCTAAACCTTTTTTAATGTCTTTTGGAATTTTCTAGCTTTTTTTATAAGTTTTCAAGACTTTTAAATAAATCAAAAATAGAGAAAATGAGAAACAGAAATAAATACGAATGTTTTTTTATTTTTAAAAAAAGCAAATAAAACAAAAAGCGGATGAAATATTAACATATAGAAAGAGAAATTTGTATATCTTTAGAAAGGTATTTTATGACTTTTGGACTTTTCTATGAATTTTTATGATTTTTTATGTTATTGAGCATTTTCCTTTTTTTATTTTTATGTGGAATTTAAATGCAAAAATTGGTACTATAATTAAAAGAAACAAATATAAACACTCATGATTTTTTTATTTTTTGAGAAGATTTTTATATTTTTTATTGGTTTTTAAATAGAAATAGATGATTTTTGTATTATTTTTACATTTTTAAAAATAAGAAAAGTGATGAAAATGCAAAATAAAAATTAATGAAGTAAAATCTACTTAACGAAAAGATAACAAGGTTTTTGCAGCTTTTTTACATATTTTTCTAATTTTATTTTATTTTTAACATGCAAAATTGCTATAGATGCATATGGTATGATGCAAAGAAACAAAGTTTATGGACTAAATTATAAGAAATAAACAAATGTAGGGGCCAATTATGCGAAATAGCCAGAAAATACATGTGGGCACACATGAGGTGTGTTGGAATGGACTAGATTGCAATTAATTTATTTCCAAGGTATAAATAATAACAACTAAACTGCAGACTCTCATTGCAATTTTCACATAAAATCACGTACAATTCACATGTACTGTTCAAGCAGAACAATAATACAAATAAAATAAATGCTAAGGACAATAATGTGAATTTCCAAACGTCTTCAGATAGACACGTATCCAAAGGGACTTATTTGCAAAATAAAACCAATGCAGGGCTCGGAGAGCAAATATACCCTTTAATCTACACAGTACCTTTGACGGCTGGATTGCATTAATTACTCTAATCCAACGGCTGAAATGAATCGTCCTTGAGGCATGGATCTGCTCTGGATACTATGATTAACGGTGTGGAATTGAGCTAAATTGAACGTCCATGATAAAAACTGGGGAGGAGTTCTTGATCGTTCGATTTTGAAGCTCCATGGATGAACTCAGAAGAAGGTCGACTCAGATGGAGTTTGATCGAGTGGCACTCTCTTGATGTCCACCCAAATAAACTCTTGGAGGTCTAGGTCCACTCCTACAAGCCTCCTCTGTCAAAGTAGGGGATTCACGATGGTCGACAACGGCTAGACGACGAGCTGGAGGTCAAAGGATGAACAACTCCATGTGGACCTCAAACTTGCTTCCCTCACTCCTAGGTGTACTCCCAATACCTACAATGTAATCTACGCTCGGAGGCAATGCTCCGGCGGGCTTGTTAATGCAGATAACCAAAGAAATGGTGATGTGTTTATAGGCTCCGGAGAAGTTGGTCGGAGATGGGAGCTGATCATCATATCTGGAGAGATATGAGGGCGGTCAAATGGTGGAAGAGATGGAGAAGGTCGGGGCAAAGATGAAGGTCGAATCAGATGTTTGTGGAAGTGACCAGATAACCTCCGATCGAGAAGATCGAAGGTGGAGGAAGATTTGCAGATTTAAGCTACGCAAGAGTTAAAACAAAAACTAAAATCACATAATTAAAAATAAACTACCTATTGTTACCTATGATGAAGAATCGGGGTGAAATCGCCTCGATCCACTTAGTAAGGCGGAGAGTTGGAAAATAATGGCAGAGGACTCCGACCACGTAATGGATCACGAGTCCCTACAAAATCTCTCGCTCTTAATTGTAGAAGATGGAGCCCTATCACCACTTCTTTGTTCCAGAATTGATTTCGGACGAAAAACTAGATGGAAAACAGATCAAAAAGCAATCGGAGGTTGAATATTTGTATTTAGAGAAGTGACTCTGGCATGGTTTGTAATTTGAATGGCAAGCGACTTGAGGCGTGATCGATAGAGTGAATGAACTAGCGACAGAGAGAGTTCAGTGGGCTAAAATTTTGGCGAAGGAATCGGGATGATTTTGTAATTGATGCATGTGGAAAAATTAGGAGAAGGAAGGACAGTGAGTTGGTTAGCGGGAATTGCGGGGAGAATGGACGGATGACCCGGATCAACAAATCCGGGCTGACCAATCAAGATGCATGCATTAAAGGTCAAAATAGGCTAGATGACAAAAAGCAATAAAAATGTAAAATAAATGAATTAAAAATTGAAAATGAACTCAAATAATTAAATAATGTAAATACAAATGTTACGGATAAAGTATAGTTAATTAGGTGATTTTTAATTAATATTATAAGGTATATACATAGGTGAAAATATATACAACATATTATTTATAGGTATGTATACCTATATATACAATACTGTGATTTTTAATTAATTAATTATACAAATATATACATATTTTAATAGTGTATTACTTTAAAATATTTAACAAGGGTTATTATATTATTTTTATTTGATTCTTAGTAACTAAAATATTAGGTTAAATAAATAGGTATATGTACAGTATATACAAGATGGTACATATACAATATTTACATGATTTTATGTTTGTTGATATTTGATTATGTGATTTTTATTTGTATTTTACATAATTCAAATACAATATTTAAAAATGCAATATTTAAGAATATGGACAAGAAAATAAATAAATAAATAAATAATGTACATAGTATACATAGGTATTATATACAATAACACCCAGATTAGCCACATTTCGTACCTGAACTCCGATTTTTATTAAACCGCCTACATTTTAAAGATTATTTATATTGGAGTACAATGGAAGTGAGTTTGATGAATTTTGAGTTTTGGTGGAGAAGATACTAATATTACAAGTTGAGCTTTGTGGCCTTTTGAGAGTGTTGTAATTTACACAATGTACAATGATTTTTCTTGCAATAGATTTTATTATTTACAAAAGATTTTTAAGCAAATTTTTCAACAAGAAATCAAGTGTGTTTGAGTTTAATTTGAATGTCAATAAATTAATCAAAAGAATGTGTATTCTATACAGTAGTGTACATGTGATGAATACATACCAGAAATAACTAATTTTCTGAAAATTTTGGTATTTAGACCTTATCTTCACCTATTTTATTCCTTGCTGATCAGGTCAAGTATTGACCTTCTCTCAGGGTCAGAGTCGACCTGTATCTATTGCATATATACAGACTTTATTTTCCTTTATTTCTTTCTTTATTTATTTTAGGTTAAAAGAGTGATAAGTATACAATATTTATACAAGAATTAGGGTTAGTAAAAGAATGGGTTTATTGGTACTTACATGGGTTTTATAAGGGATTTTAAGATAAAATAAATGAACAAAGATGATGAAATGCATATTCATCAAATACCTATAATAAACCTGAAGTTTTAGATCATATTTGAACTGTCTTCTTCGGTATTTTATCATTAAGTTTCTCATTCGATCATCAGAAGTTGGTAATAGTCATATGCTTTCTAGAAACATACATCATACTTGTGATTTCTATCATCCTTACAAAACAAAATGATCAAGCATGGAATCTTGTTAGTCACAATATATCATGAGTGAGCTCATGTCTTCGGGTTTAGTGGTGAACTTGTATAATCCTTTTGAAAGATTGTATTACTCATATGCCCTTGTATGCACACTTGCTCGCTAGTGTATAGACCTTGATTAGGTCATCAACCTAATAGTTTGTCTAATGTACATACCTAGAAAAATAGTAATATATCTATCTCTGGTCAAACTTGTCTTGATTTTGTTAAGTCAACTCTTTTACCTAACTTATCTAGCACTCCAAATCTTTATTCCTATGCAGAGGACCTGCATCAAGAGGTTAATTAGATATCAGTCTCTAGATAAGGCACAATTCATAGAGTCCACTAGAAGTTAGAATACCATCTGTGATCGGTTTATCATAATGGCTTATGACAAGTTTCTCACAAAATAAGAACAAATATCCCTTTCTAACTAACATAGATACTAATAATAAGTTGCTTGTAACATCTGGAATTAAGTGCAATATCTCTCCCACTAGATAATTATAGTCTGCATGTCCCGACAACGACTGTTGCAACAGTTGCATCAGATCCCATTTAGATGACTATCTCCCCTTCATAGAGTTTTCTAATTTATTAAAATAGATGCAACAAATTGCATACATGCTTAGAAGAACCAGAATCAACTATCGAACTACCTTATCGTCATATGGAAAAATTGGTTTCTATAATGAAAGTCGATTTTATACATGTTGGGGCTCTACATTTGTCCACAGTTTTCAGGTATTATGGACAGTTATGCTTCCGGCGCCCCATCTTTTTGAAGTAATGACAACCTTCGATCTTCTTCGATGCTGTTAGTGTAGAAGCATGAGACAATGAGCAAACAACTTGACTCTTCTTTCTCTTCTGGGTCAAACCCTTCCGAGCCCCATGCTTCCAACCATGTTTCTCTTTGTCTTGTGCAACCACTGCACTAACAGTGAGATTCTCTTTCTTTAAGATGCCCTCAGCAGTCTTCAATGAAGATATTAGCTCAGCATTTGTCAAGATCAACTTATTCATGTAGTACCATACCACAAAGTTGTTGAAAGACTTGGGAAAAGACAACAAAATGAAGTCGAACTGCATATCTGCAATTCTCTATGGCCCAAGGGTATCCAGTTCAGAGAGATAACCAAGCATTTTGATTAGTGGTCTCGAACCAAAGTCTCCTCTTGCATCTTGCAGTGAATAAGTTCTTTCACGATATTGTAACACTGAGTACGGTTTACGTCATTAAACATCTCTTACAGATTCAACATTATATCATGGGTAGTGTCCATGTACACATGGTTCTACTGAAGCACATTGGATAAAGAACCCCAAGTATAACACCTAGACAATGAGTTTTCATTGTATTTATGTTCTTCCAATGTCGTAGGGTTTGTGTGCTTGTTCTTGGTGAACACATAGTCGATGCGCTCTGTAGAGAGAACAAGATCCAAATTACAGATATAATCCCAATAATTTGGTCTGGCTAATTGGTTGACCCCCAAAAGCCTATTGAACGGGTTCATGGATTTCATATCTAAGATTAAAAATGCACACTTATTAGAACATATAAATAATTATATATTCAAATTTAATTTTTCTAAATATGGATTTTTTTGAGTCAACGTAGTCTTACCTTGTAAACATTGAAAGTTCATTCCTTTTCTAAACTTTCAAAGCAAGTGATATACTTACCGCTATATCTCTAACAAGATCTAGGCTCTCGCTTCTACTTTTGTTACACCCCAAGTTATATGAGAAAATGTAACTTAGGTAAAGGAAGCGGGAACCCCTTCCTCCTTGTAAGTGCACCTTGCATTTCCCATTTCCAACATTAACACTTGGGCCCACCACCCCTAAGAAGATGCCGACCCTTTATTAATTGAGTCAACCGCCAACATGAATAGAACTCACTATGTGATATCCAATACCTCCTCAATTATATGAGGAATAATATTGGGGTATACAAATTTACTCTTTCAGGAAGTAAAAAGCCCAATCCATGTACGCTTGCACATCGGAGCTATGACTTCGCATATGCATCTCTAGCGTACAATCCATGGTGATGGAACCCTTTACCTTGACGGGAGACCATAGATGTCATCTATGGGATCTTCCATATCTCATTCAAATTTTAAGTAATCATTAAAAATCATGCTCATTATGTTATTCCAAAGGAATTGTAGCTCTATTTATATTAGACTTTTTATTTTATATGGATCTAATAAATTTAATTATATTAAATTAATTATCAATTCAATGCAACCAACAAACAATTAGAGTTTGCTTGATATTATTGTATCGTATTAGCTCTCATAAGTACGCATTATTCTAAATTTTTAAGTAAATAGAGTATAACTTCACATACTAATATTACTCCTTCCTCGAAATGGATCTAACCAGATGGTCGAGTAATGTTAGGAGGGAGCATTTCCTTGGCATGCATTGTTCTAATTATGAACCAAGCCAACATTCCCTGTCTAGACACCTTCACCATCTTGATACAGAATAATACAAATTGAATCAATGTACTTGTGATTTTATCGATCACTTCTTTGATGACCGGAATGACTCTATATAGTATACACTCAGAAATAGTAGGCATCTTAAAAAAATTCAAGGATCATAAATTTCTATTCATATCAAGCAAACATTTTTTGGTTTTACATGTAAAACTTATGTAGGTTAAAATAGGATTTTGTCATGAAACATTCATTAAACGGTGATTGATATTTTAATTCAAATATCTCCAAAAATATATGGAGCATCAATTAGTCATAGTTGATTCATAATTTCATTCATTGACATTGCTTGATAAACACATTAAGAAAGTTCTTGTGATGATCCAATCATCTTCCAACCCATCTCCACTAAATATGGAATATCAAGAGCAAAAGGAGTCGGAATCACGCGAAATAAATTCAAGCATTTTGAGGATTTAATTATATACTTAATTAATGTATTTCTAATAAATTTCATGTATGGAAAACAATAACCAAAAATTAATTTGTTACAGATTCTTGATTACATGTAAAAACAATTTCACTGCGGGAACATTTCAAATCTAAAACAATGCACCTCTGATGCCAACCCTTGGTAAATATTTTGGGAACATATTTAGACTTTCTAAATACATTTAAGTTCACAACAAATTCGAAACAATGCATAGATAGGAGCTTTCATTTTAACAAAAAATGATTAATAACAAACATCATATGCATTAACTCTGAGTCCCTATGCATCTGATATACAAAACCTTGTTCCCTTAAGGTTTGTGTTAGATCTAAGACCTTTGACCAAGACTCTGATATGACTTGAAGGCTGGTCTTAATCCTTATCACGACACGAAAGCATGAAGATCACATCACATGTGACTATGAAAAACTAGTCATACTATTTAAAAGGGGCAGTGGAAATTTAAAAGTTTTCTAACGAAGATGAAACTACATGATATGAGAACCTTTATCATATTGTTTCATTAAGATCACATACAAGTAAAGGATTACCTATTTAAGAATGTTTTCGATCGTGTGTCTCTAAACAAAGAGAGCTCAAATCTCAAGTCCGGTCCAATGAAGGATGCACATGCGGGCACATGGATGAGACACATGCTTCCCGCAATCGTAGTTGACGATTCGATCATGAAATCTCCTGATTTCTTATCATTAAATGGGTAGCGTCCTCATGAGGACAAAGCCTTGAAGAAGGCATAGACCACGAGCAATCGATCCGATGACACAACGACAACGTGACAATGATGATGCTGTTAACAACCACAAAGTGGACAACCACTAGAGTTGAGAGAGAGGACCTCTTAGGCGGGTATCATAAGAAGATAGAGAGAGATTTGGTGCTTTCAACTTGTGTAAGAGAAAGAGCTAGGTCTATCCTTCCTTTTATTACTTATTGGATGGTGGAGATGCACTCCTAATTGAACCATGATTTTATTGCATAAAATTTGAAACAACAGTTAATTAATTTAAAAGATAAGAAACATGTTGAATAATAATAAACAAAATTATATTCAACTAAATCAATTTACATGTAATAATATGGAAAAGAGTGGATACTCCTTCCATAACTAGGGTAGACGGTCACCATGGAGTTATTTTGTCTGTGGTCATTCACTCCTAATAAGGAGAAGTCCTTCCAATTTTGATGAGATCTCGTATCTCATCAATTTTTCCACATGTACGACAACTATCATTGCTTAAATTCTCGCCATAATAATTCCAAGTTATTTTGTGATAATTTCAATGATGTCATTGACAATTTTGAATCATATTCAATCGCCCAAGATAAAATGTAAATTTCATTTACAATCAATTGTATAATGTGAATCCAATTCAAATAAACTTTTACTTTGTAAATCCTATTTACAGTTAAATCTCTCCATGATATTATAAATCATATTTATAATATTTATGACTATTTTGGATAGTGATATCCATATTTATTATATATTTGATAACTAAACCTCATTTAATTATATTAGATGACTCCTCTCATGTATCATAATAATGTGAGTTACGTTCACATTATTTATGACAATTAAATCATATTTTGTCATCAATTTTCCAGTGCTCAGATATATAGTCAATAGGAGAATATTGAACTCTTTCAGGAATAATGTGCCTTTTCCGTGGATACTTGGAGATAAGGATAGGGCGATTGTACATTCCAAGTATAGTAACTTGGATGTTGAGATATTATCTCATATCCCGATCTAATTGACCTCTCAAAGATGTTTAATTAAATCAAACCATAAATATAATCTTCTCATTGCATCCAAATCACATTCATATCAATGTCAAACATTTTAATTAAGATCAGATTACTAATCTTCTAAGATGAATCACTAAAATACAAACTTGTTTCATCACTCCCTCTAATGGAAGTGTCACATATATACAATCATTTACTATCACATCACCTTCGAGTATTCCTAATATCCTTGCATCCAACATACTTGAAGAACAAGAATAAACCTAATGTTTTAGATCATATTTGAACTATCTTCTTCATGGTTTTATCATTAAGTTTCTCATTTGATCATTAGGAGTTTGTATAGATCATATGATTTCCAAAAGCATATATCAAACCTATAAATTCTGTCATACTTCCAAAGTAAGATGACCATGCATGGATTTTGGTTGGTCCCAATATCTCATAAGTGAGCTCAAGTCTTCCAGTATAGTAGTGAACATGTATTATCCCCTTGAGTGATCGTATTACTCATATGCCTGTGTATGCACACTAGCTCGTCAGTGTATAGACCTTGATTAGGTCATCAACAAAATGGTTTGCCTAATGTACATACTTAGACATATAGTAACACATCTTTCTTCGATCAGTGGATGTGTTCCTATATCGTGACATTATACGACATAGATCTTGCTTATCTCTATCTCGTTAAGTCAACTCTTTGACCTAACTTATCTGACACCTCTGAATCTTTATTTTTATGTAGAGGATCTACATAAAGAAATCGGTCATATATCAACATTTATAAAAGGATTGCCATCTCCTTGACATTCTAGAAATCCTTTCTCAACAATCAGTTAATGGCACTTGAGGAGTCCTCAATCTAACTCTTTATATATCAACAAAGCACCAATCTCTATTGTTAAACCAATGAATCAACAACGATATGGTTATTAAGATGGCCATGCTACATACCCCTAATTGTACTCAGGGTCCTTATAAGTGTATTCATTCATTTAATCTCAGATAGGGAGTGAAATAAATCTATAATGGTTATTTATATATCAAAATATTACAATAAAATTTATTGTTGAAATTGTTCGTTTAGGACTCACATGTATAAGATAAAATTGGTAAACAAAAGCATTAGCAACATCATCTAGTTTGGCATAGAATTCCGCAAGAGTGTCATGCATTATGGAGTCTATGAGGGAATCTAGGTAGACATGAAAAAAGGTATGATCAAATTAAGTAACCATACGATTTTATTAAAAATCATAGTGAATGATATGATGTTTTATCTGAACACTATCTACTGACTGCGGAGGCAAGTCGTCAAGGTGAGATATGAGTAGGCATAAATACATTCGTGACTTGAGGTATTGTAGTTGGATCCTTGGGCTTTCTTTGATCTCTTAGGGGCCACAAATAAAGAATAGAATGTCCATGTAAGATGTTAATGTCGATAAGATAATGGAATCAACAAAATATTCGTAATAAAAAAAAGTTACTTGGAGCTGGTGATGATGAATCAAAACACTAGAGTGATTGATTATTCATGATCGATGAGGGAGGAGAGATTATCAATCAATTCTCTAGTCCAGCTGAGCGGGAGAGAGAGAGAGATTTTAGTGGATTCTTGAGGCTTAAAGATGTGAGTGGTGATTTGACATCAATCTCGGATTTCCAAGCTGGAAATAAAGAGAAAGATACAAAATGGAGATATAAGGAATTGATTTGACAAATCCTAGTACGGATGTTCTCGGTCTGATCAATTCCTGAAAAGTAAAGTCTATCAGACAATAACTCCTATTTCCAATAAAGCTCTTTGCTGTAAAAAATCATATTTAAATGAAATTTATATTTTCCATAATGATCAATCAGTGACCTTTAATAACCAATTAATGGTTAATGGTCAACTATACATATTGATCGATTAAAGTGTTCGATCAAACTAAGTTTATGATCAATCAACATACTATTCTTGAGTCTCCTTTTGTAGAAAATCTTTCAACCAATACCACTCAAATTGCATAGCCCTAACTCTCGTATCATCTTCACAAACTAGGGTACAGTTAAACGTTTGATCAAAATGTCTGCTAGCTGCTTGTTTGTAGGACTGCATTTCAAATGGATTCACCTTTCAGTCCATTCTCTTGAAGAAAGTGTTGTCTAACAACAATAGGCTTCATCCTATAGTTATTAACAAGGTTCTTAGCTAGAATTATCGATCTAGTGTTACCACAAAGAATATGATTTTGGTTGAAAGTCAAACCAAAATACGAGGGAGTACTTTTTAACTATACTACCTCCTCAATACTCGAGAATGTGCTACACATGTTTGCTTTTTAGAAATGAAGAATACAAGGGAATAACCATGATTTGACATGTGTCATTTGTACTCTTTCTATCTATTACGCCTTGAGCATAGTCTGCATCACTATATGCAATTAAATCTAAGCAGTCTTCCTCGGATAAAATAAGGCTAAATACTCATAAAAACAAGATAACCAAATATTTTTTAAAACTTTTAAGTGACTTTCGTTTTGATGCTGACTGAAAACATTCAACTAAATAGGTGCTAAATAGAATATCAGGTTTTTTTATAGTTAGGTAGAGTAGATGTCTAACCATAACTCTATAATCTCTCGTCGATGGGCTTTCTTGAGTCGTTTATGTTGAGGTACGTCTCTAAGACAACAAGTGGAGACTTTCCTGAACATTTATTGAAGCCATACTTTGTTAGAATCTCCGTTGTGTACTTTTATTGTGAGTAGAAAGTACCCGATTCTGTTTGGTGGTCTACAACCCTAAGAAAATTTAGTTCTCCCATCATGCTCATCTCTAACTGAGCATGCATAGCTTCAGAGAATTCCTTGCAAAGTGTTGCATTAGTGGAACTAAACTTGATGTCATCAACCCTAATATCATCAATAAAAAATTGCACAATCAGTAAATCTAACAAAACATACTTCACAAACAAAGCGCAGTATACTTTTCCCACTCTAAAATGTATGTGAATGGAGATTTTCAAGGTTGATCGTGCCATGATTGAGAGCTTGTTTAAGTCCATAAATGGCTTTTATATGCTTAAAGATGTGATTATTTTGAATGAAGATCGATCTACTATGGCTAACAAGCTAGCCGAGCAATCGGTGCGTTTCCCAACATCTAATTCAAGTAACAATCAACCACACTTATATTAAGCAATCAAAATATTTGTGAGTTATTATAAATCTAGAAATTATGTGTATAGGAATAAACAAGTAGACGATCAAACATTAGGAATGTAGTGAGGGTTTCGAACTATTATTAATTATTTCTACTTAATAATAATAATTACTTTTTTTAAATTTTCTTGTTTTTATATTTCACCTTTGGTGCCATTGCTGGAGTATTGGGCACATGCTTCTACGTACTGATTCGTATGGAATTAGCACGACCCATCGATTACATTTTTGGTGGGAATCATCAACTTTTTAATGTTTTAATACATTTTTAATGATATACGGGTTTTTAAATATATTTAATCTCTATCATTTTTAATTGTTTTATATTTTTTATTTTTATATTATGTTTTAATTCGAATTTTGCAAATTTTTAATTTGTTTTAGTTTTTTAAATAAGATAAATAAATTATAGATAGTATATCTTGTATATAAGTAATATATAATATACATAATATAGCCTTTTAATATTTAAATAAGTCATGATAAATTTGAAATACAGAAAATAATATGTTTTGTGCATTTTATATTTTTCCCATTTTTGGTAATTTTTGTATTATTTATCTAGATTTTATGTTTTTTTTAAAGTAATGAAATATATAAAACTGTGGATTATAATAAATCCATGAGCTTGTTTAGTGTTTAATAAATATTTATAGGGTTTTTATCACTTGTGCCCCTCCGAGATATCGTAATATCAGTTATGCCCCGATCTTTTGGGTAATATCAGATGTGCCCCTCACTTCTTTCGCTGTTATCACTTGTACCCTTCCATCAGATTGACCGTCAATGAGTTGACTTAACCATGGTTTTTTTAAACCTTGGTGCAGTTAAGAGGGGTATTATTGTCCAAAGGTGTTCTTCAACCTAGAGATCTGAATTTGGGGCTTCTGGTCAATGGTAGAACCCACTAGGGCTTCAAGCCCAATGCCGCCAGCAACCACCCGTCGCGACCCTGGTCCGCCGGGGAAGGCCGCACGGACGTACCGGTGGTGGGCATGGCACGCTGGGTTGGAGAGCGTTGATGGAAGGGGCGGGGCCGCAGTTGGGCGGCGGAGGGCGCGGAAGGGGGTACGGTGAAGCAGAGGCGTGGCCCACGGGCGGATGGGTTCCGCACAGGCCGGCGAAGGCTTCGTGCGGGGCTGGTGGCGGAGTCGCATTCGGCAGGTGGCCGCCAGTCGTGCTTCACCATCAGGGAGGCGCAGAGGGTGATGGGGGGAGAGGGTGTGTGGGGGAGGGGCGGAGGGGGGAGATGCGGGGGCGGTGCTACAAGGGGTCGGAGCAAGGGACGATGCGGGGGAGGCGAGCAGGGGGCAGCGCAGGGGAGGGGGGGTGGCCCAGGGAGCACAGGGCGACGCGGGGCAGGGGGAGCAGGGGGTGGTGCAGGAGAGTGGAGCAGGGTACGGGGCAGGGGAAGCAGGGGACCGCGCGGGGAGCACGTGGCGGCGTGGGGGAGGGGAGGGGGTGGCCCAGGGGAGCAGGGGGCGGCCCAAGGAGCAGGGCGGCACGGGGTAGGGAGAGGGGGAGTCCTATGAGGAGGAAGAGGATGGGGGAAGAAGAGGAAGAAGAAAAGGATGAGGAATATGGTCTCAAAATGACAATTTAACTTTTTTTTTTAAATTAATTCTGCTTATGTCCTCATAGTTAACGTCCGTTTGCACTGTAGATGAATGGTCACTAACTCGAGGAGCACAAGTGATAAATTATCAAGAAGTGAGGGGCACAAGTGATATTACCAAAAAGATAGGAGCATAACTGATATTGCCATATCTTGGAGGGGCACAAGTGATAAAAACCCATATTTATAAGTCTAAAATTAAGCCATACCATTTTAAATAAATATTATTTATAATAAAGAAAATTCATAAATAAAAAGATATATTTTTGGAATTTTATTGATTTTTTTGCTAATTCTTATAATATTTTTACAGTTTGTAATTTTTAGGTTTTATTTTGTAGTTTTTAGTGATTTGTTGTTATATGGTAGAATACACTATAATATAACTAATTAGTTTTTGGAATTTTTGGAGTGATATTCAATTTTATGGGTTCGTAATAGCTAAAAAGGGAATATAAACATGTTTTTGTATTTTTCAATAATAGAAAAATAGGTTAAAATGATAGATAAAATTTGTGTGTGATGTATCATGGTTCCAGACATCTACTATATTTTGCCATAGTTTTTGGCATAAAGGAAATATTTAATACACACAATATACAAAAAAATAAAATATGTTGCAATAGAGAGACCTGAATGCATTTTTTAAGAAAACTGCACTTCATTTAATAATAGGTCCAGAGAGTTTAGGGTTAAACAGGTAAGTAAAATGGTGCCTTACGTGGGACTACACGTGTCATGACCTAGATAGGGACCTAAATGCATTATCCACAAATTCTAGGGTTCCAACTTGTAATTTACCTAAAAATATTACACTGCATATAATATTTTCAATACTAAGCAACAAATACAAAATGGCGGAGGGTCTGCGGTGCAAATTTCCTAGGTTAGGCGCATGCAGGGCACATGGCTCTTGATTCGGAGGCTCAGGTCGCTCCATGTCACTTCACTTAAAATCCAATGACATTTATCATGCATTATTTTGCTTTTAATTCAAGGGTCAAGATTAGATCTGGGCTACACCTTCATCTGATGGTTGGGAGGCTGTCATGAAGAATAGGGAAGATGGCCTTCTTCTCTGATCTTCCTCTATTCATTCCTCCTCATGGCAGTCAATGAGACTACTTCAAAGCTCTAAGGCTTCCTAGAAGAGTTCCACATGGTATTGTCGCTCAAAAGATGCAGGTCTCGCTGCAAGAGACCTAGAGGTCGAAGATGCTTAGGTGACTAATGAATCGACCATTTCATCATCTTTATTCATCTATTTGGCTACAATCCCTTACAAAACACATGTAAATATCACTATGTCTCCTTTATTATCAAACAAATGTCATATGTTTATCTTTAATTATTATTTATTTTAATCCAAAATAAATGAATAAATAAATAAAAGGAAAAAGAATAAAAGAAGGTTGTATATATGTAATAAAAATAGATCGATCTTGGCCCTAAGAGTAGGACAAGACATGAACTAACAATTGATAAGGAATAAAGTAGGGGAGACTGGGTCCTTAATTTATAAAATATCTTAGAAAACCAATTTCATAATGTACATATTCATAACTATTCATGATGCATATATATTATTGTATTTTATTATCATTAAATCAACTTCAAATAAAAATGTTTTTTCTTCATGAAATTTGTATATAAAATGTGCTCTAAAACCGTAATTGAAAGCTCGAAATCTAGTCCATATAAACTCATAATTAACCAAATTCACTTTAATTATGTTTAAAATAAAATAATCTTTAAAATGAAAGTTGTTTCATAAAATCTAGAGTTAGGACGAGAAAGTCGAATTTTTGGGGGTGTTGTTATACATGTACAATTGTAAATTACATGTATATATTTTATTCTTAATATTTTGTAAACATTGTATTTTTTGTGTTTTGTATATATTTTATTTGTAGTATAAAAATTCAAATAAAAATCATAAAAGCTAAAAAGAACAAAAAATAACTAAGATAGTTATAAGATACTTATATTGTACATAGTTGTATTTATGTGTACTATTAAATAAACATAAAAAATAAAATTTATTAAAAACCCTTGAATTATTCTATAACTAAATAAAATATAAATACGGTATATATTTGTATAAATGAATAATAAAAAATATGTATGCTATGCATATAGGTATTTTATATCTATAATATAATGTATTTAATTATTTTTACTATTCAAATTACTTATTTAATTTATTAAAAACCACCATACTGTTATTTATTAGTTTATTTACATTTTGTATATTGATAAGTTTTTATTTTATTTCATATTCTATTTATTTCTTAATTATTTCTATTTGTTTTATTATTTTATCATTTTATGTTTGTTTTTATTCGGACATGGCCTTGATTGGTCTAGATCCATTTGTTGACCCAAGTTCAACTTCCCTATCTTCGTGTTGACCCGAATAACCTCTCCAACCCATCTTCTTCCCCCAATTATCCAGATCCATTCCAACAACCTTCCGACTTGAAATTTTCACCCATCTTTACCCAATAGATCCGAGATCTACGCCTGTATATTTTGTCTTCGATCAAACCTATATTTATGTGCTCAAATTCCATTTGAATTTTGGCCCTCATCTTGCTCATAAATAAGATTCAGGTGCTTCCATTGTGATATGATCTATTTTAGCCCCTCTTCCCTCGAGCGAGAGTACCTGTAACGATCCAAATGAGACATGATTTGATTTATTGCAAGTGGGAGTGCGCGAGGATCAATGAAAATGAGATCTGACCCTACGACGGTAAAGCACCTTGGGGCATTCTCGTTATCAAGCTTTCGACCACTATATCATAGTAGCAATGAATTGTAGAATATCTTCATTTCAGGTCTATAGCTTAGATTCCATTTGACTTCCTCTAATTTAGCTTCGATTTTCGTTGATTTTTTTCAATAACAGTAGACATAGACTCACCTCTGATTCGATCGATCAGAAGTGCAATCCATCATGTTTCACACTCGAATCAATTGCAATCTCATCATGATACATTTCTGTTTCTTCATCTCTTCGATCCATACACTGATCAACTCATATCTATGGATCTATGTCTAATCCCCATCCATCACAATCACATGAGATCTCCACCACCCATTCCTCTTCATCTCTTTTTCTAATAACTCTCATTCGAGGTATTATGGACTTCGAGGTTCTTCAACAATCTTGAAGTTACTTGGAGGAGCATCAAGTGCGATTGATCAAGCCCTTTAGCAATCTTCATAACAGTCGAAGGTTTAGCATAGCCAAATCTCACATCGATGGGATCTAGAACCTGAGATCATTGTAAATCAACTTAGATTTGTAAACGGACAAAATGGACTATTAGTAGTAGATACTTGAGCTAAAACGAGGGAGATCAAAGTTCGCCTGGAGACACAATATTCACTGTTCTTCCATGCATCTTCATTGTCGTCCGATCAGAGTGGAGGCATCATAGATTAGATCTGAGCATCTATTTGTGCCCAAAACTAAGCCACACGTTTAGATTAGGAGGTGTAGGTCGTAATTGTTCAAGCCGCCTGAGACTTGCATGCAACCCTTCGGTTTTTTATTTAGAGGAATTATTCACAATGTGAAACTGTCTTCACAACCCAAAGAAGCGTCAAACAAAAATTATTGATCTCTCAAGCAAAAATAAAATGAGAAATGTAGCAAAAGGGTTTTGCTATTTATTTACATGTATAGTTTACAAGATCGAACTCAGGGTGGCTACAAAAATCCCTATGGTTATTTAATTCAAAGAAAAATAATGAAATAAATGATGAAATTCTATGCACACTACTCTTGGTTTTTGTGATATTTTTATCTTTTTTATTTTTACGAGCTTTTAATTATTATTTTTTTATGTTATCTGAGTTTAATTTTTAATGATTTTCAAAGTTTTGCATTTTTTATTTTTTGAAAATAAAAGAAAATAAAACAAATAAAAGAAATAGAGAAAGAGGGGAGAGAAGATAAGTTTTTGGATTTTTTAAGTGTAACAAAATAGGAAGAAAATTAAAAAAAAATTATTTTTAGGTTTTTGAACTTTTTCTGATGTTTTTGTGTTTTTTCAGAATTTTTAGAAAATTTTTAGGTTTTCAAATAAAAAATAAGAAATATTGTAAACAGAGAATAATTCAAGGTTTTGGGATTTAAAAAAATAGAAAATGAGATTAAAAATTAAGAAAAATGCACAATAAAAAATGTTATTTTCAAAATTTCTAGGAAGCAGTTTTGCACATTTTTTAGATTTTCTGTGATTCAAAAAGAATTTTTTAGTGTTTTCATTGTTTTTTTCTATTTTCTCGATCCTTTTAAAGAATTAGTCAACCATAATTTTATATTGATTTTTTAAAAAGGAAACAAAATAAATAAAAGGAAACAACCATAATTTTTTTGGAAATTTTAAAAAGGACTTAATATTTTATATTGATTTTTTAATTCATATCACAAATATTTTTGTGATTTTTGATTTATTGAAAATAGTATAATAATTAAAAATAAAAAAAAATTATCATCAGTAAATGAGATTATTAGGAGATTAAGTTATTTTTAAAGATTTTTTAATGAAGGTTAGCTAATTAATTCATGTGATTAATAAACAAAATAAATATCTAGATCACATGGGCATGGATGTAATTATTTTTATTTCACCTATTGATGGATAACAACTAGAAAAATGTGAGGGCCAAACATGCATTTTTCCCAAAAATCCGCGTGCTAGTACACGTGAGGTGTGTTGGATTGGAGCAAAATACAAATACTTTATTTCTAGGGGTCACTCAATAACAAACAAATATGCAGGCTTTTATTGCAAAAATACCCAATAAAACGTATGTTGAGCACCTTTTGCAGTTTAAGAAGGACCAAAATGTTAATTAAATAAACTGTGGGAGAAATAATGTAATTGTTCATATTACTACAAGCAGACATGTGTCCTTTGAGGGACTTATTTACAAAATTGGAAACGTACATGGTTTGGAGTGCAGATGTTATATTGTTCCACATGGCGCATCACATGATGGATATGAGTTTGATCTCTGATCAAATGGTTGAAAGGCAATGTGCTCGAACGACGTAGATTCAATCTAGAACTATGATCCACTACATGGAATTGGGCAAAAATGAATGCTTGTGATTCACCTAGATGTATTGTTCTTGATTGATGGAAGAATTCAGAAGAATGCTAACTCCAACGAGGTTCGATTGATAAGATCTCGCTCGATCCACACTAGAGTCTGCTCATGTTGATCTCTGAAGGTTCACGAGGTCCTCCCGAGTCTAATGGATAGGGATATGAAGGCTCACGATGTCCAGTTGTCGATCAAGAGGTCCGAGTGTTAGAAGCTTCAGGTAGACCTCCAGGTCCTCTTCATTGCTTCTTGATATCCCCCTGCAACTAACAAAATAATCAACTCTAGGAGGCGATACTCATGCGAACTTAATGAGGCAAAAAATAAAGGAAATGGTGAGGGGATGGTACCTGATAACATAGATTTTGCGAGTTGTTAAAATGAGTTTGTCAGTGTAGAGAACCTCTCGAGACAAAATATCTGTTAATCAAACAAAAATAGCTAACACCAATGAATCAGAGTTCGTTCTACTATATATTTATACAAGCAAGTGTTCTTGGGTCGAACACAAGGAGGTAGAAAATTGCGCTCCTGAAAATTTGAGTGAAGATATATTTTTGTGATATTTTTTATTCTTTCTTTTATTTTTTTTCTTCTTCATTGGTTTTGAATTTTTAAACTTTTTATTTGATTTTAATTTTCCAATTTTCATTGATTTTCAAAGAAAATTTTTTGTAACAAATTTTATATACAATATAATAAATGAAAAATAGAGTATATAGGTGATACTATATAGTAGAGAAAAAACCTCGAACAATGGACTCGAAAAAGAGAACAAAAACAAAAATAAACGGATCAATAAACTCTCGAAGAGATCGTCAGAAAGTATAGCAAAATAAAATGTAGAAAAACAATACAATGATAAAATATGGTCCAAGGTCTATAATGTTCACAAAGGCCTAAAGTGAGTGTAATGAAAATACAAGTGAATATATAAAGCTTTTCTTTCAAATAGGTCCCCGGTTAGGGACCTATTTGAAAGAAAATTATGAAAATACTTACATTTATGTCCTTATTCAGGGTCCTAGTTGTAAATATAAAACTCTTTGGAGGCGGATTTGAATTTTGGAAGCTTTCTTGGTTTATGACGCATATTTTCCACCCCGTGAAGATCTGCAGCTTAGATTAAAAGGCGCAGGGTAATCTGAAATGCTGATTCTGGATACGTGGCAGTAGGTTGTATCGTGTGTTCCTCGTTATGTTCTACCCAAAAATAATACTGACGGAGGTGATCATGATCTCCGATCGATCTCAGGCTATCACAAGAATCTTGGAACCTCCGACAAATCCAGAAAGGGTCTCCTCCCCCTTCGAGCGCACCTGCAATGAGAGGAAGGATCAGAGATGGACGAATAGAAGCTAGATCCAGTTAGGGTTTGGAGTTCTGGAAGCTTGGTTGTTGTTCGATCGATGTTGAATGATCTCCAAACGATGAAGATATGGTCCAGAGGTTGAATGAAGAACCTGGAAGAAGATGTTGATGCTCGATTTAAGGAAGAATCGACCAACAAGTTTAGATTAATTGCAGTACAAAAAAAAGTTTCCAATATAGGATTTCAGATGCAAAATTTATTTTAATCAAAATGGAGTCGAATTGATTGTGGATTTCAATTGTGAATGAATGATAGGTGATTATCCTATCTAATCATGTGATTAAGTGTTCTAATTGGACACGAAAATCGATGCAATTCAAAGAAGAAATGAATATGGTCATCTTGGGAATGAAGATGTATGACCTTCGATCTTCACTCGATGGTGCAATGTTCACCGGAGTTCCACGTGCGCGATGGCACTATGTAGGGCCAAATGTGGTCTTGGAACTCTCCTGTGACAACAAAGCTTCCACGCGGGCTGGTCACAAGGTATTGTCACCATTGGAGGTAGGCGGCGCACGGGGAAGAAGATGGGGAGACTGTTAGGTGTTTTTGGTTAGGATAAAGTTAGTTTGAGTGAATGAACTTGGAGTGAATTTATAAATCGATCTGATGGAGTAGGGTAGTGATCTAAGTAGAGGTGTGTGTTAGGGAAATTAAGGCTTGGAGATGAAAGGCAAGGATAGGGTAAAGGTGGTAAGTATCGACGACAATAATTAGATGAACATGGCTTGTTAGAACAAATACTCAACAAACAGTCTTGAGGAAGAAGGCACCAGGTGATGACATGTCAGCACCTGGTAGGTCAAGAAATAATTTATTTGTAAAATATATATTAAATAGCAAATAAGCTAATTTAAGTAGATATAAAAGGGAGAATAAGGATAGTTAAATTAACTGATTTATAATATAATATAATTTTATAAACAATTAATATTTTTCGAAATATATATATAATATTAATAACTATACATGATACTTGATAAACGGATATTGTAATTTTAATGTAATAAATTAATAAATAACTCATTAATTTTATGTTTTATTAATTTTTAGGATGATAAATAAGGTGTCTACATGGATTTTTAAAGATTGTAATAAACTAATTTAAATATATTAATAAATACAGGAATATAATCTACATTTCAATTTCATCTATAACTAATGTATTTGATTTATTTAAAATATTGACAAGTGTCAAAAAAATTTGAAATAATTTATGGGTTAAATACAAGATCAAAAAATAATAATTAAAAAATATAAAATCATTAAAACTATAAATAGAATGTTCTAAAGAAAATAAATAACCCAGAAACCCATTTGTCATTAGGTTCCAAAACTGACTTTTTGCAGACGGACTCCGATTTTAGTCAAATCACCTTCATAATAGAGAATATTATTTTATGAACTTTAAAGGTGAGTAGAGTGAAATTGGAGTTTGTATGAGAATGTTGTGATGTTCGGAAGTTGAGGAATTGACAATTTGAATGTTGGATTTCTTGGCATATTTAGAAGTTAATATTTTTAACTTATTTTTATATGTATCTATACATTTTTAGATATAAATACAAAAAGGGTTTGGTTAAAAATATATACAAATGAATTAGTAATAAATCTTTAAACTTTTGGTATTTATTTGATAATTAATGAAGAATGTGTAGAGTGTTAAATAATTTTTTTATGGTTTTCTTCCTTATCTCCCACTACTTATTTGTTTGTCGACCAATCCTTGTTAACTTTGTCTCAGATATTAGGTTATATAAATATATGTTGCAGCTATATTTATTTTTTACAAGTCATATTGTACATATATATATGTACAATCATTCTTATTTTTGTTTTCTTTTTTTATTCTTTTATTTACTTACATGTTTTTGATGCATAAAAGTGCATTTTTATTCATGAATGAAGTTTTGTAATAAATGGAAATTAATGAATATTTACATGCATTTTTTAAGGAATTTAAAGATAAAATGTCGATAAAATGTTCATGAATCATGGATTCATCAACCCCCATATACTTAACTTTGCTAGTCACGCGAACATTTATTTGAAAAATAAGGGAAAAAGAAAGAAAGTTAGAATGAATTTATTTTCCTAAACCAATTCATGAGAATGGATAAAGGACAGAGCTTCGTCGGACCTAAAACAAGCATTTTATCGGAGCCTTAACAAGGATTAGGATTTTAATCTCAACAGTCCTCAAGTTCCACCAATTCTTTTTTTAGGTTCACCTCAACAACCAGCTCAGATACACTCATCCATATATCTAAGTCTATTAACCTTGAATTCAATTTGTACGGTGTGTGAATTGTGTTAGCTCTTCCTGCTTAAAGAAGTGAAGAAACTGCCCGTCCCAATAATACACTCTCATTGGTTCCTCATCCAGCTACTCTTTCCTTGAGGTGGGGGGTATTCCCTTCTAAAGTTAGGCCGTGTTGTGTCCACAATCGAGTAGAGGGAGAATGTAGAAGAATGAGAAGAGAACTAGAGTATGACCAGCATAGTCACCTCTCCTTGTGAAGCGCAGCCATTGTAGCTAAGTCTACCCTAAGATGTGTAGGCTTTTTGGAAGCCTGGACCATTGTGGTCTTATTTCGTATTTGGTGGCTTCTTTTTGAATTGGCTTTGTAATGTTGCTTGCACTACATCAATCTTTTTGTGCCTCGACGTTATAGATTCTTTTATTTCCATTCATGTTTTGGGTTCTTGGAAAAAATTGTGCCAACATATTCTTCCCACATCCGAAGCATTTTTTCAACCCCACAACTCCTATCTTTAGGCGTCTGCACCACTAGAGACGGATTAAAATGCACCACTAAAATGAATTGTTCTTCGCAACCCTGTGCAAGTCGAGCGAAGTGCAAAGAGCATGTGTTAAAAATTGGTTCACTGATGAAGAGCTAAACGGATGACACCAAATGTTCTACTTAGGCAAGTTTATGTTGACTTCCCAAACATGGTCTCATGGAACCCAATGATTTAAGTCAAAAACTTGAAGAGTCTAAATTCCAGTTCCTAACTAGGCTCCTTAGAATGAAAGTTAAAGGCCATAATCAAGCTCCATCCTTAAGACTATTCCAAATCTTAAGTTCTAGAAATCGAACTTATTCTTAAAAATGCTAATGAAAATGCAATCATATTTTTGTGAAAGATATTTTATGAATTTTACTCATTTTTACGGATTTTAAAGATTTTGCAATTCTTATGAATTTTAGAACTTTATATTTTTTATGGATTTTTTTCAAATTTTATACACAAGCATATATAAAGTAATTTTACAAGATAAATTACCTATAATTTATTTAGAATAAATTACCTATATTTTAATTAGAATAAATAACTAATAATTTTTTCAGATTTTATATACAAAGAATTTTACAAAGATTACATATTTTTACACATATTTTAAAAAATATGATTTTAAATATGTTTTATACACATTAAATACATATTTTAAATTAAGGATTTTAAATAAAAATAATTAAACATATTTTACTTATTTATAATGATTTTATAATTAATAATTAAATAGATTTTAAAGTAACCCGTACCCACTTTTTATGTATTTTATATATATAAAGAAAATACATAAAAGTACGAGTTATGGATGCAAGTATATATACAATATATACACACCCCCTATACTTAGCATGTGTTATGTCCTCATTGCGTCAAAAGAGAAAAAGGAGTACATAACTCGTGCTAAGTAAAAGTGAGTGAAAAAGAATAGAAGTCAGTCGACCCCCTCCTACTTATGATCTAGACATCGTAAGTACACTGGAAGACAAAAATGAGGTGACTGAGGAAAAGGAATATATAAATGAAGGAACAAAAGAAAGAAAGAAAAACGAAATCAACAAAATCACTCGGTCCCCCCTATACTTAGGATAAGGCATCCTAAGTATAGAAAAGAATGTGGACAAAAATCAGGGACAAATGATTAGTGTAAAAGAAAGGAAAACAAGAGAAGTAAAAAGAACAAAATCGAAAACACAAATCAAAGGGCAGGCAGTCCCCCCTATACTTAGGATCCGGTATGCTAGACAAGCAAAATATGGGGACGATTATGGACTATGAAGAATATACATGTGGTGGTGTACTGCAGAAAATTGAAAGGCTCACATGTCTCTATATAGGATGAAATGAAGTGGAAGAGTAGTCTTGCATCCTTCATAAAGTAGATCACCTCAATTTGGGTCCTATTGAATTGTTTGTCGTACTTGCGTGTAGTGATCCCTGACAGAACAAATAGAGCTGCCTCTGTGAATGTTCTATGTGGCATAGGTATTTTTATTGAAATATGCATCTCGCGAATCGGACTACAGAAGGTGTCTATATGTGTTTACATCACACCATCCAGCTTTGTACGCTGAATAGTCTATATGATCTTTGAAATATAATCAACCGACTCTCGTGCTGGAATATGTGTACTCTCAATCTATGGTACTGAGATATCTACTGCAACTGACTACTCATACCGTCCTGGTGTGAACACTGTATATGTAGGTGAACAATCATATGATGATAAAGGTGCCATGTGATCTATCCCATCCTCGTTTAGGATATCGTGGGTATCAAAATAAATGCTTTCAAGATAAAGAGACTGTGTCTCATATTTGTGCTAGCAATCCTTTGCAAGATTGGTGTCCCCTAAAATAAATGACAATACTGATCTAGGACTGCTACATCCTCTCTCCGTCTCAATTTATATCTCTTCATTATCTGTACGGAATGATACTCTCCCAGCATCGTAATGAAATAGTGCTCTCACTGTATGCAAGAAGGGCATCACGAGAATGATTGGAGAAAGGTATAACTACATAGGGCACGTCATACCTAGGACAGTAAATTCCACTGGAAAATGCAAGCCCTGAATAGTCACGATCATGTTCCTTAACATGCCTCTAGGTCTCTTCCCAAATTGATCTGCAAACTGAAGTATTGCTTGACCTAGCTTGATCTTATCAAGCAAAGAGGATGGAAGAAAATTAATTTTGTAAAGAGGACCTAGCTTGAGCTTATCAAGAAAAGAGGATGGAAGAAAATTAATTGAGGAACCATTAATAAGAGAGTACGATGGAATGCGGCATCTACAATATGACATGTGACATAGTGAGCTCCAGAATCTTGATTCTTCTTAGGTACCTTATTCTGAATCGCACATGAAGTGGCCTTAGCCAATACATGTTTCTCAACTCATGATTTCCTATTCCTACATGTCGTGCATTTGTTCCTCAACTGATTCTTGAGTGTAGGAAAGTGATCCAAGGCATCATGTAGTGGAATCTTCAGAAAATGTGATCTTTCAATATACGATAGGTTTCTAGAGTGACAACATTATTTTTGACATTTTTCTTTCCTTTTCCACACAATGCATCGGGAAAAGGAACAATCTAAAGAATGGCAAAATTCTTTTAATTCAAATCTAAAATGGAATCAACATGTACATCGAGAGTCTCAGAAGTATGTACAAAACTCTCTAAAATGGGAGAAGAAAAATCTACATTGGGTGTATCTGCATGGTCTGATGTGGTATCATAATCTGACTCGCCTATGTCCATGTCAATTGTCTCTACATCGCTCCTATATCTCTTAATATCATAGTGATGGTCCTCGTCGTAGTGGTCCTCCTCCTCAGCATCAAAATGTGTATCATCATGGATTAGCTCTCGCTCCTCATCAAGTGCCCTCTCCTTCTCTTGATTAGGTGCTCGTGGTGATCTACCACTCCTGAGACGGATATAGTTAGATAAAAATTTAGGAAAAGAGATTGTACCTATAGTGGTGTTTACCCGATCTGTGTGCCTCCTCTTGTTCTCCGGATTCATCTGAGGCTGGTCTGGGAGAGTGGTTTTAGGCACGTCTAACTCATCCAGACAATGGTTAACCCGCTCCATCTCTGGAGTGTGCACAACATATCTATGATGTGGTTCAGTTCTAGGGCTTGTGAAGATCTCTCAGACTCAGTGTGGTGTCCCTGACTATCGACTCTCTCTTGTCTAAGAGTGTGCTGCTGTGATGTGTAAGGTTAAGGAGAACTCTGTGGTGTAAAGGAAGAGAGTTGTTGTTGCTAGTACTAATAAGATTGTGAATGTGTAGCAAGATACTGATGTGAACGTGGTCTCTGATAAGCATGCTGGTGAGCCTGGTGTTGCGTGTAAGGCTGGCGGTGCTAGAAATGTGAACGTCCATACTGCGGATGACTATGTTGTTGTTGGTGGTGGTGCACACTATGAGGAGTAAAGTGTGGTGAAGGCTGAACAAGAGCGTACCAAATCCAGTTGATCTCAAGAGTAGAGTGAGAATCAACATCGACATCAAAAGGGCTAGTGATCTGACTTGAGCTAGCATTCGATAGATCATCATGCCGATCAATCTGTAGAGGCTCAGTAGGTCTAAATGTATTGAATCTAACGGGTGGGAGGAGCAGGTAAAAATCTCCGTATAGGTTGCGAAGTGGAAGGAGTGTGAGACTACGGGTACTTAAGCTGCAACTCAGTCACCTTCTTCATCAAATCACTTAACAACTGAGGATGTGATGAGAGTTTCTCCAACTCTCGTAGCGACTGCAATTCTTGAACTTGATTCTGAATCACGTCAACTAATGTCAGCTTCTCACTATTTTCATGTCGGATTGCAAATCAGACTCTGAGATATGTGCCACCTTTTGATGCTCTCGATGGTGTGGTGGCTATGATCCCTTCTAGAATCGACTACATGTGAATTCTCCACCATCCTCTCAAAGATGGATCAAATTAACTCAACATCCCTATTCAGATAAATGCCGCCACATGTGGTGCTCGCTAGGCCCTATACATCTGTATGGAGTCCTCCAAAGTAATTTTGTACAGGAGCCTTCAATGGTATCTCATGATGATGGCATCTCTCTATCAAATCCTTCAATCAATCCCATGTAATGACTCATGTGGTAGATGTGTTAAATTGGAGATCTGACTCCTCTTCATATTCATCCATCCTAGAGGAAAATATTTATACAGGAATGTGGACTTCAAATCGTCCTATAAAGAAATCTCCCTTCTCAAGTGACTGAACCAGTAAAGTGCCTTATCTGCTACGACGAATGGGTAGGCCTTGAGGTGTATGGCCTCCTGCGTAACTCATGGATAGCTCGTCGTTCCACAAATCATCTCCAACTGTTGTAAAAATGTGAACAACTCCTCTAAAGTGTTACCATAATACCTGGGAAGAAGTGAAATAAAGGACAGTCTCGGCTTGAATGACCCTAGATTCGGTGGTAACCGAATCCAATGGTGTAGTATCTTAGCTCTCGATTCGTACTCATCTCGTTATGTAGCGAGAACCATGACAAGTGGTGGTGGGTTCCCGACTCCTACTCTCAACATAGTGATCTCAGCTCTAATCTCATCCTGGACTCTACACTAATCTCTGTTCTGTAAGCACATTTGTTGTAAGGTGTCTAGAATCCCGTCGGTAATATCTGAAGTTGGATCATGTCTCCCATATGTACATCTCTCATCAGTTGGTCTCTCCTCAACAGCTCTATCCTCAACTAGTCCCTTCCCTATAGCCACGATCCTTGAATCCTCTGGGAAGGAAAAAGTCTCATAAGTACTCTGTGAAAAACATGTAGGAGAAACAGATGAAAAATTAAGATGTGGGTCCACCTCAACTGAAGGTCTGGGAGGGGAGGGAGTCTGGGTCTAACTCATCTCGTGACTAGGTGCGACCAACTCGGGAAGAGGGTCATCCCGAGTCTTTAAAGACATACGACGGATGGTGGAATATCGAAAGCTCACAGAGTCTGAGCGCAAAATCCATCTAGTCATCATCTTCAATGTCAAAAGGAAATACAGGAGAGAATAAAAAGGAAATACGAGAGAGAATACAATGTCAAGTCAAGAACACGAGTGTGAAGACGTATAAGATGCGTAATAATGCACACCTCACAAACAAACACAATACAAACCCTAGATTCATCAACTTCACACAATGGAGACCGTAAGAGTTTGATCCTTTATCTTTTCAATTTTATTATTGGTGATCAATCAGTTGTAATAAGAAAACTCACAAAGGGTTTAATCATGTCGCCAAGCATACACGCTCACAGTCACCCCAAATAGTGGTACCATCTGCTCGGGCTGTCGGGTTATATCAGGCCCAAAATGAGCTGTGTGGTATGAGTACACTAAAACGACTCTCTACGATCGCATGCTAGTGCTTACAGTTGCAACCATGAACCGAAAAGTGATGCACTAGTACTCAAGACACAAGTCCTGGATTTTTGGCTTTAATCCTGAAGGGTGCATCCTCACCCACTCTTTATGGAGTTTTACCTAAATACAATGAGGGGTTTTCTCTCTCAATACAAATTTAGTCCAGGTTTTTATATATTTTTGTCAAGTTTTTAAAAGAGAAAAAGTATTCTTTTTATTTTTGAAGATTTTCACTTTTTTGGATATTTTCAAAAATATCTAACACGATGTTGGTTCTTTTTAATTTTCAAAAATGTGTCTCACTTAGGGAGAATCAGGGAATGTGGCAAAAAATGATGATCCATGCAGAGATAAAAATCATACCATGCTCCAACAGTCTACATGCAAGCGATTCTTGTAGAATTGTAAAAGCTGGGCTAATGCATGCAAAAGCGATGAAAACCGAGTCGTAATCAACAGATCTAACATAAGAATGAATTATTTTTTCAAAAGAATCTGACTTACGCCTAAGTGTGGATTAGATATATGGGTTTTACTTTAGTCATCTAATTAGATAAACATACCCCTAGGCTCCATGAAATTGCATGAAATAAAGAAAAATCAAAGAAAATCGAAAACCATGCTAAGGTCCCCTTAGTGCACCAGTACCTGGTGAACAAACATGAAAAATAGTCAAAGTACGAGTACAATCGGATGTCCTTAGTGGACCCCTTGCTACAAAAAGAAACATGGGCAAGTGTCCCTTCCTTTCCCATAAAAAAACAAAACATGGGCAAGTGCCTCTCTTATATGAAAACAAAAAATAATTTCTTGAAAAAATACAACTTTGTCTGGATAACTCGCTATCCTCCTTTGCATCCAGATAAGATAAGAATAATCTGATCTCTGCACTCTCAACTGAGTCAGCTTCAGAAAAAGCTAGCTAATCCTACAGGCCATGCAAAGTGGGTTAGCTAAACAGATAAAAAAATAAACAAAAACTCAAAAGAAATCAAAACAGACTCAAAGACCAAGGAAAAGTACTCAAGATATATCGATGAAAACCATGAAAAGAAAAATGAGAATATAAAAAAATCAAAGGAAGAAAAATTCATACAAAAATCTATAAAAAAAATAAAAGAAAATAAAAAGGAAAAAACTAGAAAATCCAAAGAAAAAGAAACATACGAAAACCGTGAAAAATCGATGAAAAATCAAGAAAACGTGAAAAGAAGAAAATAGAGAAAAAAAAGAAAATATCACAAGAATTAAAACTCGAAAAATATCAAGCACGGCCACACCTCCCCAGCAATGGTGCCATGTTGATAACGGAAATTTTACGAGCAGTTGAAATGAGTTTGTCAGTGTAGAGATCCACTCGAGATAAAATCTCTGTTAATCGACAAAAATAAAAAACATTGATGATATAGAGTTCGTTCCACTATTTATTTATCCAGACTAGTGGTTCCTGGGTCAAACACAAGGAGGCAAAAATTCGGGCTCATGAAAATTCAAGTGAAGAAATATTTTTGTGATATTTTTTACTCTTTCTTTTATTTTCCTCTTCTTTAAATCAAGAAAACTCTTTTTGGATTTGAATTTTTGAAGGTTTTTTTTAGTTTATATTTCCCATTTTTATTTGATTTTTAAAAGAATTTTTTTCAAACAAAATTTATCTACAATATAATAGGTGAAAAATAGAGTATATAGGTAATACTATATAGTGAGGAAAAAACTTCGAGCAGAGGGCTCGAAAAAGAGATGAAAAACAAAACAAAACGGATCAATAAACTAGTGAAGAAATCATCTAAAAATAAAGCTAAATAAAATGTAGAAAAATACAATGATGATAAAATATGGTCCAAGGTCTACAATGTTAGCAAAGATCCAAAGTAGGAGTGTAAAGAAAATACAAGTGAATATATAAAGCAATTCTTTCAAATAGGTCCCTATTCAGGCACCTACTTGAAAGAAAAATCTTTAAATACTTACACCTAGGTCGCTGGCTAGGGACCTAAATGTAAATATAAAACTCTCTAGAGGACGATTTAAATTCTGGATTCTTTTTGGGTTTATGACACAATTTTCCACCACTTGAAGATCTGCGAATGGGATTAAAAGGCACGGAGCGATTCGGACCATCGACTCTGGACACGTGGCAGCAGGCTGTATCGTGTATTCTTCTGATGTGTTCTTCCCCCAAAATAACAACTGATGAAGATGATCTTGATCTCTGGACGATCTCAGGAGATTGCAAGGCTCTTGGAACCTCCAGTAGGGCCAGAATAGGCCTCTTCTCCCTTCAAGCTCACCTGTAGAAAGGGGAAGGATTAGAGATGGATGGTGAGTAGAAGCTAGGTCCAGGTAGGGTTTGGAATTCTGGAAGCTTAGTTGTTGCTCGATAAATGATGATTGATATCTAGATGATGAAGATATGCTCCATAGGTTGAGTGAAGTACATGCAAGAAGATGTTGATGCTCGATTCAAGGAAGAATCGACCAACATGTTAAGATCAATTGCAGTCAAAATTAGTGTTTCTATGATGGGGTTTCAGACGTGTGTTGATTGTATTTGAATCAAAATGCAGTCGAGTTGATTGTGTATTTGGGTTGTGGAATGAAAGATCGGCGAAGATCCTATCTAATTACGTTATTAAGTGTTCTAATTGGACACAAAAATCGATGCAATTCAGTGAAGAAATGAAGGTGGTCATCTGGGGAATGGAGGTGTATGACCTCTGGTCGTCACTTGACGGTGTGGTGTTCACCGGAGCTCCACGCGTGCGGTGGCTCAATGTAGGGCCAAATGTGGTCTTGAAACTCTCCTCCGACGACCAAGCTACCACGTGCGTCGATCACAAGGTGCTATCACCACCGAAGTAGGCGACGCATGGCGAAGAAGGTGGGGAGTTTGTCAGGTGTTTCTAGTTAGGAGAAAGTTAGTTTGAGTGAACAATCTTGGAGTGAATTTATAGATCGATTGGATGGAGTAGGGTAGTGATCTAATGGTAGGCATGTGTTAGGGAAATTAGGGCTTGGAGATGAAGGGCTAGGATCGGGTAAAGGTGGTAAGGATCGACGAGAATAATTAGATGAACATGGCTTGTTAGAACAGAATGCTCATCAAACATTCTTGAGGAAGAAGGCTCCAGGCGCTCACACTTGTCAGCACCTAATACGTCAAGAAATTAATTCATTTGTAAAATATATATTATATAGCATATGATGTTAAATTAAATAGATATAAAAATGGAAAATAAAGATAGCTAAATTAAATAATTTATGATATAATTTTTTTTATAAATAATAAATATTTTATGAAATATAAATATAATATTGTTAATAAGTACAAATAATAATTGATAAATAGACATTGTATTTTTAATGTAATAAATTAACAAATAACATAATAGTTTCATATTTTATTAATTATTAGGATAATAAAAAGGTTTGATTGAATTTTTATAGATTTCAATAAATTGATTTAAATATATCAATAAATACATGAATATAATCTATAGTTCAATTTCATCTATAAATAAGGTTTTTATTTTATTTAAAATATTAGATAGTGTCAAAAAATTATGAAATAATTCAAGGGTAAAATAAAAAATTATAAAAATAATTAAAAATTATAAAATCAGTAAGACTATAAATAGAACATTCTAAAGAAAACAAATTACCTAGAAACCCAATTGTCACTAACTCCCAAAACTGACATTTTACAAATGGATTTCGATTTTAGTGAAATCACTTTCATTAATTAGATAATATTATTTTATGAACTTTAACCGTAAGCAGAGTGAAATTGTAGTTCGTATGAGAAAGTTATAATATTTGGAATTTGAGAAATTGATAATTTAAAGGTTGGATTTCTTGGCATATATACAATATAATAATTTTACTTATTTTATATTTTTCTATACATTTTTAGAAATAAATAGGTAAAGAGTTTGGTGAAAAATATATACAAATGAATTGATTAAAAATCTTTAAAATTTTGATATTTATTGATAATTAATGAAGCATGTGTATAGTGTATAAATAATTCTTTTCAAGGTTTTCTCCATATCTCCCCCTACTTATTTATTTGTCCACCAATCCATTTTGACTTGGTCTTGGGGATTAGATTATATAAATATATCTTGCATCTATATTTATATTTTATAAGCCATATTGCTCATATATACATATCTACAATCTGTCTTCCTTTTGTTTTCTTAATTTTTATAATTTTATTTACATGCTTTTGATTTATAAAAGTACATTTTTATTCATGAATGAAATTTTGTTAATAAATGGATGTTAATGAATATTTACATGCATTGTTAAGGATTTTAAGACAAAATGCAGATAGAATGTTCATGAATCGTGGATTCATCAACCCCCTATACTTAAACTTTGCTAGTCCCTAGCAAACACTTACTTGAAAAATAAGGGAAAAGAATGAAAGTTAGAATGAATTTCTTTTCCCAAACCAATTCATGACAATGGACAAAGGACAAAGCTTGATCAGACCTTAATTAAGCTTTTTATCGAAGCCTTAACTTGGTCTAAGATTTTAATTTCAATAGTCCTCAAGTTCCACAAATCCTTGTTTAGGTTTACCTCAACAACCAGCTCAGATCACTCATCCATATCGCTAACTCTATCAACCTTGAATTCATTTTGTACGGTGTGTAAATTGTGTTAGCTTTTCTTAATAAAGAAGTGAAGAAACCGTCCATCCCAATAATACACTCCCACTGCATCCTCGTCCAACTACTCTTTCCTCGGGGAGGGGGTATTCTCTTCTAAGGACATGTCGTGTTGTGTCCACAATCGAGTAGAGAGAGAATGTAGAAGAATGAGAATAGAACTGGAGTGTGACCAGTGTAGTCACTTCTCCTCGTGAAGCCCCACCAGCGTTACTAAGTCTCCAATATGATGTGCAGGATTTTTGGAAGCTTGGACATTTGTTGTCATATTTGGTATTTGGTGGCTTCTTTTTGGATTGTCTTTGTAATGTTGCTTGCATTGCATCAATCTTTTTGTGCCTCGACAGCTGTAGATTCTTTTCTTTCCTCGACGGTTGTAGATTCTTTTCATTCCGTCATGTTTTGAGGTCTTGGAAAAAAATTGTGCCAACAGATCCTTCCCTTGTCGCTAGCAATATTTCAACCCCACAACTCCCGTCTTAGACGTCTGTGCAATTAGATAATGATAAAAATGCACTACTAAAATGAACTACCCTTCACAACCCCATTAAGCTGAGCTAAGTGCAAAGTGCATGTGTCCAAAATTGGTTCTCTAATGAAGAGTAAATGGATGACACCAAGTGTTCTACTTAGGCAAGTTTAAGTTGACATCCAAACATGGTCTCATGGAACCCAGAGATTTAAATCAAAGACCTGCAGAGTCTCAATTCCATTTCCTAACTAGGCTCCTTACAATGAAAGTTAAAGACCATAATCAAGCTCCATCCTTTAGATTATTCCCATTCTTTAGTTCTACAAGTCATTCTTATTTGAAAAAACGCTAATGCAAATTCAACCATATTTGTGTGAAGTATATTTTTCGAATTTTACTCACTTTTTTGGATTTTTAAGATTTTCCAATTTTTATGAGTTTTAGGACGTTACCTTTTTAATGGATTTTTTTCAAATTTCATACACAAGCATATATACAAGAAATTTACTAGATAAATTACTCATATTTTATTTGGATTAAATAACTAATGAATTTTACAAATTTTATATACAAAGAATTGTATAAAGATTAAGTGATTTTTACATATATTTTAATAAATAGGATTTTAAATAAGTATTATACATATTAAATACATTTTTAATACATATTTTATATGGAGATTTTAAATAAGAATTTTACACATATTTTATTTATTTACAAGGATCTTATAAATAATAAATAGATAAATGGATTTTAAATTAATCCTTACCCACTTTTTATGGATTTTATTGATACTGAAAGTACATAAAGTACAAGCAATGGATGCAAGTATATATACAATATATACGAACCCCCATATACTTAGCTTGTGCTATGTCCTCATAGCACCAAAAGAGAAAAAGAACAGAACTCGTTCTAAGTAAAAATGGGTGAAAAAAGAATAGAAAGAATAGAAGTCAGTCGACCCCCTATACTTACGGTCTGGTCATCGTAAGTATAGCGGACTACAAACATGAGGTGACTGAGGAAAAGGAATATACAAACAAAGGAACAAAAGAAAGAAAGAAAAATGAAATCAATGAAATCACTCAGTCCCCTCTATACTTAAGATAAGGCAGCATCCTAAGTATAGAAAAGAATGTGGCCGAAAATTAGGGACTAGTGATTACTATAAAAGTAAGGAAAACAAGAGAAAAGTAAAAAGAACAAAATAAAAATGCATGTCAACGGGCAATCGATCCCCCCCTATATTTAGGATTTGGTATCCCAAGTATATAAGGCGAGCCAAAAATGGGGACGATTTTGGACTATGAAGAATATACAGGTGGTGGTGTACTCCTGAAAATTGGAAGGTTCACAGATCTCTGTACAGGATGAAATGAAGTGGAAGAGTAGTCATGCATCCTGTACAAAGTAGATCAACACAACCGATGGTACTGAATAGTCTGTTGTACTAGCATGTAGTGATCACTGGCTAAACAAGTAGAGCTGGCTTTGTGAATGAATGTTGTATGTCGCATATGTCTCTCTACTGAAATCCGCATCTCCGGAGTTGGACTACAGAAGGTGTCTATATGCGTATCCATCACACCATCCGACTATCTACGCTGAATAGAATGTATGATCTATGAAATATAATTAGCTGACTCTCTTGTTGCAATATGTGTACTCTCAATTTACGACACTAAGATATCTACTGCAACTAACTGCTCATCTGGTTCTGATGTGAACTCTATATCTCTACGTGAACAGTCATCTAAAGAACTAGGTACCATGTGATCTACCCCATCCTCGTGTAGGATATCGTGTATATCAAAATAAACACTCTCAAGATTAAGTGATTGTGTCTCATCTATGTGGTGGCAATCCTTTGCATTACTAGTGTACTCTGAAGTAAATGACAATAATGATCTGGGACTGCTACATCCTCTCGCCTCAATATGTATTGTCACTACTTCATCGCTCCAAGACCTATCCCGTGCAAAAAAATCATAGAAAATGGATCATCAGTAGTAGGGAAATATCTGCGACTATATATAGGAGTGGAGATTGGGAAGGTTTTTGAATTCAAAATACGAGCGACATGAGTCAAGATCGATAGAGTGAATGAGCAGGTGAGGGAGTTACATGTTAGGGCTCAAAATTAGGCAAAGAAGATGACCGAAGTTAATGGTGGACACATGTAGGAAAATTGTGAGAAGGGGCGCCAATGAGCGGAAAAGTGGGAAATATGGAGAGGCAGAAAAGTTGACCCAGGTCAACAAACCGAGGCTCAACCAATCAGAGGTCGTGTAGAATGAGACAAAATAAGCTATACTCCAAAACATGTTGAAAAATAAGAAATAAATTGAAATAAAATAGAAAATGAATTTCAAATAAAAAATAATGTAAAGATAAAATGTTAGTAGTTTAATTAACTTATTTTTGGTGATTTTAATTAATTAAATAATAATATATACAAATGTATAAATAAATAAAAAGTATTATTTGCAGGTATGTATACCTATAAGAACAACACCTTGATATTTAATATATTATTTTTGCCAACATATACATAATTTACTAATTTATTAATATACAATAATTTACAATAATTTTTTGATATTTTTATTTGATTTTTATGAAGTTATTTATTAGTTAAATAAATGAATATTTATAAAGTTCTACATATATATTATATAAAGATTTTATTTTTGTTGATTTTTGATTTTATGATTTCTATTTGTATTTTATATAAGTCAAGTACAAAATTTAAAATTAACTAAAAATATAAATTATAACAAAATACAAAGAATATTAATATACAAATTATATACAAATAATATACATAGGTATAATATACAATGATACCTCAAAAAGCCACATTTCACACCTTAACTCTGATTTTTATGAAACCACCTCCATTTTAAAGATTATTTACATAGGAGTACAATGAAAGTGAGTATGATTAATTTTATGTTTCAATGGAGAAGATATTGAATTTACAAGTTGAGCGTTGCAGCTTTTTCAAAATGTTGACACAATGTATACTAATTATTCATGCAGTTATTTTTATTATTTACAAAATATTTTTATGTACAATATTCAAGAATAAAATAATGTTTTTGAGGTGAACTTAGGTATAAATAAATTAGTGTAAAGAGTCTATACTATATATAGTAATATACAAGTGATGAATGTACCCAAGTGGAACTTAATTTTATGGATTTTCTTGTATTTAGGCATTACCCCCCCTACTTTATTCCTTATCGATCAGGTCAAGTCTTGACCTAATCTTGGGGTCAGATTCAACATGTATCTATTACATATGTATAGTCTTTGGTTTTCTTTATTTTTCCATTATTTCTTTGTTTATTTATTTTAGGTTGAAATAGTGATAAATATACAGTATTTACTTCAAAATGAGGGCTAGTAAAAGAATAGATTTATTAGTATTTACATGTGTTTTATAAGTGATTTTAATCTAAAATAAATGATTAAAGATGATGAAACATAGATTCATCATCTTTCTATGCTTTGCCTTTGCTACTCCCATAGCAAACACTTATTTGAAAAATAAGTGGCTAAAAGAAAACGAAGAAAGGAAAACTAAAGAACTTAGAATAATATTGAGTATTAAACTTATCTTCATAAAATCAAGGTGTGGAGCTTGGTCAGACCTTTGGATTATTAGTTTGGGAGGAACCTTAATGGGAAACGGACTTGACACTCAATAGCCTCTAGAAACCACACAAGCCTGATCAAGTCTCCTCAATAGCCCGGTCATAATAAGTCAACTCATACACAAACCCTTATGACTATGAATCTTTCTTGTATAGTGTAAGAGATATGTAGCTCTCCTTGGATGAAGCAGTAAATATCAGTCTTCTCCAACATGGTGACCCTAATTCCCCAATCCAATAACTATTTCCTCGAGAAGCAGGGTATTCCCTTATATGTTCAAGTGTAATGAGTGTTTTAAGTAGTTTGTGAGTTGTGTAGAATATCACTATATATACTATGTTTCTGAATGCATGTAGTGTTATTTCAAAGAAATATTATATAGATAGTATTCATAAATTACGTTTGATACAATCAATAGATTCTTCTTATTGAAATGATTACAATGAAACTCGTTTCATGTAAATCACCGACCATCTTGAATTGTTATGAATTTAAAAAGTGCTCTTTGATTTTAGTAGCACGTCAAACATAGTACAACATCTAGTAATTTGGAAGTGTGGTAGTAGCTTATAAGTAATAGAAGCTACTACCAGTTAACCACGACTTAAGAATTTTGAGCTGTGATTGAGGGCTCTGACGAGCCTCCGATTACCCTACCTAATTAAACTATATTAATGATAGAATTAAATGTTTCGTTTGTTGTAGCTGGGTAAATCGAGACTGATCAAAAACCACTTATACTAATCGAATTAAACACAAGTGGTAATTTTTTTATTTTACTTGGGCAAGCCCAAGGTCGAACTCAGGGAGGCAATTTCTCCTAGGTTAATTTGAAGTTAATTTCGATGTTAGATTTTTAGGAGAATATTTTTTTGATTTTTTATGCAATAAAGAAAACTACGATGCAATTTGAGCCAAATTTTAAGTTAAAACACAAATTATAATCAAATGAAGTCCACAAATAATGAAAGTTGGCCAAAATATGAAATGCAATGAAACTAAGCTACCACAATTCTTTTTCGGAATTTTTAGACTCTAAATGAATTTATTATGAATTAAATATGAATCCATGGTAGTTTTTGCAAAGTTAATTTTAATAAATACCAAAGTACATTATTTTCAGATATAAAAACTATCCTGGATTGTTCTATGTGACATGAATCCAGGAAAATTGATAGACCTAAAAAATGATGTATATTGGACCTATTAAAAAAATTAAGCTAAATACTAATTAATTTATTCAGACCTCGTGATAAATGTGAATGATGTGATTTTTGGGTACGAAGTAGAATAACTTCAACTAAACCTATTGTGATTTTTTGGTGATTTTTGGAGCAACAAATAATTTACTATGGAATTTAATGCATACATTGGGCAAACTATGTAAATTTCCAAAAAAATAATAATATTAAATTTCTTGGTACTTACAAAATTTTGACAAGTATTCATAATGATAAAGAGCAAGTTTATCTACAACATGTAATTTTTGGAATTTAAAAAGGAGGCTAAATGAATGCCTAAATAAACATGCAAACACAGGGACCAAATTACAAACAAGAATTGAAATTGTTTAAAGCAAAACATGCGTACAGGTACTAAAATGCAATTACCTAAACTATTGGGGTTATGTGTGTAAAATATCCACGGGAACACGTGCTCCTCACATGACACGCCTGATAGGGACTGAAATGCAATTTTGGAAACTTGTTGGGGCATAGGTGCAAATTACCCAGACCGCAAGTAACAGACACATGAGATCTAGGCTCGGATGGCGATGGAGGCTCGGGCAGCAGCCCGGGTGCTCCACAGGCTCGGATGTACTTCGGAGCTGGCTCGGGTGCTCCATGCCTTAAGGTCAGGGAAACAACTCAAAGCAAGAGACGTGGCGCGATGTAGGCCGTTAGATTAAGATAGATCCAACAGTTGCTGAAGTGGAGGACGTGGCATGCCTTGGATCCGTTAGATCAAGATAGATCTAACGACGGGGAAGACTCCTAGAGCAGGCGACGTGGCGTAAGGACCGTTAGATCGAGATTGATCCAATGGTATCTAAAGCTACTAGCGATGGCGATGTGGACCGATGGGGATCGTCCGATCAAGACAATCGGATGGTGGCTGTGCGTCTTGCTCCTCAAGGCCGCTGCCTCCTGCGGCGGACTTGGTTGGGCTCTGACGAAGCCCTCCTGGCTCCACCACCTTGGTTCTCGCTCGATGTTGATCTCCGGGGGCTCCTAAGAAGTTGGGAACGATCGTGTGAGCTTCGCGGAGCGACCGGAGTGTTTGGAAGCGGCTGAGGTGGGCCATAGATTGGAGGCGATGAAGCTCGAAGTAGCTCCGATGAAGACTCTAGTCAATGACAAAGGATGTACCTGCAGTGTTAGTGACTGCCAAAAGGAGGTACAAAGGCTCGCATGAGTGCAGGGAGTGCTTGAGGCCTGTGGGGTGAAGTGGTGATCGAGCTGGCATTCTCCTACATCGGGATGGCGGAGCTGTGGTCGGAGGGGGGGCTCGATGCGTCGTAGAGGCGAATGAAGGGGTGTGTGAAGATGAGATCTCCAAGGAAAAGCTCAGGTGATGATCAGCGAGGAGTGATGTCGAGCGAGGAAGGCAAGAAAATCGGGAGAGAATCGAATGAAAAGAGGAAGAAGATCGGGGGAGAAATGGAGGAGGCTACCTGGGATTGGAGGCTCGAAGGGGAGTCTCTGCTCGTCTCTCGAGGGCCGGTAGCAACCCGAGCTCGAGAAACTCATTGGAGGAGCTGTTGCACGGTGAAGCTACCTCACGGATCTCACCGGAGAAGGATACCTGTTGTCACCCACTTCTATGCCCAATCAGTGTCACTGATAGATGGAGGGGAGCTCTAGGTTTTCTCGTGCAAGGGAGGATGGGGTTGAAGCTCGCCGGAGGTGGAGTATTTATAGGGAGAAGGTAGAGGTCGAGGCGATGAAGGAGGAGGTTTGCGTGGAGTGTATGGAGCGAGGGAGAGGGGGTCATGGCGATCGTGGTTGCTGGCGAGGATGATGGTGGTACGAGCTTCATCGTGGGGTGATCAGTGGGTGGAGAAGGTGGCAGATATGGTGACGAAAATAGAAAGGGTAGAGATGGAGCGCGAGGTGGGGCGACGTAGGTGATGACTGAGAAAAATCGAGGGTCTAGATATCTCACAAGGCGAGACATCCAGTCGATGCGGTGACCGCTCAATAAATCCCAAATCAATCAACAATTAACCCACAATCAATGTATGCAATGAATATCCAAAAATGTGGAGTTAAAATTTATTATAACTCTACATGTAAATGTGTATACGTGTAAGTACATGTAGAGGTCGAACACTGGGAGGCGAATGGTTGTATGTGTTGTGTATATATCCCATCCTTTGTTCATGTCCAATTATTGTTTTTGTGGGTTTTTGGTTTTTACATTTTTTTATATTTTTTTTATATTTTTATATATATATTTTTATTTTGTTTTTATATTTTATTTTTTTTATTTTTCTTGTTATATTTTTTTAATTATATAATATATAGATATGTATATATATATATGTAAAGAGATATATATATATATATAAGAAGAGAGAGAGAGAGAGGAATACTATCATAACTATATATATAGACATGAATATTTAAATTATATGTAGATATAATTTTTTTAGCTTTTTAATATTTTTCTAATATTTTTGTTATTTTTCTGGAATATTTCTAATTTTTATGTATTTTTAATTTCAAAAATGTCCCTAATATTGGACTAATTAAATAGTCGAATATAATTTGGATTTTAAAAATATAAAATAAACTCTAAAATTACCCAAATTAATTTTAATATATTAAGAATAATATATGGGTAATTATAAAAGAGAAAAATGTATTTTTGGTAATTTTTTAATGATTTTTCTATTTTTTGTTGGATTTTGGAGCTTTCTGATTTTTTTATTTTTCTTTTTCATATTTTTAGGTTTTTTCAATTTATGGACTTAATATATATATATAAATATACCATATATAATTTTTTTGGGAATTTTTAAAAAAAAATTATATTTTTTTTGTATTTTATAATTTAGACAGTACAAAATGGGCTTCTTTTTCATTTTTAATAATTAGGATAAATGCAAAAAATGTTAATAAAATATGGGCGTGGAAGAACACTACATGAAGCACTTATCCTCATTTTTCTGAATTTTTAGAAGAACCCTAGGTATTTTTAATAAATGGATAAAGGACACAAAAATCAAACAGCCTGGCAGGGGCATTTTTGCAAATAAAATAAGTGATAGGGGCATCAGTGCAAAAATTCCAACAGAAATAAACATTTATTTAAACTTTTAGAACTATTTTACAATTTACAAAACCCGCCAGGGTTAAAGTGCAATTTCCACGCGCCTCACGTGGGACTGCACGTGAGGCGCGGAAGGACCTAATTGTAATTCTCATAAACTCAGGGGCCCTTTAGCAAAAATTAAATTTTATTTACAGCGTGATATTTATTTTACAGTATTAAAAATTAAATACAAAAAGTGCGGGGGTTGTATATGCAATTTACCCCCAAAGGCGCCTCATCTGACGGCTGGTCTTCATTCACTAATCCATGTGGCACCTCGACGTGGGCCGATGACGGTTCGCGATCCACGGCTAGGATTAGATCATCCCAGATGATCTGACTGTCTGAGTGCTGGGGGATCGAACGGTTGATCTTCGACCTGGGGCCTTCGTCTTCATCCAATGGCTGGGAGCTGACGTGGAAGAACAGGGAAGAAAGCTCGTCGGGGCGAGCTTCTTCCGCCTGGATCTCGCTCCTCCACAGTTCATCGCTGCACCTGAGGGCCCCAGAAGCTTCCTGGAGGGCTGCTCTATCTGCTGGAGGGTTTAGATTGGCCGGAGGCACTCTGGAGCGCCGCCACGAGCTCAGAGAAGGATCGTAGCTCCAGGTACCTCCGCCCGCTTGTGAATCGACTCATGGTGCTGCTCAACGCACCGGACCTGCACGGGAACGAAGCATGGCTCGAGGGCTTCACCCTCGACCTAAAATTGAAGCTGTTTGCGCAAGAAATGGGCGAGGTGGCGAAGCCTCCGACGAACGGCGGAGCTGAGGCTTTGATTCGCAGATCTGGAACAGATCTGGTTGGACAAAGGTGGCTGGGAGGTGGAGAAAACGGTGAGGAACGAGATGACGGTGGAAGGGTGGTCGGAAAACACGAGGATTACGGTGGTGAAGTCACCGGAGCAGAGTTTCGGCGAACTTCGATTTAGCTAACCTACGCTATTCTAATGATCTAAATGCTAAATGAAATGTAGAAATGGAATACGGGCATAAAAATATACCTAAGAAACAAAAATGCGCAGCTCTTATACCTGAAGAAACTCCAGGGAGCAGGGCGGCTGCCGGAGCGCCGCCGTGGGTGCAACCATCTCCATCTCCAGCCGATTCAAGGTGCCGGCGGCATCCTCCTGTCACGAGGAGCACACCGGGGACTGAATACAAGGAAGAAAATGGGGCGAGGCTGACCAAATTTTTGCGGAGGAGGAGATGGTTCCTTATTTATAGACAAAGCAACACCCTTATTTGACCGGGCTGAGGTCGGCGATACAAGCTATGTACAAGGGATCCCAGATCTCGGCAAGAATCAAGGATGATCAGAGAATATTTTGTCAGAAGGTTTCGAGGGCGAATGATGGACGAGGCGAGCGGGAAAAAAGGATGAATATCGGGGAAAAGACGGGCCTGACGGGAGTCAGAGGCGCAGGGGGGAGTTGACCGGAGGTCAACCTTCCCTGGCCCTGATTGGTCCACGTCAGGCTGATCTTGACCCATTTATTACACGTACTGAATGAATTAACTAGAATTTACTTATAAAATAAAAAATGTTTATAAATTAATGTAGTATTTATTTATGATTTTTATTTATTTTTTTGATATATTTTATTATGGTTTTTTTAAAATAATGTATTTATAAGGGTTTTTATATATATTTATTTTTATTTTGTTTATTTTATTTTATTATTTTATTTTCTTATTTTATTTTCTTATTTTATAAATTTGTAACTTATTTTTGTGAGTATAAATATATTTTTATTTAATTTTTTATGAGTTTATTTACAATTTTAAATAAATGTGTATATGTATATGTAGGTATACTTATAGGTATTTTACCTATATATTATATATATTTTATTTATTTAATGTAGTTTATTTGTTTTTATTTTGGATTTGTATTTTTAATAAGTTATATATAATATACATTATTATAAAACTATAAAATAATAAAGAATAAGAGAATAAAAATACCTTTTTATTTATATACATTCTTAACATAGGTATTTTGCCTATGTATTACATAGGCTTATTTTATTTTACAAATTCTTTTTGGTTTTCTTGAACTTTTAATATGTATATGTATTATATACATTATTTACAAAATTCTAAAAATATGAATTGATAAAAATAATGAATATTGAATAAAATGAATCTTTTAATTAGGTATTATGTACAAAATGGGCCAAAAACCTAACTTCTACATATGGACTCCAAAAATTATGAAACTAATTTTATTAAATAGTTCATGGAAAGCTATATACAATTAAAGGTGAGTTTGGGTGATTTGGAGTTTTTATTTGCAAGATATGGGTCTGTGAAGTTGAGATTTTTGCTTTTTATTCTGGGTATAAAATGTACACTGAATATCCTTTTTACACAAACTCAATTTTGTATTTTTATTTACATTATTATCTACAACTTTCATGTACAAAGATTCTTTATTTGATGAATAAGTAATTATGTACAAAATAGGTGTCAGAAATGCATAAATAAAGGAATAAATAAATGAGGTATTTATTGTAGAATTGGCCCTTATCTCCCCCTACTTTATTCCTTGTCGACCAATTCCATGCTGGCCTTGGTCTCGGGGTTAGGGTCATAAAATATTTACAATATTTTATTCCTTTTTCTTTTCTTCTCTTTATTCTGTAATTTTGGCATTAAAAACCTTATTTTATGTACAATAAATATAATACATAATGAATGCTATTATGTACAAATTGATGTTATTTACATGCATTTGCTGGGGTTTTTAAGGCCAAAATAATAAAATAAAGGTGATGAAATGGAGATTCATCACCCCCCTATACTTGCCTTTGCTAGTCCCTAGCAAATACTTATGCAATAAGTACAAAAAGTACAAAGAATAAGAAGAAAAGAAAAAGCAAAAATAAATAATTTAAAGAATAAATTGAATTGATCATGATTATTAAACTTATCTGTACAAAATCAAAGTTTGGAGCTCAGGTTAGACCTTGGTGTGAGAATGTGTGTGGAACCTAGTTGGGACCCAAATTTAAAACACAACAGCCTTCGAGAGTCACAGAACTTGGTTCAAATCACCTCAATAGCCAGGTCAGAACTAGCCTACATCGTACGCAAACCGTTATGACTATGAAGCTGACTTGTACAGTGTAAGTGATAGTGGCTCTCCCCAACTGAAATGACAAAGAGACTAGCTTCTCCAGAATGACAACCCAATGATTCCCTAATCCAACAGCTCTTTCCTCGAGGAGCAGGGTATTCCCTTCTAAGTTCAAGTGGCAACCAGCTCAAGAGGAGGAGGTAGAGACAAGAATGGACGGTAGCTAGTGTAGCTACCTATCCTGGGATGCAAGACCAGTGTAGTCAAGTCATCTAGCTGCAGGCTCACGTGGTATAACTTTGATGCTCAAGCTTGCTTATTTTCTATACAACATATATACATACTCCGTCAGGCATTTATTATTTTTTTTTCAAGCCTGTCCACTTTTTTGGAGTTTCATTTTTCATCATTTTTTTTTCAAACATACTATTTACAACAGCATTTACATAAGGACTTTTTCCTCTTGAGCCAGAAGACTATCCCTCTTTTGAAGCATTATTGCAACCCACACTCTCCTGTCGTTAGACCTCATGGCTATTGGACCAGGTTGGGGGAGCACTTCCCTCCCTAGACGAGGACGAATGTTTCCACCCGTGTGCGTCTCAGACTGGCAAATCCAACCCCCTCACCACTCCAACTGAGTTGAGCCAAGTGAAAGGTGCAAGTGTCCAAGTGAGGTCACGGTCGGCAAGAGTCATGCATGTGTTTCGAAAAGTTCTAGTTAGTCCACTGAGGTGACTTGAACCTAGCCCTGATTTCTCAAAGAATTAAGTCTGAATAGACCTGAAGTATCTTAAACCTAGTTCCCATAAGGTTCCAGTGCAGTTAGGTGCAGTAAGGTCCAACCAAGCTCCAATCTTTGACTTTATTGGACTAGTTCAATTATCAAGCTCAATCAAAGAAGATGAATGTAATGCAAATGCTATTTACAAATATGCAAAGAATAATGCAATTTTTCAAAGAATTTGAAAACAAAGAGAGAAATTTTTACACAAAGAATATTTGCAAATAAAATAATTTTCGCACTCAATTATATAAAATATATATAGCTATTTACACGGGCATGCCGCTTTATTTTACAAGAATTAAGAATTTACAATATAGTTTTTATTTATAAGTATATATGTACACTTATTAAAGAATTTTGTTTATTTATTTGTTTATTTATTATTTTAGTTTTTTATTATATGTGACTATTCCTCAAACTTATTTGACACAAATTTTTCAAACAATTTTTGAAAACTATAGTCCAAAATAATTTTTACAAACATTTTTACAAACACGTACACACATTTGAAAATCATTTTGCAAAGGTTTTTCAAAACAATATGTATAGATTTTTCAAAATATTTTTGCAACCATTTTTCAAACCATTTGCAAATCATTTTTCAAACATTTTATTTCACACAAAGAAAAGAACTTTTTACAAACCACACATTTTTACAAAGGTTGAAAACATATAACAAAACGTTTTCAAAATAGTTTTCAATAAATGTTCACAAAGATTTTCGAACTATTTTTCAAACATTTTGCAAAAATTGTTTTCTCCTAGATTTATTAATCAGTATATACAAAAAGAATTTGAGGAACAACCACATCTTTTTATTAATGATTTTTAATGAATTTAAAAGAATTATTAGCCATATTATTGAAAGTACGAGTTATGGCTAAAGTATATACAGAGTATATACGACCCCCTATACTTAGCTTGAGCTATGTCCTCATAAATTGAAAAGAAAAGAGAAGACATAACTCGTACTAAGTATAGACAAGTCTAAAGAATATATAAGTAAGAGACGAAGGAAATAGAAGTTGACCGTCCCCCCTATACTTAGGATCAAGTAATCCTAAGTATAGCAGGATGTACACCAAGCAGGGAGGGTCAAGGGTGGGAATAAACAGATGAACAACTCAGGGGTGCACCCCCCTATACTTAGGACAAAGTACGTCCTTAGTACAGAAAACTGACAGAAAGGGGCGACACCTTTTATTTAGATACAGAATATAGAAAAGGAAAAGAAGAAAAGAAGAAAAGAGAGATATATACAGATAGATGAAACGATCGTGGAGAATATACGCATCACTCCCCCTATACTTAGGGTGAGATATCCCTTAGTATAGGCAACAACAGGAGTGACAAAACTGAACAACGAAAGAACAACGCGGTGTGTACCCCCCTATACTTAGGACAAGGTACGTCCTAAGTGTAGACACAAAGATGTGGCGATAGATCTGGGGCACACAGAACATACGGGAGAAAGAATGAAAAAGGTACACATATATACAAGCGGTGAAAAACTGCTGGAGTATAGGACGGTATCTGACAAGTGAATACCGTACTCTCGTCGTCGTCTCCCTGTGAGAACAAGGACGCAGTCAGAAGGTGAAAAGACACCCTGATATGCAGTCAGGTATGTGTCGGCTACCAGGGATAATCAGATCGGAAAGTAAAGCAGGGTCCGGGTAGCGTGAAGCAGTCAATCGGCTCATATGGTCAACATGAGGGAATATAGCCGATACCATAAGACCAGGAGGAAGAAAGAGCAGTACAAACTCCTCCGGTCAATCAGAGTCCCAGATAGATCGAAAGTAAAACATATGAGACTGTGTGATGCACGGCGGTGATATAATCTTAAAGTCACAAGAATACACCAGACAACACAATATGTGGCTCACTCCTGCGAGGGTCCTCAAGGTGAGCAAAATCAGAGAATAATCAGAAGACTTGGCTCCGTGCTCCAACAGATGGAGACACAACTAGGGAGGAGATCGAGCACACAAGGAAGAAGACCCAGCTTCGTGCTCCCACAAACAGGAGACACCAGAAATGAAGCCGAGTAAAAGAAAATGATGTACTCTCCCGCAGATAACCCTCGGGGAGTGGTACATACTAGTCAATGAATAATCAAAACAGAATCTCACCCTTGCGAGGGTCGTCAAGGAGAGGGGGCTTAAAGGATCCTGATCCATCAGACGGATCATAGAAACGGTCTCGGTAGGAAAAAGATCGGCTACCAGCAGAAGAGACCGTCAAATTTGGAAAGTGTGGCAGCGTCCCGCAGATAACCCTCGGGGAATGTGCTGCTAGCTAGGCATGAAACAAGCAGATATCAGAAGCTCAACCTTGCGAGGACCGTCAAGGCGAGCAGACTCAAAGGAGTCTAATCAGACAGGTCCCATGATCCGCAGATTGGATACACAACTCAATATGGGACCAAAAATCATGTATATCAGACGACTCGATTCCGTGCTCCGAAGATCGGAGACACAGTCAGAAGTGGGAACCGAGCGTAAAGAGAGTGTCGCAGTCTCCCGCAGGTAGTCCTCGGAGAGTACTGCGATCTAGGAAAGGAATAGTCAGACCGTATCTCCACCTTGCGAGGGTCGTCAAGGATAGAGAATGGCTAAAAGGAGCCAGATCCATCAGACGGACCGACATAGTGGTCTCAGTAGTCGACAAGGCGGCTACCAACAGAAGAGACCAATCAAATCGGAAATATGTCATAGTCTCTCGCAGATAACCCTCGGGGAGCTACGAGCTAGGCAAGGAATAATCAGAAAAGTGGAGCTCTGCCTTGCAAGGACCGTCAAGGCGAGCAGACTCAGATGAGTCTAGTACATTGGCCTCATGTACCGACGGGTCAGGCCCACAATCACAGGGGGAGGCCAATCAAGCATATCATCTGACTCGGTTTCGGGTCCCATCACAATGGCAACCCAAGCAGTGAATGAAACCGCAGTCCTAGAAATTATCGCATTCTCCCGCAGATAGTCCTCGGGGAGGAATGCGAGCTATATCAATGTAGATCGTGGGAATGCTGGCAAGTCATCTCAGGTCCTCAAAAGCAAGAAATCACTCAATCATTTGTAGGGCATAAGATCAGGCAAGGGAGCAAATAATCTTGTCATTCACCAAACATCCCTTGGGTCAATCCAGCCAACTGGGATGGCACGAAGAATAGTCAGGAATCCTCTAAGTGCTAGGGTGGATCAGAGAGTCAAGAGATCAAGGATGGGTCAATCAGGAAGATGAGAGATCAAGCAAGATCCGCACACCTATATCAGGAAGTCCAAATCAGAATAATCATTCAATCCTCAAAATCAAGATGGGTGGAACCTCAAGATAGATAGATCAAACAATACTCATGAACTCTTCATCGAATCATCGCATCATATCACATCCTTAATCCGGTGTGCAAGAACTAAAATTCCTCAATAATGCATCACACCTCTGCTCTATGCATCAGCAAAAATCTTCAAGAAGCCCATATGCATGTATCAAAGACAAATCCATCACATCAATCTTAGCATCCTCAACATCATAGGCTCGTCTTACAAATGATCAGTATACATAATCCTCGATGCGGGCCTCTTTAATATGCAGAGCATTCCCGGGTAAAGGGAGAGATGATACGGGGTACACGAGGAAGATGGATAAGAAGGGTACACAATGGGGTGGAGAAGCTGATTGAGCGTGCGTGCCAATATCATGGGTGGTAGAATGGTGATACAGATGGTACGAGGAGGGAGGGTGAGAAGATCAGGACATAGACAAAATGGGGTATTCCACACAGGGTGGGAACACCGTCAAAATGGTGGTCCGAAGAGAATGTTCTCCCCGAACCAGAGAATGAGGATGGTACGGAGAATACGAGGAAAGTGATGAAGAACAGGGAAACAAAGGACATGGCGAAGAATGATTGAGCTCAAGCGCCAATATCACGACTTGATGCGAAAATGAAGAGATATATGTATAAGAGAGGTAGAGAGACTCAAAGATAAAAAGTGCATGACTCACACAGGCGGGATCGACTACTCTTAGGAATGAATGAAAAGCACAATGGACTCCAAGTCACAATCAAGACACAAGGCAAACCCCCAATTCACCTACTCAACACAGTGAAGACCATCAGGTGACGGTCATTTATCTTTTCGATTTTAGAGTTAGGTGAGAACCACAAAAATTGTACAATCACATAGGAGGCTTGATAAGATTTGGGCTCTACTCCTTAGTGTGTACGTGAGCAATTTAAAACGCATACAATGAGGGGGTTCCTCTCCCCAATACAAGGAATCCACTATGTTTTATTTTTAGGTCCAATAGAGTTAGCAGTCCCGATTTTATTTAAGTTATCACTTTTTATTGGGTATTTTCAATGCACGTGCCTATCGATGTTTCAATTTTCCTTAAGCATCCTAGTTTGGCAAAAACAGAGGGAGAAGATCGGAAAAGCCATGCAAGTCAGAAAACGATGATGCATGCTAAGTCAGAAGACTTACAGTGCCTCCCAGCTCTCTCCATGCGGGATGCATAACAGAATTTGAAACCTATGCTATATGCAAATGCAAACCGAAGAAATCGTCCTAGGTTCAGAAATTGCTATTATCGTGAAGCACCACAAGTCGCTCATTCATCATTAGCCTCAAAAAGTCCGTTCTTGGCTCACCCCTACTCTACTCAACACACTTGAGTTTAGGAGAAAGCGCTTTGCGGGGCTCGCTGTGGCACAAAGCTAAGAGATAAATGAACGACTGTTTAGAGTTTGATCTAGGTCCAAAGCAAACTATAGGTACATGCAAATATATATTAGAGTGTTTGGACCTAACTCTACGAGCAAGAAACTCCTAAGATAAGGCTCATTCACACAAAATAATAAAATAAAATAAAGAAAAAAGAAAAGCATCAAAATCACCGAGGCCCCCAAGGGAACAATCCCTCGGGCACTGGACCTCGGGAGTCGGAGTGTACCTGTGAGAGTCCTGTATTATTACAAAATTCTAAGTGTCACTCTCTCACATGAATATACATAATAAAATGAAATAAAATAAAATGCAGAAAAATAGAGACTGTCTTCAATACTTCTCCTTCATCTCCCTTTGATGCTCTCTCCTGTTGGCTTGGCATAGAAGAGCCAACTCCACCTTGCTTGGGTGCATAGGTCCTCCTAATAGGTCCTCCTTCGCTTGGCGGTCCCTCGCATCAAAGACAAAGGAAAGAAATGGTCAGAGCAGTCAATCAAATAATATCAAATAGAAATAAAAACCCACCAAATAACTGAATCATGGACATGAGCAAATAATTGAATAAATGAACAAATAAGCTCACAAAATCATACAAAATCCGTTGCCTCCCCGGCAACGGCGCCATTTGATGACTTAGAAAAATAGAGGGTCTAGATATCTCACAAGGCGAGACATCCAATCGATGCGGTGACCGTTCAATAAATCCTAAATCAATCAACAATTAACCCACAATCAATGTATGCAATGAATATCCAAAAATGTGGAGTTAAAATTTATTATAACTCTACATGTAAATGTGTACAGGTGTAAGTACAGGTAGAGGTCAAACACTGGGAGGCGAATGGTTGTATGTGTTGTGTATTTATTCCATCCTTTGTTCGTGTCCAATTATTGTTTTTGTGGGTTTTTGGTTTTTACATTTTTTATATTTTTTTATATTTTTTTTGTATTTTTTTATATTTTTTTATTTTGTTTTTATATTTTATATTTTTTATATTTTTCTTTTTATATTTTTTTAATTATATAATATATAGATATGTATATATATATGTAAAGATATATATATATATATAAGAAGAGAGAGAGAGAGGAATACTATCATAAATATATATATATATATAGACATAAATACTTAAATTATATGTAGATATAATTTTTTTATCTTTTTAATATTTTTAATTTTTTTGTTATTTTTCTGGAATATTTCTAATTTTTATGTATTTTTAATTTCAAAAATGTCCCTAATATAGGACTAATTAAATAGCCGATTATAATTTGGATTTTTAAAATATAAAACAAACTCTAAAATTACCCAAATTAATTTTAATATATTAAGAATAATATATAGGTAATTATAAAAGAGAAAAATGTATTTTTGGTATTTTTTAAAGGATTTTTCTATTTTTTTTGTTGGATTTTGGAGCTTTTTGATTTTTTTATTTTTCTTTTTCATATTTTTAGGTTTTTTCAATTTCTGGATTTAATATATATATATATATAAATATACCATATATACTTTTTTTTGGAATTTTTCAAAAACATTTTATAAATTTTTTGTATTTTATAATTTAGACAGTACAAAATGGGCTTCTTTTTCATTTTTAATAATTAGGATAAATGCAAAAAATGTGGAATAAAATATGGGCGTGGAATAACACTACATGAAGCACTTATCCTCATTTTTCTGAATTTTTTGAAGAACCCTAGGTATTTTTAATAAATGGGTAAAGGACACAAAAATCAAACAGCCCGGCAGCGGCATTTTTGCAATTAAAATAAGTGACAGGGGCATCAGTGCAAAAATTCCAACAGAAATAAACATTTATTTAAACTTTTAGAACTATTTTACAATTTACAAAACCCGTCAGGGTTAAAGTGCAATTTTCACGCACCTCACGTGGGACTGCACGTGAGGTGCGGAAGGACCTAATTGTAATTCTCAGAAACTCAGTGGCCCTTTATTAAAAATTACATTTTATTTGCAGCGTGCTATTTATTTTACAGTATTAAAAATTAAATACAAAAAGTGTGTGGGTTATATATGCAATTTACCCCCAAAGGCGCCTCATCCGACGGTTGGTCTTCATTCACTAATCCACGTGGCGCCTCCACGTGGGCTGATGAGGGTTCGCAATCCACGGCTAGGATTAGATCATCCCAGATGATCTGACGGTCTGAGTGCTGGGGGATCGGACGGCTGATCTTCGACCTGGGGCCTTCGTCTTCATCCAACGGTTGGGAGCTGACGTGGAAGAACAGGGAAGAAAGCTCGCTGGGGCGAGCTTCTTCCGCCTGGATCTCGCTCCTCCGCCGTTCATCGTTGCATCTGAGGGCCCCAAAAGCTTCTTGGAGGGCTGCTCTATCTGCTGGAGGGTTTAGGTTGGCCGGAGGCACCCTAGAGCGCCGCCACGACTTCGGAGAAGGATCGGAGCTCCAGGTACCTCCGCCCGCTTGTGAATCGACTCCTGGTGCTACTCAACGCATCGGACCTGCACAGGAACGAATCACGGCTCGAGGGCTTCACCCTCGACCTAAAATTGAAGCTGTTAGCGCAAGAAATGGGCGAGGTGGCGAAGCCTCCGGCGAACGGCGGAGCTGAGACTTCGATTCGCAGATCTGGAACAGATCTGGTTGGACAAAGGTGGATAGGAGGTAGAGAAAACGGTGAGGAACGAGATGATGGTGGAAGGGTGGTCGGAAAACACGAGGATTACAGTGGTGAAGTCACCGGAGCAGAGCTCCGGCGAACTTCGATTTAGCTAACCTACGCTATTCTAATGATCTAAATGCTAAATGAAATGAAGAAATGGAATGCGGGCATAAAAATCTACCTAAGAAACAAAAGTGCGCAGCTCTTATACCTGAAGAAACTCCAGGGAGCAGGGCGGCTGCCGGAGCGCTGCCGTGGGTGCAACCATCGCCATCTCCAGCCGATTCAAGGTGCCAGCGGCATCCTCCTGTCACGAGGAGCACACCTGGGAGTGAATACAAGGAAGAAAATGGGGCGAGGCTGACCAAATTTTTTCGGAGGAGGAGATGGTTCTTTATTTATAGACAAAGCAGCACCCTTATTTGACCGGGCCGAGGTCGGCGATACAAGCTATGTACAAGGGATCCCAGATCTCGGCGAGAATCAAAGATGATCAGAGAATATGTTGTCAGAAGGATTCATGGGCGAATGATGGATTAGGCGAGCGGGAAAAAAGGATGAATATCGGGGAAAAGACGGGCCTGACGGGAGTCAGAGGCGCAGGGGGGAGTTGACCGGAGGTCAACCTTCCCTGGCCCTAGATTGGTCCACGTCAGGATGATCTTGACCCATTTATTACACATATTGAATGAATTAATTAGAATTTACTTATAAAATAAAAAATGTTTAGAAATTAATGTAGTATTTATTTATGATTTTTATTTAATTTTTTGATATATTTTATTATGGTTTTATTAAAATAATGTATTTATAAGGGTTTTTATATATATTTATTTTTATTTTGTTTATTTTATTTTATTATTTTATTTTCTTATTTTATAAATTTGTAACTTATTTTTGTGAGTATAAATATATTTTTATTTAATTTTTTATGAGTTTATTTACAATTTTAAATAAATGTGTATATGTATATGTAGGTATACTTATAGGTATTTTACCTATATATTATATATATTTTATTTATTTAATGTATTTTATTTGTTTATATTTTGGATTTGTATTTTTAATAATTTATATATAATATATACATTATTATAAAAATATAAATGAATAAAAAATAAGAGAATAAAAATACCTTTTTATTTATATACATTCTTAACATAGGTATTTTGCCTATGTATTACATATGCTTATTTTATTTTACAAATTCTTTTTGGTTTTCTTGAACTTTTAATATGTATATGTATTATATACATTATTTACAAAATTCTAAAAATATGATTTTATAAAAATAATGAATATTGAATAAAATGAATCTTTTAATTAGGTATTATGTACAAGGTGGGCCAAAAACCTAACTTCTACAGATGGACTCCAAAAATTATGAAACTAATTTTATTAAATAGTTCATGGAAATCTATATACAATTAAAGGTGAGTTTGGGTGATTTGGAGTTTTTATTTGCAAGATATGGGTCTGTGAAGTTGAGATTTTTGCTTTTTATTCTGGGTATAAAATGTACACTGAATATCCTTTTTACACAAACTCAATTTTGTATTTTTATTTACATTATTATCTACAACTTTCATGTTCAAAGTTTCTTTATTTGATGAATAAATAATTATGTACAAAATAAGTGTCAGAAATGCATAAATAAAGGAATAAATAAATGAGGTATTTATTGTAGAATTTGCCCTTATCTCCCCCTACTTTATTCCTTGTCGACCAATTCCATGCTGGCCTTGGTCTCGGGGTTAGGGTCATAAAATATTTACAATATTTTATTCCTTTTTCTTTTCTTCTCTTTATTCTATAATTTTGGCATTAAAAACCTTATTTTATGTACAATAAATATAATAAATAATGAATGCTATTATGTACAAATGGATGCTATTTACATGCATTTGCTGGGGTTTTTAAGGCCAAAATGATAGAATAAAGGTGATGAAATGGATATTCATCACCCCCCTATACTTGCCTTTGCTAGTCCCTAGCAAATACTTATGCAATAAGTACAAAAAGAACAAAGAATAAGAAGAAGAGAAAAAGCAAAAATAAATAATTTAAAGAATAAATTGAATTGATCATGATTATTAAACTTATCTCTACAAAATCAAAGTTTGGAGCTCAGGTTAGACCTTGGTGTGAGAATGTGTGTGGAACCTAGTCGGGACCCAAATTTAAAACACAACAGCCTTCGAGAGTCACAGAACTTGGTTCAAATCACCTCAATAGCAAGGTCAGAACTAGCCTACATCATACGCAAACCCTTATGACTATGAAGGTGACTTGTACAGTGTAAGTGATAGTGGCTCTCCCCAACTGAAATGACAAAGAGACTAGCTTCTCAAGAATGACAACCCAATGATTCCCTAATCCAATAGCTCTTTCCTCGAGGAGCAGGGAATTCCCTTCTAAGTTCAAGTGGCAACTAGCTCAAAAGGAGGAGGTAGAGAAAAGAATGGACGGTAGCCAGTATAGCTACCTATCTCGGGATGCAAGACCAGTGTAGTCAAGTCATCCAGCTGCAGGCTCACATGGTATAACTTTGATGCTCAAGCTTGCTTATTTTCTATACAACATATATACATACTCCGGCAGGCATTTATTATTATTTTTTTTTACAAGCCTGTCCACTTTTTTGGAGTTTCATTTTTCATCATTTTTTTTCAAACATACTATTTACAACATCATTTACATAAGGACTTTTTCCTCTTGAGCCAGAAGACTATCCCTCTTTTGAAGCATTATTGCAACCCACACTCTCCTGTCGTTAGACCTCATGGCTATTGGACCAGGTTGGGGTGCACTTCCCTCCCTAGATGAGGACGAATGTTTCCACCCGTGTGCGTCTCAGACTGGAAAATCCAACCCCCTCACCACTCCAACTGAGTTGAGCCAAGTGAAAGGTGCAAGTGTCCAAGTGACGTCACAGTCGGCAAGAGTCATGCGTGTGTTTCGAAAAGTTCTAGTTAGTCCACTGAGGTGACTTGAACCTAGCCCTGATTTCTCAAAGAATTAAGTCTGAGTAGACCTAAAGTATCTTAAACCTAGTTCCCATAAGGTTCCAGTGCAGTTAGGTGCAGTAAGGTCCAACCAAGCTCCAATCTTTGACTTTATTGGACTAGTTCAATTATCAAGTTCAATCAAAGAAGATGAATTTAATGCAAATGCTATTTACAAATATGCAAAGAATAATGCAATTTTTCAAAGAATTTGAAAACAAAGAGAGAAATTTTTACACAAAGAATCTTTGCAAATAAAATAATTTTGGCACTCAATCATATAAAATATATACAGCTATTTACACGGGCATGCCGCTTTATTTTACAAGAATTAAGAATTTACAATATAGTTTTTATTTATAAGTATATATGTACACTTATTAAAGAATTTTGTTTATTTATTTTTTTATTTATTATTTTAGTTTTTTTTATTATATGTGACTATTCCTCAAACTTATTTGACACAAATTTTTCAAACAATTTTTTGAAAACTATAGTCCAAAATAATTTTTACAAACATTTTTACAAACATGTACACACATTTGAAAATCATTTTGCAAAGGTTTTTCAAAACAGTATGTATAGATTTTTCAAAATATTTTTGCAACCATTTTTCAAACCATTTGCAAATCATTTTTCAAACATTTTATTTCACACAAAGAAAAGAACTTTTTACAAACCACACATTTTTACAAAGGTTGAAAACATGTAACAAAACATTTTCAAAATAGTTTTAAATAAATGTTCACAAAGATTTTCGAACTATTTTTCAAACATTTTGCAAAAAATGTTTTCACCTGGATTTATTAATCAGTATATACAAAAAGAATTTGAGGAACAACCACATCTTTTTATTAATGATTTTTAATGAATTTAAAAGAATTATTAGCCATATTATTGAAAGTACGGGTTATAGCTAAAGTATATACAGAGTATATACGACCCCCCTATACTTAGCTTGAGCTATGTCCTCATAGATCGAAAAGAAAAGAGAAGACATAACTCGTACTGAGTATAGACAAGTCTAAAGAATATATAAGTAAGAGACAAAGGAAATAGAAGTTGACCGTCCCCCCTATACTTAGGATCAAGTAATCCTAAGTATAGCAGGCTGTACACCAAGCAGGGAGGGTCAAGGGTGGGAATAAACAGATGAACAACTCAGGGGTGCACCCCCCTATACTTAGGACAAAGTACGTCCTTAGTACAAAAAACTGACACAAAGGGGCGACACCTTTTATTTAGATACAGAATATAGAAAAGGAAAAGAAGAAAAGAAGAAAAGAAGAAAAGAAGAAAAGAGAGGTATATACCGATAGATGAAACGATCGTAGAGAATATACGCATCACTCCCCCTATACTTAGGGTGAGATATCCCTTAGTATAGGCAACAACAGGAGTGACAAAACTGAACAACTAAAGAACAACGCGGTGTGTACCCCCTATACTTAGGACAATGTACGTCCTAAGTGTAGACACAAAGATGTGGCGATAGATCTGGGGCACACAGAACATACGGGAGAAAGAATGAAAAAGGTACGCATATATACAAGCAGTGAAAAACTGGTGGAGTACAGGACGGTATCTGACAAGTGAATACCGTACTCTCGTCGTCGTCTCCCTGTGAGAACGAGGATGCAGTCAGAAGGTGAAAAGACACCCTGATATGCAGTCAGGTGGGTGTCGGCTACCGGGGATAATCGGATCAGAAAGTAAAGCAGGGTCTGGTAGCGTGAAGCAGTCAATCAGCTCATATGGTCAACATGAGGGAATATAGCCGATACCGTAAGACCAACAGGAAGAAAGAGCAGTACAAACTCCTCCGGTCAATCAGAGTCCCAGATAGATCGGAAGTAAAACATATGAGACTGTGTGATGCACGGCGGTGATATAATCTGAAAGTCACAATAATACACCGGACAACACAATATGTGGCTCACTCCTGCGAGGGTCCTCAAGGTGAGCAGAATCAGAGAATAATCAGAAGACTCGGCTCCGTGCTCCAACAGATGGAGACACAACCAGGGAGGAGACCGAGCACACAAGGCAAAAGACCCAGCTTCGTGCTGCCACAAACAGGAGACACCAGAAATGAAGCCGAGTACAAAGAAAATGATGTACTCTCCCGCAGATAACCCTCGAAGAGTGGTACATACTAGTCAATGAATAATCAAAACAGAAGCTCACCCTTAAGAGGGTCGTCAAGGAGAGCGGGCTTAAAGGAGCCTGATCTATCAGACGGATCATAGAAACGGTCTCGGTAGGCGACAGATCGGCTACCAGCAGAAGAGACCGTCAAATTAAGAAAGTGTGGCAACGTCCCGCAGATAACCCTCGGGGAATGTGCTGCTAGCTAGGCATGAAACAAGCAGATATCAGAAGCTCAACCTTGCGAGGACCGTCAAGGCGAGCAGACTCAAAGGAGTCTAATCAGACAGGTCCCATGATTCGCAGATTGGATACACAACTCAAGATGGGACCAAAAATCATGTATATCAGACGACTCGATTCCGTGCTCCGCAGATCGGAGACAAAGTCAGAAGTGGGAACTGAGCCTAAAGAGAGTGTCGTAGTCTCCCGCAGATAGTCCTCGGAGAGTACTGCGATCTAGGCAAGGAATAGTCAGACCGTATCTCCACCTTGCGAGGGTCGTCAAGGATAGAGAATGGCTCAAAGGAGCCGGATCCATCAGACAGACCAACAAAGTGGTCTCACTAGTCGACAAGGCGGCTACCAACAGAAGAGACCAATCATATCGGAAATATGTCATAGTCTCCCGCAGATAACCCTCGGGGAGCTACGAGCTAGGCAAGGAATAATCAAAAAAGTGGAGCTCTGCCTTGCAAGGACCGTCAAGGCGAGCAGACTCAGATGAGTCTAGTACATTGGCCTCGTGTACCGACGGGTCAGGCACACAATCACAGGGGGAGGTCAATCAAGCATATCATCTGACTCGGTTTCGGGTCCCATCACAATGGCGACCCAAGCAGTGAATGAAACCGCAGTCCTAGAAATTATCGCATTCTCCCGCAGATAGTCCTCGGGGAGGAATGCGAGCTATATCAATGTAGATCGTGGGAATGCTGGAAAGTCATCTCAGGTCCTCAAAAGCAATAAATCCCTCAATCATTTGGACGGCATAAGATCAGGCAAGGGAGCAAATAATCATGTCATTCACCAAACATCCCTTGGGTCAATCCAGCCAGCTGAGATGGCACGAAGAATAGTCAGGAATCCTCTAAGTGCCAGGGTGGATCAGAGAGTCAGGAGATAAAGGATGGGTCAATCAGGAAGATGAGAGATCATGCAAGATCCGCACACCTATATCAGGAAGTCCAAATCAGAATAATCATTCAATCCTCAAAATCAAGATGGGTGGAACCTCAAGATAGATAGATCAATCAATACTCATGAACTCTTCATCGAATCATCGCATCATATCACATCCTTAATCCGGTGTGCGAGAACTAAAATTCCTCAATAATGCATCACACCTCTGCTCTATGCATCAGCAAAAATCCTCAAGAAGCCCATATGCATGTATCAAAGACAAATCCATCACATCAATCTTAGCATCCTCAACATCATAGGCCCGGCTTACAAATGATCAATATACATAATCCTCGATGCGGGCCTCTTTAATATGCATAGCATTCCCGGGTAAAGGGAGAGATGATACGGGGTACACGAGGAAGATGGATAAGAAGGGTACACAATGGGGTGGAGAAGCTGATTGAGCGTGCGTGCCAATATCATGGGTGGTAGAAAGGTGATACAGATGGTACGAGGAGGGCGGGTGAGAAGATCAGGACATAGACAAAATGGGGTATTCCACACAGGGCGGGAACACCGTCAAAATGGTGGTCCGAAGAGAATGTTCTCCCCGAACCAGAGAATGAGGATGGTACGGAGAATACGAGGAAAGTGATGAAGAACAGGGAAACAAAGGACATGGCGAAGAATGATTGAGCTCAAGCGCCAATATCATGACTTGATGCGAAAATGAAGAGATATATGTATAAGAGAGGTAGAGAGACTCAAAGATAAAAAGAGCATCACTCACACAGGCGGGATCGACTACTCTTAGGAATGAATGAAAAGCACAATGGACTCCAAGTCACAATCAAGACACAAGGCAAACCCCCAATTCACCTACTCAACACAGCGAAGACCATCAGGTGACGGTCATTTATCTTTTCGATTTTAGAGTTAGGTGAGAACCACAAAAATTGTACAATCACATAGGAGGCTTGATAAGATTTGGGCTCTACTCCTTAGTGTGTACGTGAGCAATTTAAAACGCATACAATGAGGGGGTTCCTCTCCCCAATACAAGGAATCCATTATGTTTTATTTTTAGGTCCAATAGAGTTAGCAGTCCCGATTTTATTTAAGTTATCACTTTTTTTTGGGTATTTTCAATGCACGTGCCTATCGAGGTTCCAATTTCCCTTAAGCATCCTAGTTTGGAAAAAACAGAGGGAGAAGATCGGAAAAGCCATGCAAGTCAGAAAACGATGATGCATGCTAAGTAAGAAGACTTACAGTGCCTCCCAGCTCTCTCCATGCGGGATGCATAACAGAATTTGAAACCTATGCTATATGCAAATGCAAACCGAAGAAATCGCCCTAGGTTCAGAAATTGCTATTATCGTGAAGCACCACAAGTCGCTCATTCATCTTTAGCCTCAAAAAGTCCGGTCTTGGCTCACCCCTCCTCTTCTCAATACACTTGAGTTTAGGAGAATGCGCTTTGCGGGGCTCGCTGTGGCACAAAGGCTAAGAGATAAATGAACAGCTGTTTAGAGTTTGATCTAGGTCCAAAACGAACTATAGGTACATGCAAATATATATTAGAGTGTTTGGACCTAACTCTACGAGCAAGCAACACCTAAGCTAAGGCTCATTCACACAAAATAATAAAATAAAATAAAGAAAAAAGAAAAGCATCAAAATCACCGAGGCCCCCAAGGGAACAATCCCTTGGGCACTGGACCTCGGGAGTCGGAGTGTACCTGTGAGAGTCCTGTATTATTACAAAATTCTAAGTGTCACTCACATGAATTTAAATAATAAAATGAAATAAAATAAAATGCAGAAAAATAGAGATTGTCTTCAAAACTTCTCCTTCATCTCCCTTTGATGCTCTCTCCTGTTGGCTTGGCATAGAAGAGCCAACTCCACCTTGCTTGGGTGCCTAGGTCCTCCTAAGAGGTCCTCCTTCGCTTGGCGGTCCCTTGCATCAAAGACAAAGGAAAGAAATGGTCAGAGTAGTCAATCAAATAATATCAAATAGAAATAAAAACGCACCAAATAACTGAATCATGGACATGAGCAAATAATTGAATAAATGAACAAATAAGCTCACAAAATCATACAAAATCCGTTGCCTCCTCGGCAACGGCGCCATTTGATGACTGAGATAAATCTAGGGTCTAGATATCTCACAAGGCGAGACATCCAGTCGATGCGGTGACCGCTCAATAAATCCCAAATCAATCAACAATTAACCCACAATCAATGTATGCAATGAATATCCAAAAATGTGGAGTTAAAATTTATTATAACTCTACATGTAAATGTGTACAGGTGTAAGTACAGGTAGAGGTCGAACACTGGGAGGCGAATGGTTGTATGTGTTGTGTATTTATTCCATCCTTTGTTCATGTCCAATTATTGTTTTTATGGGTTTTTGGTTTTTACAATTTTTTATATTTTTTTATTTTTTTATATTTTTTTATTTTGTTTTTATATTTTATATTTTATATTTTTCTTTTTATATTTTTTTAATTATATATTATATAGATATGTGTATACATATATATATGTAAAGATATATATATATATATATAAGAAGAGAGAGAGATGAATACTATCATATATATATAGACATAAATACTTAAATTATATGTAGATATAATTTTTTTAGCTTTTTAATATTTTTCTATTTTTTTGTTATTTTTCTGGAATATTTCTAATTTTTATGTATTTTTAATTTCAAAAATGTCCCTAATATAGGACTAATTAAATAGCCGATTATAATTTGGATTTTAAAAATATAAAATAAACTCTAAAATTGCCCAAATTAATTTTAATATATTAAGAATAATATATGGGTAATTATAAAAGAGAAAAATGTGTTTTTGGTATTTTTTTAAGGATTTTTCTATTTTTTTGTTGGATTTTGGAGCTTTCTAATTTTTTTTATTTTCTTTTTCATATTTTTAGGTTTTTTCAATTTCTGGACTTAATATATATATAAATATACCATATATATTTTTTTTTGAATTTTTCAAAAACATTTTATAATTTTTTGTATTTTATAATTTAGACAATACAAAATGGGCTTCTTTTTCATTTTTAATAATTAGGATAAATGCAAAAAATGTGGAATAAAATATGGGCATGGAAGAACACTACATGAAGCACTTATCCTCATTTTTCTGAATTTTTAGAAGAACCCTAGGTATTTTTAATAAATGGATAAAGGACACAAAAATCAAACAGCCTAGCAGGGGCATTTTTGCAAATAAAATAAGTGACATGGGCATCAGTGCAAAAATTCCAACAGAAATAAACTTTTAGAACTATTTTACAATTTACAAAACCCGCCAGGGTTAAAGTGCAATTTTCACGCGCCTCACGTGGGATTGCACGTGAGGCGCGGAAGGACCTAATTGTAATTCTAAAAAACTCAGGGGCCTTTTAGCAAAAATTACATTTTATTTACAGTGTGCTATTTAATTTACAGTATTAAAAATTAAATACAAAAAGTGCGACGTTTGTATATGCAATTTACCCCCAAAGGCGCCACATCCGACAGCTGGTCTTCATTAACTAATCCACGTGGCGCCTCCGCGTGGGCCGATGACGGTTCGCGATCCACGGCTAGAATTAGATCATCCCAGATGATCTGACGGTCTGAGTGTTGGGGGATCGGACGGCTGATCTTCGACCTGGGGCCTTCGTCTTCATCCAACGGCTGGGAGCTGACGTGGAAGAACAGGGAAGAAAGCTCGCCGGGGCAAGCTTCTTCCGCTTGGATCTCGCTCCTCCGCCGTTCATCGCTGCACCTGAGGGGCCCAGAAGCTTCCTGGAGGGCTGCTCTATCTGCTGGAGGGTTTAGATTGGCCGGAGGCACCCTGGAGCGCCGCCACGAGCTCGGAGAAGGATCGTAGCTCCAGGTACCTCCGCCCTCTTGTGAATAGACTCCTGGTGCTGCTCAACGCACCGGACCTGCACAGGAACGAAGCATGGCTCGAGGGCTTCACCCTCGACCTAAAATTGAAGCTGTTAGCGCAAGAAATGGGCGAGATGGCGAAGCCTCCGGCGAACGGCGGAGCTGAGGCTTCGATTCGCAGATCTGGAACAAATCTGGTTGGACAAAGGTGGCTGGGAGGTGGAGAAAACGGTGAGGAACGAGATGACGGTGGAAGGGTGGTCGGAAAACACGAGGATTACAGTGGTGAAGTCGCCGATGCAGAGCTCCGGCGAACTTCGATTTAGCTAACCTACGCTATTCTAATGATCTAAATGCTAAATGAAATGCAGAAATGGAATGCGGGCATAAAAATCTATCCAAGAAACAAAAGTGCGCAGCTCTTATACCTGAAGAAACTCCAGGGAGCAGGGCAGCTGTCGGACCGCCGCCGTGGGTGCAACCATCGCCATCTCCAGCCGATTCAAGGTGCCGGCGGCATCCTCCTGTCACGAGGAGCACACCTGGGACTGAATACAAGGAAGAAAATGGGGCGAGGCTGACCAAATTTTTGCGGAGGAGGAGATGGTTCTTTATTTATAGACAAAGCAGCACCCTTATTTGACCGGGCCGAGGTCGGCGATACAAGCTATGTACAAGGGATCCCAGATCTCGACGAGAATCAAGGATGATCAGAGAATATTTTGTCAGAAGGATTCGAGGGCGAATGATGGACGAGGCGAGCAGGAAAAAAGGATGAATATCACGGAAAAGACGGGCCTGACGGGAGTCAGAGGCGCAGGGGGGAGTTGACCGGAGGTCAACCTTCCCTGGCCCCTGATTGGTCCACGTCAGGCTGATCTTGACCCATTTATTAAACGTATTTAATGAATTAATTAGAATTTACTTATAAAATAAAAAAGTTTATAAATTGATGTAGTATTTATTTATGATTTTTATTTATTTTTTGATATATTTTATTATGGTTTTATTAAAATAATGTATTTATAAGGGTTTTTATATATATTTATTTTTATTTTGTTTATTTTATTTTATTATTTTATTTTCTTATTTTATAAATTTTTAACTTATTTTTGTGAGTATAAATATATTTTTATTTAATTTTTTATGAGTTTATTTACAATTTTAAATAAATGTGTATATGTATATATAGGAATACTTATATGTATTTTACCTATATATTATATACATTTTATTTATTTAATGTATTTTATTTGTTTTTATTTTGGATTTGTATTTTTAATAAGTTATATATAATATATACATTATTATAAAAATATAAATGAATAAAGAATAAGAGAATAAAAATACCTTTTTATTTATATACATTCTAAGCATAGGTATTTTGCCTATCTATTACATAGGCTTATTTTATAAATTCTTTTTGGTTTTCTTGAACTTTTAATATGTATATTTATTATATACATTATTTACAAAATTCTAAAAATAAGAATTTATAAAAATAATGAATATTGAATAAAATGAATCTTTTAATTAGGTATTATGTACAAGGTGGGCCAAAAACCTAACTTCTACAGATGGACTCCAAAAATTATGAACTAATTTTATTAAATAGTTCATGGAAAGCTATATACAATTAAAGGTGAGTTTGAGTGATTTGGAGTTTTTATTTGCAAGATATGGGTCTGTGAAGTTGAGATTTTTGCTTTTTATTCTGGGTATAAAATGTACACTGAATATCCTTTTTACACAAACTCAATTTTGTATTTTTATTTACATTATTATCTACAACTTTCATGTACAAAATTTCTTTATTTGATGAATAAATAATTATGTACAAAATAGGTGTCAGAAATGCATAAATAAAGGAATAAATAAATGAGGTATTTATTGTAGAATTGGCCCTTATCTCCCCCTACTTTATTCCTTGTCGACCAATTCCATGCTGGCCTTGGTCTCGGGGTTAGGGTCATAAAATATTTACAATAATTTAATCCTTTTTCTTTTCCTCTCTTTATTCTATAAATTTGGTATTAAAAACCTTATTTTATGTACAATAAATATAATAAATAATGAATGTTATTATGTACAAATTGATGCTATTTACATGCATTTGCTGGGGTTTTTAAGGCCAAAATGATAGAATAAAGGTGATGAAATGGAGATTAATCAGTAGGCGAGGCGTTTGCGGAGGTAGGAGACAATCTCTCGACCGTTGGATCTAGTGATCCAACGGCTCAGAGCGGGGCATTACGGAAGGGTTAGGATTAAATCGGAGCGGTGTGATCGAAAGGGTGATGATGCAGGCAGAGATGAATGGTCGTGATGGAGATTAGACCTTGATCGAATGGTCGAGGATGGAGTGGGAATGAACGGCTCTGATGGAGATGATCGGGCGGTGATGGAGTGCACTACGTGGCGTGATATGGTGAAGGCGGAAGTGGATGGTCTGGATGAGATCTGGAGGAAGATCAAATGACTTAAATGGATTGCGGCATGGATGGTTGAGATTTAGAGGGAGGGAAAGCCATCGGACGGTGGAGGAAAAGGGGGTGTGTGGTGCGTAATGGAGTGGGTCGCGTGGCGCAACCAGAGGGTGCCACGTGGCACCATCAGATTGTTCGAGGAAAGAAAGTGTAATAAGAAGGTGAAAATGGCCGAATTTTGAAAAACTCAAAACATGAAAGTTGTAGATCTCGATAAGATCTACAAGTTTTATGTTGACCAAAAACGGAAACGAGTCAAATGAAGTAATAAAATACAAGGGTACAAATATAAGTACATATAGTATACAATACGGGTCCAAAACCCAAGTTTTGCATATGAGCTCTGATTTTAATGAAATTGATCTCATTTTGAAGGTCTCTAGAAGTATATTATTTTAAAAGTTAGTAGACCTATGTATGAGAAGGATATGTGCATTTTAAGGTCCATGGTCTCAAACTTGGATTGGGGTTTTATTGGTCAATTATACAAGTTAATATTTTTTGGTATTTTTCTTGTATTAGTGTTAGTGATATATACAATATATAGTTGAATTTATGGGTTTTGGAGTTAGTATAAAATATGTACAAATGAGTGATTTTTACAAGTCACTTTGGCTTCTTATTTAATGCAGATGTGGATGCTAAAATGCAGATGTTATCAATGCATGCTTGAATGTTAATTATGCAATCGAGGTGAAAATATGCCTCTAATTACTCAGGAACAAGGCTCTATTTTCAACTTTTAGAGTGATGAATCACAGATTTAGCAACCCCCTATACTTAAATCTTGCTCGTCCCCGAGCAACTAAAATGAAATGCAAAAGTGTAATGAAATTGAGTTTCATACCAAGGTCATGAACAAAAGTTGAAAATGGAGCTTGACTCGACCTTTGGATTAATTGTGTGGCAGCACCTTATTTGGATATAAACTTAAGACCTAACAGACTTCAAGTTCCACAAGTCTTCTATTCAACACGTCTCAATAGTCAGATAAGAACAAATCCTCATACGCAAATTTCTGATGACTATGATTATTACTTGTACTGTGTAAGTGAATAATAGCTCTCCACATCAGAAATGGCTAAGAACCAGCCTCCTCTAACAAGGTAACTCTAATTCCTCAGCCCAATAACTCTTTCCTCAAGGAGCGGGGTATTCCCTTCTAAGTTCAAGTGCGACTGGCTCAAGAGGAGGGGGGTGGAGAAAGGAATGGACGGTAGCCAGTGTAGCTACCTATCCCAGGATGCCTGACCAGTGTAGCCAAGTCATCCAGCTGCAAGCTTCTTGTTTATATGCATACTCCGACAGGCATTTTATTTTCATTCAGGCATGTCTTATTTTTTTGGAGTTCTTGCAATTTTTTTTAAAACAATATATAAGTTGCAACATGTAGATCAGGACTTTTTCCTCTTGAGCCTGTAGACTATCCCTCTTTTAAAGCATTATTTAAACCCACAGCATCCCGTCCTTAGATGTCAACACCACCAGACTAGGTTGAGATGCACTTCCCTCCCTAGAGGAGGATGAATGTTTCCACCCGTGCGCTACTCCAAGCTAAAGGATTCTACCTCCTCACCACCTCATCAATGAAGAGCTACATGCATAGTGCTTGTCCAAGTTAGGTCAATGTCTAAAAGAATCATGCGTGTGCTCGAAATATTCTACTTAGACCAATCAAGATGACATGTGAACATAGACTTGCAGACTCAAAGAATTAAGTCACTTGACCTAAAAAATCTTTACTCCAGTTCCTATAAGGTTCCTCTGAAATTAGGTGGATTAAGGTCAAATCAAGTCCCTCCTCAACATCTATTCATAACTTGGTTTAGAACCCATTAACTTTTCACTTTGCATATGCAGATGAGGTGCAGATGACATGCTATGTAGATGAATGCAAGACTATTTTTTTCTTTCTTTTTAAATACATGGATGATATGCACGAGTAAAAAAGAAGCCATTGATTTTTTATTTTTTATTTGATTTTTTCACAAAATTATGCAAGAGTATTACAAATATATATATATATGCATTTTCCAAAAAAAATTTGAATTTTCACTCACCCGTAATTATTGTGTAGTATATACAAAAATACACGAATGTACGAGCAATGGGTAAAGTATATATGTAATATATAAACACCCCCTATACTTAGCGTGTGCTATTTCCTCAGAGCATGAAAAGCGAGGAAAAAGACATAGCTCGTGCTATGTGTAGGAGAGCTAAAATAATAAAAATGTATAGAAGTTGGCCCGGCCCCCTATACTTAGACTATGACAGACTAAGTGTAGAAGAAGATCAAAAATGGGGCAGTTGAGGTCAAGAGGGGAAATGGATGAGAATATATACAGGATGGGCATCGGTGCCCCCTATACTTAGGCTCAGGTCAACCTAAGTATAGGACATGAGTCAGTGTGAGAACCAATGGTAAATGGAGTATGTACATCGAATGGTGGATAGACTCGGGTCACTCTCCCCCCTATACTTAGGATCTGGTCATCCTAAGTATAGTCGTAAAATGAAAAGATATGAAACCGGTATGAGTGACTGGAGTCACGGGAGGGAGGGATAGAAAATATATACAGATCTTAATATTTTCGTTGCTGTTGATGGCGAGAGCTCACTGTTGCAAGGTCTCATGCACGGCTCTCTGTGTGTCTACTGAGTCTGTCTTGCGCATGAAAATAATCTCCTCAACATGGACTAACTGTTCATTGGGTTCGACAAAGTGTTTCAGTGATTGTCCATTAACTAGGGATGTCTATGCTCCATCTGTAAGATCTGAGATCTCTACGCATCCACTATCATGCATAGCACGGACTATGAACGGACCCGTCCACTTGGATTTCAGCTTACCTTGGAAAACCATCAATCTCGCATTGAAAAACCATACCTTTTGTCCAGGAACAAAGGTCTTTCGCCTGATATATCTATCGTGCCAACGCTTTACCTTGTCCTTGACACCAAACTGTTGTCATATGCTCAGTTTCCGACTTCCACAAGTTCATTCAGATCCATCTCTCTCTGTTTCTGCCCTAGGTGTGTGTCCCGGTTGACCTTCTTAATTGCCCATTCAGATTTGTGCACTAATTCTGCAAGCAAATGGCATGGCTTTCCAAACACCATTCTGAATGGGGAGGTTCCTAAAGGTGTCTTGTCAGTTGTCCTATAAGCCCAAAGGACTTGATCCAAAATTTGAGACCAGTCCTTCTTGTCAGGGCAGAAAAGCTTTTGCAATATGGTCTTTACCTCCCTATTCGACACCTCTGCCATGCCATTGGTCTGCGGGTGGTGATGATGGTAGTGTTGTTCCTCTACCTCCAAGTTCTCCTCATGTAGAGACTTGGCAACGTCTTTCTCTTGTGCCCGTGCCCGATCAGGTACGGTCACCGTCCTTCCGCTCCTGAGGGACATTTTATTTACATTATCATATGAAAGGATCTCGTGCTCAGATAGAGAGTGATCTGAATAGTATACCTGATCACGTGGTCGGTTCTGCCCCTGATTCATGCTATTTAGGTTGGCCTGAACCTGGGCAAGAATTGGAGTCTTTGGCGCTATCTGCTGATCCTGGGTACGTGAAACACAGTTCAAATATGTTCTGATATCTAGGTAGTCATTCGGTATCTGCTGGACCCTATCAGTCAGGGTCTGGATGGCCAAGGTGTGGGACTCCAATTCACTCGTGGGTGGGGCTTGCTGCTGCTGACTAGAGGATGAGTGATTTGGCTGCCAATATTGGCCATGTTGGCAATGTCAATACTGCTGCTGGTGGTAAGGTGGTGGAGGGCCCTGCTTGCCCAAGTGGGATGTGCGATGCTGTTGGTGTTGCTGAGGCTTGTACCCTTGTCTAGGCAGGACCGGACAAAGACCGGTGCGGGAATGGAGCTGGTTTCCTGGTAAGCTAGGGAAGGTCGGTATGGCTGACCATTCCCTATCCCCGACTATCTACCGATGGGGTCATGGCTGTACCACAACACGTTTAACTCGAACACCTACGGAGGCTTCTCGTAGACTGTGTCCACCTGTAGGGGTGCATGCTGCTCCTACTGAGTGTACTGATGCTCCTCAACCCAACTACTCTAAAGCCCATGTACCTACTCCTGTACAAGATGGACTCGATGTATAGGCACATGTGGCATAGAAGTGGCAGGTAGTCGTATCTTGGCTACCTTCTCAGTCAATTCCTCCACATGTTTTGGCAATCGTGAAAGTGCCTCAATATCGGTGACCCTCCTGTGGATCTGCTCTACCATGGTGAGCTTATTAGCTGTTATCCCCATGCTGGAGATGAGGTCATCTGTCAGATCCACTACAGTCCTCCTAGTTGTTTCATTGGATAGGCTTGAGGGAGACTACTGTTAGGCCCTGGTGGTCTGAGATCTGCCTGTTTCTGCCACCTGCTCCAAAAATTTCCATACGGCATCTTCGTTCTTTTTTAGATAGCTGCCTCCACAGGTTGCACTCACTAACTCCTACATCTCCGGGGTCATGCCACAGAATAAGGTATGGACTAAGATCGTTTTGGTAATTCCATGGCAGGGGCATTTCTGAGTTAAGTCATTAAATCTATCCCAGGCTTCATGGAATGGTTCATTGGATACTTAGAAAAACTCGCGATCTTGGTCCTCATCTCGTTATTCCTACTGAGTGGGTAGAACTTCTTCAAGAATAAATCCTTGAACTGCATACAAGTCGTACATCGTATCCTGAGATTTTACAGCCAATGAGCAGCCTTATCTCCTAAGGAAAACGGTGTAGCCTTTAGCCTGAGGTAGTCTTGACCAACACTAGGGTGACTAAGGTTGTTGCTAACCAGATCGAAGTCTCTCAGGAAAGTATATGGTTATTTGTTGGCATTCCCATTATACTTCGGTAGCAGACTCAGAAAATGGGGCTTCAACTCGAATGTTTTAGGGGGAAAATCATGTACAAGCCAACTATGTATTTGATTCTCGACTAGGGTGTAGGCATCTACCATCGGTTGGTCAATTCCACCTCCCTCGATCACCTGTCCTATCCTAGCCATTAGTTCTACATTCAGCTGCTTGGCTCTAGCTAATCGGGCCAGGACTTGGTACATGGGATCATATATGGGTTCCTCTTCGTCTGGGTGTTTCTTCAGCATCTTGGTATCTGGTTCGTCCTCTTCTCTTGGGGAAAGAAGGTAGTCTAGGTTAGAGGACGTATTAATGAAGACATTCTCACCGAGGTGATGGTTTTCCTCAGTGTGATTAGAGGAGAGAAAAGGGTTAGTTTGAGGGTAACTTCCCTGAGAGTGATGGATGCCGAACTCAAGAGGGTCATGAGCTTGGGTTGGCCCAAGTTGTGCTTGGGCTGATGAAGACGAACTCCATGAGGGGCTCAAGGAGATATTTGCGAATCATGAGTAGATATCCACCCCAGTCAGTCATCTTGGATGGCAAGAAGAAGAATCCCGAGAATAAATGTAAAAATAGGATTTTACTCCTACCAGAAGCAAGCAAGTGAATTACAAACCCTGATTTTCAAACTCATCATGATGAAGGACCCGAAACCGAGCCCAATTAGTCCAGTTGATTTTAAATGCGATTTATTAAGAAATAGCAAAGGTTACGCAGCCTATAGGGGAGTCAGCTCAAAACTGGATGCGTCTCCCCTGTTTAACATGTTGCCTAAGATACTAATGCCCTTCCTTTCTTCGCTCCTATCACAAGATGAGAGTTCAAGGACCTTCCCCTATCTACCTTCTGAAGTAGATGGAGGCTGACAAGGCTTTAACTTCGCCCCCATCTACCTGTCGGAGCAGGAGGGGGCTACTAGCAACTTATCACGGTGCACCGTAATTTCACCCCTATCTACCTACCGGAAAGGCAGAGGCTACTTAGCACTGGTCAGTTGAACCCATAGTTTAGCCTGTGATATTTGCTCGAATCGGGATACGCGATATGGAAGGCAGGGATTTTTTGCTCGTCCTTAGGGTGTGCCCACGTACTCTTGTACCCTCACTCAGCCTGAAATCAAGGCCGTGGTTAATCTCTCGCAAATAGAATTTCCGATTTTATTTGATTTTTTGGTCATTTTCGTTTAGCAGTCCCAATTTTAAGTTAGGTGACCACTTGATTAATCCAACCAGAAGGCACACTTATCGTCCTGTCCCAATTTTCTTTAAACCTAAGTTTGAAAATCCAAGGGGGAAGGAGTCGAGAAAAGCTGATGCAAGATAAAACAATGATGAATGCCAAGTTTAGAAGATTTACAGTGATCATCACACTTTGTATGCGGGATGCAAAACGAAATTGAATTTTACACTATATGAAATGCAAGCGAAAAAGCTGCTCCTAGACAAGTAGTTCTATTAGCGAGTGAAGAACCAGTTAGATTTGGCAAAGTCCTACGGTCTAAGTACGTCTTTTAAGTCTAAAATATGGTCCTAGAATTTTACGAGCACAAACAATCCTAAGATAGCTCTAAGAGACGCAAGTGCAGGTCCTATTCTATGTTAAGCAACCACACAACATGCGGGAGACTCATTTTATTATGACTTACATGCATGAGAACCCAAACATGAACCGTTGGTAAATGAAAAGAAATGAAAAGAAAAATTACAAGTCATCACAAAAACACTAAATTTATTTTAATGCAGGTTCCTTGGCTCGCTTGGAAAAGCGCCTTCGACTCCTCGTATTCCTCGCATAAAAATAAATGGAGGTCAGATAAAGGATGACATAAAATAAACAAATAAAAATTGAACAGAAAATATTCACAAGAAAAGCCCGGAATCAAACTACCTAGGGATGGAAAATCTAAAATCAAAATTTCCTATAATTAATCTAAGCAGTGCCTCCCCGACAACGACGCCATTTTGACGAGCCTCCGACTACCCTAACTAATTCAACTGGATTAATGATCAAATTAAATGTTTCATTCATTGTAGCCGGGTAAATCGAGACTGATCAAAAACCACTTGTATTAATCGAATTAAACACAAGCGGAAATTTTTTTTATTTTACTTGGGCAAGCACAAGGTCAAATTCAGGGAAGCAGCTTTCTCCTTAGGTTAATTTGAAGTTAATTTCGATGTTATATTTTTAGGAGAATGTTTTTTTTAATTTTTTATGCAATTAAAGGAAACTGTGATGTAATTTGAGCCAAATTTTAAGTTAAAACAAAAATTATAATCAAATGAAGTCTAAAAATGATTTAATGGCCAAAATATGAAATGCAATGAAACTAAGCTGCTGCAATATTTTTTGAATTTTTAGACTCTAAATGAATTTATTATAAATTAAATATGAATGTAGGGTAGTTTTTGCAAAGTTAATTTTAATAAATACCAAAGACATTATTTTCAGATATATAAAATATCCTAGATGGTTCTATGTGAGATGAATCCAGGAAAATTAATAGACTTAAAAAATGTTGTATATTAGAACTATTAAAAATCAAGTAAGCAAAATACTAATTAATTTATTCAAGCCTTATGATATGTATGAAGGATGTCATTTTTGGACACGAAGTAGAATAACTTAAACTAAACCTATTATAATTTTTTAATGATTTTTAGAGCAACAAAAATTTTAATATGGAATTTAAAGCACACAGTGGGCAAACTATGTAAATTTACCCAAAAATAATAATATTAAATTTGTAGCGCTCACAAAAATATGACAAGTGTTCACATTGATAAAGCGCAAGTTTCTCTACATTATGCAAGTTTTGGAATTTAAAAATGAGGCTAAATGGATGCCTAAATAAACGTGCAAACAGAGGGATGAAAATGCAAGCATGAATTAAAATTGATTAAATCAAAACATGTGTATAGGGACTAAAATGCAATTACCTATAATGTTGGAGTTATGTGTGCAAAATGTCCACAGGAACACGTGCTCCTCTCGTGAAGTGCCTGATAGGGACTGAAATGCAATTTTGGAAACTTAAAGAGGCCTTGGTGCAAATTACCTAGACCACACGTGAGGGACACGTGAGATCTGGGTTCGGACGGTGATGGAGGCTCGGGCGGTGGCTCGAGTGCTCTGCATGCTCGGATGTGCTTCAGAGCTAGCTCGGATGCTCCAAGCCTAAAGGTCGGGGAAGCGGCTTAGACCTGGAGATGTGGTGCAATGTAGGTCGCTAGATCAAGATAGATCCAATGATTGCTGAAGTGGAGGACATGACGCATTGGATCCGTCAGATCAAGATATATTAAATGGCAGGGAAGACTCCTTGAGTGGGTGATGTGGTGTAAGGAGGTCCTTTATAACGAGATTGATCCAACGGTATATGGAGCTACTAGTGATGGCGACGTGGATCGATGAGGACCGTCCGATCAAGACAATCAGACGGTGGTTGTGCGTCTTGTTCCTCTAGGCTGCCGCCTCCTACGACGGACTTGGCTGGGCTCCAACGAAGCCCTCGTGGCTCTTTCGCCTTGGTTCTCGCTCAATGATGATTGCCGAGGGATCCTAAGCATCTGCGAACGATCGTGGGAGCTTTGCAGAGTGACCGGAGCATCTGGAAGCGGCTAAGGTGGTCCGTAAATCGAAGGCGATGAAGTTCGAAGTAGCTCCAGCGATGACTCCGATCAATGACGAAGGATGTACCTGTTGTGTTAGTGACTACATAAAGGAGTTGCAAGGGCTCGCGTGAGTGCAGGGAGTGCTTGATGCCTGTGGGGTGAAGTGGTAATCGGGCCGGCGTGCTCCTCTGCCAGGAAGGCGGAGCTGTGGTTGGAGGGGGGGCTCGATTCGTCATAGGGGCGAATGAAGGGGTGCATGAATATGAGAGCTCCAAGGTGGAGCTCATGCGATGGTCAGCAGGGAGTGATGTCGAGCGAGGAAGGAGAGAAAATCGGGAGAAAATCGAATGAAAAGAGGAAGAAGATCGGGGGAGAAATGGAGGAGGCTACCTAGGATTGGTGGCTCGAAGGGGAGTCTATGGTTGCCCTCGAGGGCCGGTAGTAACCCGAGCTCAAGCAGATCGTCGGAGGAGCTGCTGCAAGGTGAAGTTACGCCGCGGATCTCACCAGAGAAGGATACATGTCGTCGCTCACTTCTACGCCCAATCACTGTCACTGATAGGTGGAGGGGAGCTCTAGGTCTTCTCGTGGAAGGACGGATGGGGTTGAAGCTCCCCAGAGGTGGAGTATTTATAGGGAGAAGGTAGAGGTCCAGACGATGGACTTGGTGGTTTGCGTGTAGTGTATGAATCAAGGAAGAGGGTCTCATGGCAATCGTGGTTGCTGGCGAGGATGATGGTGGTGCGAGCTTCATTGTGGGACGATCAATGGGTGGAGAAGGTGGCAGATATGGTGACAAAAATAGAAAAGGTGGAGATGGAGCACGAGGTGGGGCGACGTGGGAGAGGTGTTTGCGGAGGTAGGAGACGATCTCTCGACCGTTGGATCTTGTGATCCAACGGCTCAGACTGGGCGTTAAGAAAGGGTTAGGATTAAATGAAAGCAATGTGATCGAAGGGTGATGGATGCTGCCACGTGGGGAGAGTTGGTGCGGGCGGAGATGAATGGTTGTGATGGAGATCAGACCTTGATCAAAGGGTCAAGGATGGAGCGGAAATGAACGGCTCTGATGAAGATGATCGGGCGGTGATGGAGTGAGCTATGTGGCGCGATATGGTGAAGGCGGAAGTGGGTGGTCTGGATGAGATCAGTAGGAAGATCAAACGACTGAAATTAATTGTAGCATGGATGGATGAGATCTGGAGGGAGAGGAATCCGTCAAACGGAGGAGGAAAAGGGGGTGCGTGGCGCGTAATGGAGTGGGCGGCATGGTGCAACAAGAGGGCGCCACGTGGCCCAATAAGATTGGTCGAGGAAAGAAGGTGAAATAAGAAGGCGAAAGTGGCCGAATATGGAAAAACTCAAAACATGAAAGTTGTAAATTTCGAGGATATCTACAAGTTTCATGTTGACCAAAAATGGAAACGAGGTCAAATGGAGTGATATAATAGAAGGGTACAAATATAAGTACATATAGTATACAATGGGGGCCCAAAACCCAAGTTTTGCATACGAGCTCCGATTTTAATGAAATTAGTCTCATTTTGAAGGTCTATGAATGTATATTATTTTAAAAGTGAGTAGACCTATATTGGAGGTTGTATGAGAGGAATATGTGCATTTTAAGGTCCATGGTCTCAAACTTGGATTGGGGTTTTATTGGTCAATTATACCAGTTAACATTTTTTGGTATTTTTCTTGTATTAGTGTTAGTGATATATATACAATATAAAGTCGAATTTATGGGTTCTGGAGTTAGTATAAAATATGTACAAATGAGTGATTTTTACAGGTGACTTTGGCTTCTTATATATGCAGACATGGATGCCAAAATGCAGATGTTATCAGTGCATGCCTGATTGTTAATTATGCAATCTTGGTGGAAATATGCCTCCAATTACTCAGGAACAAGGCTCTATTTTAAACTTTTAGAGTGATGAATCACAAATTCATCAGGCTCTAGTTGGGCCCAAGCCAAACATGTTTAACATGCCAATAATCTCCAATAACAGACTGCGTGGAAAGGTCTAGTGCCCGGGACGTTACATATTTGTGCTCATTAGAACAAAATCACATCATTATGACTAATTAGGCTTAATTAGTACTAATTACCTGTGATTAGAAATAATTAAGTGTCATTAGCAAAAGTAGGACACATGGAAGGCAAATCATAGGACAAGTGTCGTCATGCATGCATAACATGTGTCAATACAAATAAGTGCCAGGTGTAATCATTCAAAAATGACATATGTCCTAGTGCATATAAGGCATGTGGCATTATGCATGTGCACCAAGTGCCATCATGCATGTGAAACATGTTACCACATGCATATGAGCCATGTGTCTTTGTGTATGGATGGCAATTGTTGCCAAGTATCTTCATGCTTGATAGGGAGATGACATGTGTCTTAGCGTCTCCCGTAGATGCTGACACATGTCACACATGCAAAGGGGTTGGAGGCCTAGATATACCCAAAAGCTCCTAATTTCTACTCATTCCATCCCACACCACTCTCACCACCTTAGAGCCAAAAAGCTGAAGAGAGTATCGGAGGAGCACGATAGAAGCTGTAGCGAAGTGCTGTCAGCTATCGACTGTAGTAGAATTCAAAACAAAGTGCTGCAGTAGTCAGAGACGGACATAGGAGGTACTGACTAGAGGAAGCGACCCTGACTCGAGTTAGATAGAAGAATCAGGTGAGGGATTCTCAAGTGCTACTTCAAGCAATAATCTTTAGCTTTTATGCGTGGTTTGACAAGTATTACATAACAAGTATGCAATCATGTTTTCCTAAGCTTTTACATATTAATTGCAAGTTTTATATAGTGGATATGCAATCACGATTTTAGAAAGTATTTCAAACGTCGTTTCAAGTGTTTTATCTTGATAGCACATTTTCAAGCATATAATTCTTTTTGGAACACAAAGAATAAGTTTCACTACTTAGATTTGAGGTTTATATGTTTTGGACAGTTACTATGCGATATGTTTCAGTTTGCAAGCTCTTAATAGTTCCAGTTGCAAGACTATGCATGCTATATCAGAGTTTTGTCAGTTCATGAATTAGCTATTCTGAGCTTGAGTTAGCTAATATGGATTATTAGTGGCAAGAAAAGAATCAAAATCAAAATGTAAGCACCACAGTAGATATTTTATAAAAGTCACGAACTAGCCATTAAATATGTTGATGTCATTATATATGACCCAGAAACAACCATTAGATATGGCAAACCATTAGATATGGTTCAAGAGGAATTTGGGTCCGCATTATGTATACGTATAGGCTTTGGGTCGTATGCAGGGTGTCATTGGTCTTTGGTACTGTTTGCGCGTATGACTCAGCTTTGTTTCAGCGTTCATGAGCCAATAGCTTAGCTACAATGGTGATTAATGCAAACAACATCATAGTGATAATTATGTTTCAGTTTACTTCTTTTGAAATGATTTCAGTGTTTGATTGCTAACTAGCATGTTTTTATATTATTACTATCATAAAGTTTCTTTCAAGTTATTTTAAAGCATTCGGCACAAATTCTGGCATGATACTCATATTTAAATTACAAGTATGTTAAAGAATTTTATGAAAGTTATTTCAACATTTGGCTAGATATGTAAAAAAATAAAAAAGCTTGAGATCCATTCACTGGATCTAAGCTCATAAATGGGTTTAGACTCATCCCTCTATATTATTGTTATGTACAGAACAATCGAATCACGACCAGAAGGTGGAAAAACTGTATATACACTAGCAGGAGGTGGTCTCATTTTTTTTGTTTTTTTCTTGTATTGTCTGTTGTTTTATAAGGAGATGTAATAGAACTTGTGTAAGACCATTCTTTGTAAAGTGAACATTAAACACAATGATAATGTATTTGATGAGTTTTAGCACATGTGTACTTTTGATGAGAAAAGCAAAGAAAGATCTCTGTCACAGCATATCTCGATTAGCGGGATGGTTCGTGACAACTTGTGCTATCAGAGAAAAGGTTTTTGGGAACTTGAGCAAGAATAATTTAAGGAGTTGATCTATAATTTTTTGAAGAAAATTTAGTTATCATTATTTGATTTTAACTTTGAAGAAAATTGAAGTTGTAGTTTTGAAGATAATTGGAATTGTTCTTGGAGGATTTATGTTGACAAAGGATCTAATTGAGGTTTTTTTATAGGAAATAATGGCAGCAAAGCAGCCACATGCGACCACCCAAGGCCCTAGTCAAGAGAATGATAACAACAACAACGTGTATGACATGTTGACCACGGTAGCTCAAACACTAGGAGGCGTGGTTGTCCAGTCCTTTAAAAGACATGAATTTGAGCACCAGTTGCCATTTGAACTTGTAAAGAAGCTGGGAGCAGAACCATTTGTAGGAGACACTGATCCAAAGAAATCTAAGGAATGGTTCAAGCATATGGAGAAAAATATTTTCTCTAATGGATTGTACGGATGAACATAAGTTGAAATATACAATATTTCTGTTGAAAGATAGCGCTGATGATTGGTGGGCATCATTGAAGATGAAATATCCAAACCCATCTCACGTTACATGGGGGATCTTTGGGAAAGAGTTCAATGAAAAATATTACCCAAGGGTATATTTGGAGGAGAGACATGAGTAGTTCCTATTCCTTACTTAGGGGAGCAAATTATTTGATGAATATTAGAAGAAATTTACAACACTTTCAAAGTTTACTTTTTCTCTAGTAGAAACGGAGAAAGAAAAATGTGGACGTCTAGAAAATGGTATGCATATTGACTTCAAGGAAATAGTTTCAACCATGGGATTTACTGATTATGCAAAATTGGTGGAGGCTGCTCGTAGTGCTAAACGTGTAGTGATAGAAAGAAGGAAATGCAATGATCATGGGAAAACAAGGTTTACAAATAGACCACAATTTTGGAGAACCATGAATAAAGAACCGATAATAGCTGGGAATTCAAGGCAAGATAATATGTTAGGCCAAAGAGTTCAAGGGAATCCAACAAATAGATTTTTAGTGGTACTTCTAAAAATAGAACACTTTCTTTTCCATAATGTACTAACTGTGGAAAGTATCATCCGGGGATTTGCCGTAAGGGGACAACTGGGTGTTATCAATGGGGTGAGATAGGCCACATACATTAGAAATGTCCCACATTTGTCCAAGGCCGTAGGGTTATGGTAAGACAGGCACAAAATGAAAATCGTGATATAGTTATACGTCGTCCTCAAGCTGCAAGAGAACAAAATAAAAACAATGCACCGAAAAGATAAAACTAGAGAGAGGGAAAAGCTTTTGCTATGACATTAGAGGAGGCCATATCTGCAGATGATATTGTATAAGGTACCACTATTATTTTTGGTAAACGTGCACATACTCTTATTAATTCTGGTGCAATCATTCATTTATTTCACAAAGATTCCCATTATATGCTAATAAAGTAACGAGTACTCTCAAGCACGCTTTAGAAATTTCTTTGCCTAAGGGAGAACCAAAAATAATTAGGGATGTCCTCCAAGATTGTTTAGTTAAAATATGAGAAAATTATATTGAAGTAGACTTGATTCCTATGGAGATAAGGGAATTTGATGCTATCATAGGAATGGATTGCTTAAGTGCATATCATGCTCTTCTAGACTGTCATAAGATGAATGTTACTTTTAGAAAATCTGGTGATGTCTAATTCACTTTCTATGGAGAAAGAAGGATATATCCTACCCATGTCATCTCTCGTCTCTTAGCCCAGAATGTATCAAGGAAGGGATGTTCCTATTATGTTGCTTACGTGGTAAAGGAGTTTCCAGAAGTATTTCCAAATGAACTGCCAGGAGTTCCTCCTGAGAGGGAAATTGAATTCACTATTGACCTCATTCCAGGTAAAAATCCAATTGCCTTAGATACTTATAGAATGACTCTAGCTGAACTTAAAGAACTCAAAACCCAATTGCAAGAATTGACAGATAAGGGATTTATACAATCTAGTATGTCTCCTTGGGGTGCTCCTATTCTATTTGTCAAGAAGAAAGATGGTTCCATGAGACTTTGTATAGATTATAGAAGACTTAACAGAGTGACTATCCGCAATAACTATCCTCTGCCTTGAATAGATGACTTATTTGATCAGTTGCAAGAGGCTTCTATGTATTCAAAGATAAATTTGAAATCAGGGTATCATCATTTAAAAATTAGAGTCGAAGATGTTCCTAAGACTGCCTTTAGAACTCGTTATGGACATTACAAATTCCTGGTAAAGCCTTTTGGATTAACAAATGCCCCGGCCGCCTTTATGGACTTGATGAATAAGGTTTTTTGTCCATATCTTTACAAGTTCATTATTGTATTTATTGATTATTCAAGTATATTCTAAAACAGAGGATGAACATAGAGAACACTTGAGAATTGTGCTGCAAACATTGAAGGAACACCAATTATATGCAATTTAATAAATGTGAGTTTTGGTTGAAGAAGGTTGCATTTCTAGGCCATGTCATATCTGGAGAAGGAATAGCGGCAGATCCATCTAACATAGAAGTGGTCCTTAGATGGGAACGATTGATAAATGCATCAGGAATTCGAAGTTTCCATGGATTAGCCGGGTATTATCGAAGATTTGTTGAAAACTTCTCTAGAATTGTTGCACCATTGACAAGATTAACTAGGAAGGATGTGAAGTATAGTTGGGACGAAGAATGTGAGAAGAGTTTTAACGAACTCAATAATCGTCTTACCTCAACACCTATCCTTAGCCTTCCTTCAGGACAAGGTAATTTTGTAATCAATAGCGACGCCTCAAGACAAGGGTTGGGATGCGTCCAGATGGAGAATGATAAGGTGATTGCTTATGCTTCTAGACATCTAAAACAACATGAGTTAAATTACCCAACTCATGACCTCGAATTAGCAGTTATAGTGTTTGCCTTAAAGATCTGGAGGCACTACCTATATGGTGAAACTTGTCGAATCTTTATGGATCATAAGAGTTTGAATATATTTTCTCTCAAAAAGAGTTGAATTTAAGGTAAAGACGATGGTTAGAGCTAATCAAAGATTATTATTGTTTCATATATTATCACCTGGAGAAAGCCAATGTTGTGGCTGATGCTCTCAGTCGAAAGTCTAAGGGTCAGCTATCTCACTTAAGAACATAGTATTTACAGTTGAAAGGGTTACGTGCAAACTTAACCGAAAATAATTCTGGAGCCTTATTAGCATCCTTACAAGTGAGACCCATACTATATGATAAAATTAAGGAAACACAAGTCCATGATCCTGAAATCGTTAGAACAATTGAGATGATTAATGGAGGTGATCAAGCAAGATATACAATAGACGGTCAAGGGGTCTTATTATTTAAAGAAAGACTATGTGTTATGAGAAAATCTGGTATAAAGACTGAGATTCTAGAGGAGGCAAATAACTCCATGTATGCTATGCACCTAGGAAGTACTAAGATGTATAAAACACTTAAGACATACTATTGATTGTCTAGCATTAAGAGAGAAATTGCATAATATGTTTCTAGATGTCCTATATGCCAACAGACTAAACCAGAGCATTTGAGACCTGCAGGTACATTACAACCACTTTCTGTACCAGAATGGAATCGGGAACACATCACTATGAATTTTTTTACAGGATTTCCAAGGACCCGTTGAGGCCACGATGCAATATGGGTCATAGTAGACAGATTGACTAAATCTGCACATTTCTTAGCTATTAACATGGCATGCAGTCTAGACCGCTTGGGAAAGACCTTCGTTAATGAGATAGTTAGCCTTCATGGGGTACCTATGTCAATTGTATCTGATAGAGATCCCACGATTCACTTCCAAGCTTTGGCCAAGCTTATATAAGGCTATGGGGACAAATTAGCATTTAGTACAACCTTTCATCCGCAAACAGATGGCCAACCAGAACGGACCACCCAGACTGTAGAAGTCATGCTTAGAGCTTGTGCACTGAGCTCTAAAGAAAGTTGGGATGAACATCTCTCTCTTATAGAGTTTGCATGCAATAATAGCTATCATGCTAGTATTGGGATGGCACCTTATGAATCCTTATATGATAGACCATGTATAACACTTGTCTATTGGAGTGAGGTTGGAGAACAAAAATTGGTTCAACCTGAATTAATACAAAGCACAATAGAAAAAGTTGAGGAAATCAAGAGATGCTTGAAGGCAGCGCAAAGCAGACAGAAAGAGTTATGCAGATAAATGAAGAAGAGAATTAGAATTTCAAGTGGGAGACCATGTGTTTATGAAAGTATCTCCATGGAAAGGCCTAGTAAGATTCGGGAAGAAAGGGAAACTAAGGCCTAGATACATTGGCATTTATGAGATCACAGAGAGAATTGGAAGTGTGGCCTATCGTCTTCGACTTCCATCAGAACCTGCAACGATGCATGATATCTTTCATGTCTCCACACTTCAGAAGTATTTTCCAAATCCATCCCATATGATACAACCCCAAGTAATTCAATTGAAGGAAGATCTATTATACAAGGAGGATCCTATAGAAATTCTAGATTATGAAGTACAACCGCTTCGTACAAAGAGGATTCCCTTAGTCAAAGTTTTATGGAGGAGTCATGCAATAGAAGAAGTCACATGGGAACGAGAGGAAGAAATGAGATCTCAATATACCCATTTATTTCCAATCTAGCAAAGATACTTCAATTTCGAGGATGAAATTTATTTCAAGTAGGGGAGAATTGTAATGTGTGTTTTAAGTAGTTTGTGAGTTTTGTAGAATATCACTATATATACTATATTTCTGAATGTAAGAAGTGTTATTTCAATGAAATATTGGATTCATAGTATTCACACATTACGTTTGACATAGTCAATAAATTCGCCTTGATGAAACGATTGCAATGAAACTTGTTTCATGTAAATCAGCGACCATCTTGAATTGTTACGAATTTAAAAAGTGATCTTTGATTATTGTATCACATCAAACATAGTATCACATCTAGTAATTTGGAAGTGTGGTAGTAGCTTATAAGTAATAGAAGCTATTACTAGTTAACCAGGGCTTAAGAATTTTGAGCTGTGACTGAGGGCTCCAGTTGGACCCAAGCCCAACATGATGAACGGCCAAAATATCCAATAGCGTACCAGGTGGACCGGACTAGAGCCTAGGATCTTACAGATTTGTGCTCATTAGACCATAATCATGTCATTATGACTAGTTAAGCATGATTAGTACTAACTACCTGTGATTAACGATAATTAAGTGTCATTAGCAAAGGTAGGATAGATGGAGGGCAAATCATAGGACAAGTGTCGCCATGCATGCAGAACATGTGTCAACACAAATGAGTGTCAGGTGTCATCATTCGAAGATGACATATGTCCTAGTGCATATAAGGCATATGGCATTATGCATGTGCACCAAGTGCCCTCATGCGTGTGCAACATGTTCCCTCATGCATATTAGCCATGTGTCATGGTGTATGGATGGCAAGGGTTGCCATGTGTCTTCGTGCATGATAGGGAGGTGACGTGTGTCTTAGAGCCTCCCTTCGATACTAACACATGTCACACATGAAAAAGGGTTGGAGGCCTATATATACCCATAAGCTCCTCATTACTACTCATTCCCGCCCACACCACTCTCACCACCTTAGAGCCAAAAAGCCGAAGAGTGTGCTGGAGGAGCACGGTAGAAGTTGTAGCGAACTGCTGTCAGCTATCGACTGTAGTAGCATTCAAAACGAAGTGCTGCAGCAGTCAAAGACGGATATAGGAGGTGGTGACTAGAGGAGGCGACCCTGACTCGAGTGAGATAGAAGAATCAGGTGAGGGATTCTCAAATGCTACTTTAAGCAATAATCTTTAGCTTTTATGCGTGGTTTTGACAAGTATTACATAGAAAGTATGCAATCATGTTTTCTAAAGCTTTTACATATGAATTACAAGTATTATATAATGGATACGCAATCAGGATTTTAGAAAGTATTTCAAACGTCATTTCAAGTGTTTTATCTTGATAGCACATTTTCAAGCATATAATTCTTTTCGGAACACAAAGCATAAGTTTCACTAGTCAGATTTGAGCTTTATATAAAGAAATATGTTTTGGACAGTTACTATGCAATATGGTATTAGTTTTCATGCTCTTAATAGTTCCAGTTGCAAGAATATGCATGCTATGTCAGATTTTTTTTCAAGTCATTAATTAGCTAATCTGAGCATGAGTTAGCTAATATGGATTATTAGTGGCAAGAAAAGAATCAGAACCAAAACATAAGCACGACAATAGCTATTTTATAAAAGTCATGAACTAGCCATTAGATATGGTGATGTCATTAGATATGACCCTAAAACAACCATTAGATATGGCAAATCATTAGATATGGTATCTATAGGACTTTGGGTCCGCATTCTGTATATATATAGGCTTTGGGCCGTATGCAGGGTGTCTTTGGTGCTTGGGACTGTTTGCGTGAATGACTCAGCTTTGTTTCAACGTTCACGAGCCAATAACTTAGCCACAGTGGTGATTAATGCAAACAACTTAATAGTGATAATTATGTTTCAGTTTACTTCTTTTGAAGTGATTTCAGTGTTTGATTGCAAACTAGCATGTTTTTGTATTATTACTATCGTAAAGTCTCTTTCAAGTTATTTTAAAGCATTCATCACAAATTCTGGCATGATACTCATATTTAAATTACAAGTATGTTAAGGCATTCTATGCAAGTTATGTCAACATTTGGGTAGATATGTTAAAAAATAAAAAAGCATGAGATCCATTCACTGGTTCTAAGGTCATAAATGGTTTTAGAGTCATCCCTCTATATTATTATTATTATTATTATGTACATATCAGATGAATCATGACCAGAAGGTGGAAGGACTGTAAATACACTAGCAGGAGGTGGTCTCGTTTTTTTTTGTTTTCTTCTTGTATTGTCTGTTGTTTTATAAGGAGATGTAGTAGAACTTGTGTAAGAATTTTCTTTGCAAAGTGAACTTTAAAAACAATGATAATGGATTTGATGGGTTTTGCAACATATATACTTTTGAGGATACAAGCAAAGAAAGATCTCTATCGCGGCATGTCTCGGTTATTGGGATGGGTCGTGACATCAAGTGCAACCGGCTCAAGAGAAGGAGATGGAGAAAATAATGGATGGTAACCAATGTAGCTACCTATCCTAGGATGATTGAACAGTGTAGCCTAATCGTCTGGCTACAGGCTCACAAATATATGACTTTTAAGACTAAGCTTGATTATTGACTATACAATCTATATACATTCTCTGGTTGACATTTTATTTTCATTCAGGTATGTCCACTTTTTTAAAGTTTTGATTTTGAATTAATTCAAATATATACAATGGCGCAACATGTACATAAGAAGTTTTTCTCTTGAGTAAGTAGACTATCCCTCTTTTGAAGCTTTATTTAAACCCACAACATTCCATCATTAGACCTCATCGCTATAGGACCGGGTTGGGGTTCAATGGCCACAAATATGTGACTTCCAATGTTTCCATTGGCTTGTGGCTCATGTCGATAAATCCAGACCGCTACCACTTCTCAACTGAGGTCAGAAAAGTGTAAGTGCAGGTGTGCAAGCTAGGTCATTATCAAAAAGAATCATCATGTGTTCGAAATATTCTACTTAGAAAGTTAAGATGACACTTAAGTAAGCTTGTGGTTCCCAAAGAATTAAGTCTATAAACCTGAAGACTCTCTATCCCAGTTCCTATAAGGTTCCTCTGAAATTCAGTGGATTAAGATCTCAACCAAGCTCCACTCTTTGATTTATTCCAGACTATTTGAAATGTCAATACTATACTAAAAAATGCACATGCAAATGCAAGAAATATATACAAAACATTTTTTCAAAGGAAATAAAGAACAATATTTTTGAAAAAAAATTCCAAGAGTTTTGCAGATTTTTATGGATTTTAAACACCTCTTTTTAAGAAAGAAAAAGGTTAGTAGATTGAATGTATTTATAAGGAATATATACACGTATACATACAAGGATTATACAAATTTTTACAAGATTTTACAAAAGGATTTTATTTATGATTTTTAGATATAAGTTTTATAAAATGATTTTATATACAACAAAGAATTTTATTTGCAAGGACAGGTGATCAAGGTTTTTATACACACATGGATTTTACAAATATATCCCATAATTTATATATCCCACATGACAAAATAATTTTACAAAAAAATTACAAACCTTTTCAAAACATTATAGAAAAGATTTTACAAACATATTTCAAAATATCTTACAAAGACTTTTCAAAAGTTTTACAAATGTTTTGAAACTATTTTACAAACAATTTTACAAATCATTTTAAAAACAATTTACAAATAGGTTTTTACAAACCTTTTTCTTTCATAAAATTTAAAAACATTTTATACAATATACATAATTTTGACAAAGAACATAATTTAGAAACATTTTACGAACAAAACAATTTTACAAACACTTTTACAAAGATTTGTACAAAAATAATTTTACAAAAATTATTAAAAATAGTTTACAAACAATTAAGTTTTTATAAAATAATTTACAAAACAATTTTGCAAATAATTTTACAAAAGATGTTTGCAAATCATTTTACAAAACATTTTTCAAAACCTTTTTTCACTTAATAGTCATTTTATTAACAAAAGTACTAGTCATGGCTAAAGTATATATACAATATATAGGACACCCCCTATACTTAGTTTGAACTCTGTCCTCATAGTGGCCAAAGAACTACAAAGGAAAACATAACTCGTGCTTAGTATAGAAAAGTGAAAAGAATCAATACTACTACGACTCAAAGAATAGAAAGAAAAGAATAGAAGTCGGTGATCCCCCTATACTTAGGATCAAATAATCCTAAGTATAGAAGATTGTACAAACGAGGAAAACAAAAGAAAAGAATGAACAACTCAACGACTCGACTTGTCCTCCCCTATACTTAGGGATAGAGATCCCTATGTATAGGAAAAGAATATCACAAGTTGAAGGATAAGCGAGACAACAAAAGAAATAAAAAGAAAATAAAAATGTGAAATAGAATGAAATGAACGACATCACTCCCCCTATACTTAGGGTAAAGGACAAAAAGGAGTGACAAAATAGATTGAAATAGAAAAACTTAAGTCATTCACATCCCCTACTCTTTGGATAAAGTACATCCAAAGTATGTATAACACACACATGGAAAAGAGGTGACAATAAAAACGAAAGATGAAATAATAAAACAAAAGGATATATACAAGAGAAAATCAGCTCATGTACCAAACACAGAAGATGTCTAAAAGTTATCGTCTGATATCACATACATGGAGTCAACCACGGACTAGAATTTTCACGATCTTGATATGTCTTCAGTAATTGTCCAATCACAAAAAATGGTTTTGCGTCAGATGAGAATCCAGATATGACAATACAACAATTGTAATGCACATCTCTCACAATGAAAGGTCCTGACCATTTACTTTCTAACTTGCTAGGAAACAACTTCAAGTTCACATCAACCAACTGAACTTTCTGATTAAGGGAGAAAGTCTTCCTTCTAATGTGCCTATCATGCCAACGTTTGACTTTCTCCTCATACATTTAGTGAGTTTTCATATGCAAAATGTCAAAATTCCAGCAATATGTTCAGATGCAAATTCCTACACTATCTTGCTTTCTCATTATCCAAATTACATACATGGAGTGTCCATAATGATTTGTGAATTAACTCAACTAGCAAGTAAAAAGGCTTTCCGTAAACTAATATAAAGGGAGACATTCCTAATAGAGACTTATATGCGGTCTGATAAGGCCATAGAACTGAGTCAAGCATCTTGGAACAGTTCTTCCTATCTGTACGCATAAGTTTCTGCAGTATCATCTTAATCTCCCTATTCGAAATCTCAGCCAAGTCGTTAGTCTGTGGGTGGTAAGGAGACACGACTCTATGCACAATGGTGTATTTCTTCATAAGCTTCTTGACCTTTCGCTTAATGAAATTGCTTCCCCCATCTGAAATGAGTATCTTGGGAATCCCGATCGCACAATAATGTGATCCTTGACAAAATAACAAACTATACAACTATCACGGGCTCAGGTGGGGGATAGTCTCCACCCAACAAATATCATAATCCACGACAAGTAGGATGTACTGAAATCCATGAGTAACAGAAAATTGGTCCATAAAGTCTATGCACCAAGCATCAAAAACATCTAAAATATAGACATACCTCAGGGGAGTGGTATCATTGTAACCAATGGTCCTCCCATTATCTGACAGTTAATACAACCTCGAACATAATCTGTAGTATCCTTGAATAAAATTGGACACCATAGGCCACTCTGTAAAACCTTTACTATCGTGTGCTTCCTCGAATGATGCCCACCAGACTCTAGTTTGAGCAATGCTCAAGTACGCTAGTGTATTCCTCCTGAGGAATGCCCCTTGTCCATATACAATCCACACCCTCACGAAACATGTACGGATCCTCCCACTAGTAAAAATGAATTTCAGACAAAAAACTTTCTACCTTATACTTGGGCCAATCTTGTGGAACTTTCTTGTAGATAAGATTGTTCACAACATCAGCATACCAAGGGAGTGAGGACACAAACAAAATGGTATCATCTGGAAAGGTCTCTGATATGTGAAGTGTCATCTGCTCAGAGGACTCTACATCTGTGATACGAGAAAGGTGATCTGCCACAACATTCTTTACTCCAGGTTTATCTCGAATCTCTATATATCAAACTCTTGAAGAAGAAGGATGCATCTGATAAGGCATGGTTTGGCATCCTTTTTTACCTGTAGGTACCGTATAACAGTGTGATCTGTGTATACAATAAAATGTGAACCAAGTAGGTAAGATATGAACTTCTCTAATGTAAACACACTGCTAACATCTCATTATATGTGATTGTGTAATTACGTTGTGCCTCATCCAGAGTCTTGCTGGCATAGTGAGCATACAGTATCCCCTTCTCTGCCCTAAAACAACTCCAACTACAAAATCAGATGCATCTGTCATGATCTCAAAGGGGAGAGACCAATCAGGAGGTTGTAGGACAGGAGCACTAGTAACCATGTCTTTCATCTGATGACATACGAGGAGGACTTTGTTATCAACCATAAACTCACTCTCCTTGCATAGAAGCTCGGTCAAAGGTCTGGCAATATTACATAAGTCCTTAATGAATCGCCTATAAAATCCAACATGTCCAAGAATTGACTTCAACTACTTCAAATTCTATGGTGGCCCTATCTTGGAGATCACATCAATCTTAGTCGGGTCAACCTCCATACCATGTTTGGAGATGATGTACCCCAATACAATTCCACTAGTGCACCAAGTTTATCTCGCAACAATGCTGAAGTACTCGGTCTAAATGAGAAAGACATGTGTCAAAGCTATCCCCGTAGACCTAGAAATTGTCCATGAAAACCTCTAGAAATCTACCTACCCTATTGGCAAAAATGACCAACATACACCTCTAGAATGTAGCAGGGGCGTTAGACAATCCAAAGGCAATCGCCTAAAGGCGTAGGTGACAAATGAACAAGTAAAAGTATTTTTCTTCTAATCCTCATGAACGATTGCAATCCGGTTATACTCCGAGTATCCATCCAAGAAATAAAAGAACTCCTTCCCTTGCAATATTTTAATAATCTCATCAATAAAGGGTAGTGGAAAGAGATATTTCTTTGTAGTTGAATTCAAGAGCCTGTAACCAATGACACACCATGAAATAGGTAACCTATGTAGACATGTCATGAAGTAGGTACACAGGTCGGAATCTCCTTACCATGGTCATTCTTTGCAATAGTAGTCCCAAATTTCTTCGGGACCACTTGTAAAGGACTGACCCACTTGGAATCCCAGATGGGATAAATAAATCCAACATCATACCATTTCTTCATCTCTTTCATGACAACATCTCGAAGATTTGGATTTAGACATCGCTGACACTCATGGGTGTGTTTTTGCTATCATCCTCTAAGTACATATGATGTGAGCACAAAGTTAGACTAATCCCACAGAGATCCGAAATATTCCATCTAATGGCCTTGCACTTTCTCTCAAAAACCTCTAGCATACGAGATTCTTATCCGTCGGTCAATCGTAGACTGAGCATGACCGGAATATTTTGGGGGCCTACAAGGAAGGCATACTTCAACATTGAGGGTAAAGACTTGAGCTCAAGTGGGGTCTGAATATTCTCTATGATAAGATCTGCAACTGAACTGGTAGAAGCTAAATGATCTACTCTGTGTGTATTGTTTTCTTGGCTACTATAGTTTCAATAAGTAAAATCTCTTAAAGCTCTACAACAAATGATCTCTACATAGAAAGAAATGGCTCAATCGAATGTTCTGAACACTCAACAATTATCTCAGAAATAACAAAAGGAGAAGTCTCATAAGTAATCTCAGAAAAAGAACGTGTCTCATGAATCTGAGAATGTGCCATCGAAAACTCGGAATGATCCTCGGAATATAGCTCAAAATTTCCATTAGCTGACAACTCTGAATGATCAACAAGGGACCTCAAAGTGATTGTGCTTTCAAGAAGATCCGTTTGAGAATGGAACTCCCAGGTGCACATGAAATCAGTAGATAGATTGGTGTCTCGAAATTCAACAAGAAAATTACAGTCCTCAGAATCCGGTGTAACTGTCTCTCTCTCATATGCTCTGTTAGTGGCGTTGATTGCCTCGGATCTAGGATTGTATATATGTTCACCTTGTCACTGTGGAAGTGAAAGACGATCTCTCTAGTACCATAATAAACTACCGCTTCATCCATTCGAAGGAATGACTGACCAAGTATTATCAGGGTATGGATTAATGGTGCAGAGTTATCCATATTCATGACAACAAAATCAACTGGAATCCTATGCCTTAGACCGTTACAATAACGTCCTCTAAGATGCGTCTTGATAGATCGATTAGCAAACTGAAGGATCATTCTGGTCTATCTATGAGGCACCAACCCAAACTTAACGAGTAGCGAGGATGGCATGAGATTAATGGAGGATCCACTATCAAAAAGAGTACGATCAAACTCTTGATCAAAGATGTGGCAATGGATGTGAGGTGCTCCCTTACCTTTCTTTTTGGGCAGGAGGTTGCTAATGGCATGAACTGTGGCCATGGTTATGATGTGCTTCTCTGTTTTGTTTCATTTATTCTGTTTTGGTTGACGCTTTTGAGTACATGCCTCTTTCATTCCCTTTTTCACTATAGACATCTCCTTAGATCGGTTATTTCCTATGATGGTCAGATATAAATTGTCCACCCTATCCACATTATGTTATGCCGTCATGTTGATAGCATTGAGGGGTACTGCAGGGGAAGGCACATGATGCTTCTGAAAAGCACATGAAGAAGAAATAGCGGCAGAGCACTCATCCATCTCCTCAAAAAACTTATAAAGGACATCCTCATCCTTGTTGAAGTGTGATCCCCCACAAGCGGCATCTACCAACTTTTGATTCTCAATGATCAAACCCCCAGAGAAGTTATGGTCATGGCTTGTCTTCGATATATTGTAATGGGGGAATTTCTCGTCAAATCCTTTAATCTTTCCCATACCTCGTGAATAGGATCATGAGACATTTGTGAGAAATTGGCAATCAATGACCACATTTGGTTGAGACATCCAAGTGGATAATATTTGCTTAGAAAATCGGACCTCAACTCTTCCTAATATGTGGCAATCTTTCTCAAATGGTTAATCCAATATAAGGCTTTGTCCATGAGATAGAACGAGAAATCTGTCATTTCACTACCTCTAACGAGATGTTAGGTTAGTGTATGGTGCCACAAATGCGGTCAAACTATTGAAGGTGTACATAAAGATTTATTCATTGATGTGTCCATGGAATATTGGGAGTAGAGGTAGAATTATGAGCCTAAGCTCAAAATTATCATGAATCATATGTATTTGAATACATGTATTGGTTTGTCATGCACCTCGATTATATGAATCTATAACTGTAGGCTTATCCCCTGGCTCAATTAATTGATTTCCTTCTCCCCTATTCCCACCTCCCTGCTCCGCCTCTATCCTATCTGGTCTATCGTTCCTCAGCTCTAAGATCATATCTCTCAATCTAGCCTGGATGTCAGCTTGTTTAGTCAACTGTTCCTGAATGGTATGTATGGAAGCTAACATCGTACTGTTGATCTCGCTCTGCTCTGCCATGGACCCTTTGCCCTTTGGTGGCATCAAGTGCTCTGAATCTGACTTTGAAAAGGTATAAAAAATGGTGTAGTCTCAAATGAAAAGTTGAGATTAGAGTCAATCTCAAATAATGGGCTCGATGAGTTAGATGGGTGATATGGAGAAAGAGGGATATTCAGAAAGTGAGTCTTCCCGAAAAGAAGATGACCAAACTGGAGTGTAAAATGAGCTCGCGGACTCCGAGCATGAAATACTCCAATCCGACATCTTCGATGTCAATAGAAACGATACGAGAACATGAAGGTCAACACAAGAAGAAAGAAGAAAAAAAAAGACGTGATTAGTGTGGAAGGATCTTTACACTAACAAACAAACACAATACAAACCCTCAATTCACCAATTGGACACAAGTGGAGACCATAAGAGTTCGATCTTTTATCTTTTCAATTTTAGTTTTAGTGAGTCTATAAGAAGTTACTTACTACCAAGTACACAGTGTGCATCGTCTCTATCGCCTAGCGTACATTCTCAATCATAAAAATCATTGGAACTAACTACCCAGGCTGTCGGGTTCAATATCAAGCCAAAAGGGAGAAAGAAGAATGAGCACTCCCAAACAATTTTCTAATGTCCGAGGCAAGTGCTTGTGTCACAACCATACACCACAGAGATGTGTACAGGAGTGTAGGGCACAATCCAGGGATTTGGGCTCTATCCTTATGGCTACTTCCTCACCTACTCTGTCTGGAGGTAAGTACCTGCAAACAATGAGAGGGTTACTCTCCCTAAAACAATAATTTTGTTCTTACGTTTATTTTAGGGTCGAATTTTCTTTAGCAGTCCCAATTTTATATAGTTATCACTTTTTTGAGTTTTTTTAAAGTAAATGGTCTAATGAATTTTCCAATTCCTTTTGATCTTAAGTGAGTGAGAATGAGGAAGGAAATCAGAAAACAGATGGGAGATGAATCAATGACGCATGCATGGAAAGAGACACATACCACTCGCCAGCACTCTACATGCAAAGTGATCCATGCATAAAATAAATACAGAAATAAAACCAACCTAAATAATGCATGAGAATCGACCTAGCAGTAACTTCTATTAACAATAAAGAACCAATTAATTTGACTAAGTTCAAGTTTACGATTTAGTCTAAAGAAACATATAGTCCTTTAAAGGCTTTGAACCTAATCGATTACCTAGATCAGGCACATAAAACAACGAGAAAACAAAGAAAAATAAAATTGATGAAAACAAAAATCCGATGAGGTCCCCCAAGTGCACTGACACTTGGTGAAATATACCCAATGAATCTCAGATTCATCACTCGAATAATGATAAATTAAACTCAAATCCCTAAAATTCATTGTCATTTCTTCAGTTATTCTACATAATTAGCATTCATGCATGTTTTGATAAGAATGGCATTTTATCACTTATTATTGCACAAAATAAGAAGCCTAAAATCACAGCCTAAATAACCTATAAAATAGCCTAACTTCCTTGATTTTTAAATAATTCATGCTAATTGCAAATGCCCTAAAACGACCTCCATTGTGTACATATCACTAAATAATTCTCTACATCTTGACATATGTTTGACATTTTTATTATCTATGGTTAATTATAAATGAATTTTTTTGTGGAAAATTGCATATTTTGCCCATTCTTTGCTTGGAAATTAACAAGTGATTAACCATTGCTCAAAAAATTGCCAAAAAATAATTGATTGAATAATTAGTTGTATGTCACATTATGCCCAAAAAGAAGTACATATGCATACATGGTTTGTCTTGTAAAAAATCATTTTGCATATTTCAGTCTTTAATTTTTAATAAATATTAAAACTTATATTTTCAAGGTATAGGATTTTTCTATGATCGATCACCTAGTGATAGGTTTTGGATAATTTTATCCCTTGAAAGCAATTAGGTTTAATATTTATTATAATTAATTATTGAAATTCACTGCATTTACATTCATAAATTCATAAAATATTTATTTTACATCCAAAAAATCTAAAAAAATAGTGCATTAATTTCATCATTATCGACATCTCGGCCAAGTTTCATATTTTTTGGACATCGTTTGATTGATTTTACACTTTAGTCCCTAAAATTGGCCTAATTTGCATTTTGCATCCCAAAATTGCACTAAAAATACAAAAAAAAGACCGCCTCGAAAACTATACACGAACTTTGATAGACAAATTTGTAGGTTGTTCCTTTGCCTCCATGAGTTCGACCTTGGGACTTGGCAAGTAAAATAAACATAAAACCACATTGATTAAAATTGACTAAATTTCATGTGGTCATTTCTTGACTGATTCCGATTGCCCATCAATGACAAATTCAACATTAATTTAAACGCTCTATAATTCACGCATATTAACAATGTCAAATACGGACTCCTCAGAAGGTGCCATTGCAAGGGAGGCAAATGCCTTAGGTTTTTGTCTAAAAAATTTTGTCGGTTTTCCACATTCGGGGAGTCTGACCCCCGAATCTTCATTGTAAAAATTCCTTTTTTTGCTGCATTTATTTTTATTTTATTTTTTTGCATTTATTTATATCTTTATTTTTTTTAAATTTTTGAGTCACTCTCTTACATTCTCTCTATTTTTTCTGACGAGGTACCCGACGTACGTAGAGCGGTTTCTCACAAAACTGATGCATCTTCACCGACGTTCGAAAAACCGCAATTAAATTAAGATCGAGTCGAGTCGTGAGAGAGCGTAGAGTCTAGGATTTTATTTTCTGCAATTTCAAATTGTGTAATTAATTGCTCTTTTCTAGCGTTGTCTGTTTGGATTCTCGCGTGCATAACAAGACCTCGAACTACTTCTATGGTGTGTCGTAGCATGTTTCACTTTCCGATGAGGGTTTGACCCGACTTGAGTGGCGCTTAGGATAGACCTGCACATATGGCTAATAGAGATTTTAAAATTTCTTGTTTGTGCTCGTAGATACTAGGACCACACTTCACTTTAATTGAGACGCACATTAGATCTTCAACTTAGTCAAAAATTTAACTCATTTCTTCCCGACTGATAGAACTTTCTACTAGATGTGGTTTTCATCAGCTTGTATTCATATAGATTAATTTTTCAATTCTTGTATTGCATCCCACATGGAGATTGCGAGGTATCACTGTAAGTATTCTATCTGAGCATACATCATTATTTCACGTGCATCGGCCTTTCCTGAATTTCTCCTTCTATTTTGTCATATAATATTAAAGGAAATTGGGACTGGACAATAGATGTGTATTTTTGCTCACTTAATTTTTCAATGATCGCCAAATTAAAATTGGGACTTCTAAATATAGCTGACTTTAATTAACCCATAAAATCGAGAAATTTTGCGGGAGTGAAACCCCGACCTTGGATTCATTTATTTGTCTGAGTGAGTGAGAGACGACACTTAAAGTTAGAGCCCAAATCCGCATTTTCATACTGACTACTGATTCTATAAAAAAATGATTAGCTACTTCTCAGTGAGGATATACAGGTTGCCGGTAAACGATCTGGATTTCCTTAGCAGAGTGGGTGGTTTAAAGGGCACTACGTAAGGCTCCATCCTTAAGTAACACGGGTAGCAATTTTACAATCCATAATTACACCCATACTGGTAGAAAGAAGATACAACTAGTCGTAAGAATTCGAGCCAGTCATTAAGAAAGTTTCTGGTACCTAACTGCTCGCTAATTATTTTCCAATATTATCACCAACTAAAAATTGAAAAGATAATTGTCGAACTCTTATTTCATTGTGTGAGTTGGTGAACTTGGAGTGTCAAAGTCGACGCCGGCCTGTGGGCCTCATATTTCTTTGAAGGGGCCCACCTCACCACTCCCCTTCCCCTGTTTCAGCAATGGAACAGAGCCTCCCTTAGGTCAGAATTTCTTCGACCGAGAAGAGAATCTCGTAGGGCCCCATAGTCTAGTTGATGACTAATATGGAGTTCCTCAAATTAGAAGACGAATGAGATTAAAAATGCCATCATTGAGGCAAACAATGCAATGGCTTCGGTTAGAGCAAAGCCCAAAATTGCATACCCAAATAATTGTTTAGCCAATGAAGGATTTCTGGCTACGGAATGAAGTTTGATTTGTGTTTGTATTGGTGTACGTGAACCGATATCAAATATCAAAAACCGCACACTTGTGCCATCACTCTCCTTCCTTGATTTGAAACAGTTAAGGTTTCTTCTGTTGAATATCCTAGGTACTTGATCAAAATCCATTATGTCAACCAATAAACCTCCTTCAAAAATTATGGAACTTTTGTCCATGTACCCTTCAAATCTGTATTATGAAAATAAATTCATCTCGGTCAAGCCCAAATTATCATCCATTATATCAGCTCTTCAAAAAATGATGAAAAATTTTTCTAAGTATCCATTAGAGCTATACTATGAAAATGAATTTGTCTCGATTAGACCTAAATCATCTAAACCCTCTTCTATCAAATATCCTCCAACATTTGTGGAAAGCGCTCCCCCCTCCAATGAATGCAGTCCAATCTACAATTCCTAATCATCTGACTGAATTCAAAACACCAGACGTGCCACCTTCCTCAACCTTCGATACACTCGATCACTTGCCATCCTGGACTGAACCGTCTTATTCTTGATTTCTTGCTGAAACTAATGAATCATTTCAAGATAAAATCACTGTTGAGACTCATGACTGGCCGAGAGACCAAACCCAACCACCTTCATTCTTTCCTCACAATCCTATTGGGCCAGGTCCACAATTCTCAGAAATACATCTCGACTGGACCGTAAGGAATAATATTGAAACCCGACCAAACCAGATGGAGAGATCCGCATCTAATGATCGTCAGCATTGGATTGACCCTAACGATCAAATCCATATCAACCAACCAGAATACCACTCTTTCGGACAAGCCACCCATACAGAGGACCAAACAGATGATGTCGACACATATGCACCCTGTATGACTCCATTGTTTGGGGATACGATCAATGATGATCATGGAAGTAGAGTCTACTCAAACCAGCATTGCATACCTGAGTTACGGTATGCTGAGTACGAGACCTACAAATTCCCGCAAAATCCTTCCACTGAGCAGTCCCCTTCCATAATTTATGAGGAGAAATTTTCAGAAAATAACAATCATATATTGGATAATCCAAGAGAATCTCCTCTTAGATCATATAAGAAAATGGAAGATGAAATTACTAAATCTCAAATTCAAGAACAAGAACATACACTGACTTCTCCTATGATTGATCATGAAAAGATTTTTTAGGATGACATTTCGAGGATAAATAAGAGATATCATTTAATGGAGGATGAATTTAGAAAGTTCTTCGATTGACTAATTACACTCTATGGAAGCTTGGAAATAAAAATGAATGATGAAGAGATTGAATCAAATGTTGAAAATTCTGATGATATTCAAAAACCCCCATACTACGATCTCCCTAGGGACTACACTGACAGCGATACTTCTACATATTACTCCTCTAGGGATGACTCTAGCTCAGCATTTCTAAGCTCTTTATCATCAATGGAAAACATCACATCCACACACCACACAGAAAATACCAAAAAAATTGAAGTATTCAAAAACATCCAAAAAATTGAAAATCCAGACAAATACATAAAAATTGAAATTGAAGAAGATCTGAAGAATTTGGATACTACTCTAAGGGAAGAACTGGAGAAAAGACTGATTTTTGAACTTCCCTTTATACATGCCATTGAACACTTCCTCGACCTAAAAGGATTTGTAATGAACAAAATAATGATGAAAAAGTCGGGCAGGATAAGAACAATGACTGAAAGACATATCTTGTCAATGGCCACCTCCTTGGTGTTGAGGAGAAAAACTAAGAGCTGCATAGTGAAGCGGTTGCCCAGATTTGACTGTGGAATCAAAGGCACAATATTTACCCATGCTCGAATTAATGACGACTCACCAATTAATATCCTTCCAACCTATGTTTATTACAAGCTCAAACTCGGACCTATCGGGAAGATACGAGAGATCGTTCAACTAGATGATCGATCGATAAAGCGGCCGAGAGGAACCATTGCTTTCATCATTTGATTTCAAGGTGCTCCGCTCAAAGTAGACTTCACGATCAGTGATATTGAGCATTAAGAAGAATTCACCCAATCTCAAATCATTCTCAGAAAGCCATTCTTAGCATTGGCTAAGGTAATTACTGAGTATGAGACTCGGGGAATCAATTTTACAGCATTAGGAGCACCTCGATCTCAACAAGTCTTTGAGGAAGCACTATTTTATAAGGCAACCCACGAATCCCTCGACAGCCGTAACCATCAAGCGGTAGAAGAGCCCTACCTTGTTTTTACACCTGAGGTAGCGGCTGTTGATGAGACTATTGGTTTAGAGATTCTCCTTAATGTTCCATTTCCCGTTGCTCTCACCATGGAAAATCGAATATATGACTCATATGATCCTGAGAAATATGCAGGGGCTCACCTTGTGTCGACCGAAACCTTCTCTGACTACCTTGATCAAATCAACCCGACACAAGAATGCTCCAACATCAAGTCAATTGAAAACAAACTTGCAGAGACTTTCCCCACTGTTCCATTTCCCGCAGCTCTCACCATAGAAAAATGTTTCATATATGTTCCTGAGACATATGCATGGGCTCACCCTAAGTCAACCTTCTCTGACTACCTTGACCAATTCATTCCAACTCAGGAGTGCACCAACATTAAGAATACTATGAACAAATATGCTGGAAGGACACCGAGCAAGGAGAAAAATTTCAATGGATATTCATCTGGAGACTCAAGTGTCAACACCTCACTCGCAGGACCAACACCTTTACAAAACAAAATGATCGCCCCTTCATCTAAAAATAAAGTCACCTTTGACCTTCCAGAAGAGGAATCGTCTGATGATTCCTCGTCAGGTCCAGAAAAGGTAATCTACACGAGTGAGATCTGTTCAACAGCTCTAAAACCTTCGCAAGGATCCAAACTTCGATTCCCGTTGGACGACTCATGTTCCTCGCTATTATTTATCTAAAGCTGATTCTCGTGGTCTCATTAAATATACTGCAATAATTTCTTATGAGTTGACTGAGACTGACGCTTCTGAATATTCATTCGAGGACGAATCGCTTGATTCCAAGAAGGAACAAATTCTGAGAAAACAACTGAAGAAACTAAAGCATAAGAATATCCTGAGTATCTCTACTTTAAATTACTATTCCTTTGAGGATAACTCCGATGATGGTTATCTTTTATATGATTCACATCTAATCTCCAGCATGATTTCTTTAAGGATAATACTGATAATGGTCGGGAATCATATGTTTCATCTCCTTCATATCATTACGATCTCCCACCACAGGCTCACAAACAGATCGACCAAATACTGCCTTAATCATCAGCTACCTACCCTCCCTCCCGACCCCATCGGTCTCCTTGTACATCTTCTTCCTCTACTTAGGCCAAGGCCTAAGTATGGGGGGACCGATGCCATATGTACATACCATTATCCCCATCTCACGACCGCCTCATTTTCGTTCTTCTTCTATACTTCATTTGTTCACAGTCTAAGTATAGGGGGCTGATGAATCCACGATTCATCATCGCAATATCTTGATATTAGCAAATTCCCTGAGTAAAATCCCAAATAAATGTCCATAAAATCCATAAATTAACAAAATGACTCTTGTAAATAAAATACACTAATTATTGTATATAAGATTGTACAAAATGAATTAACAATAAAAAGCCGCAAAAATAAAGGAGTTTTATACTTGTAAATAGCCCAAAACTTCATGTATTTTTAGTAATTTCATTTCAACTCCTTTTTTCCTAATTCTTTCTCGAACTTGTTTATAATAATGTATATAAAAATACAAAAATATAAAAACAAATTTCACCTTAAATAAAAGCTCCTAGATCCTAAAGAGAAAAAGCCGTAAAAACCAACTTCCAAGCTAAATTCCCGCTCCATATGAACTCCAAATTCACCAAACTCGTTATTAAGTTCAAGTTAGAAAATTATCTATCCAACGGATGGTTTCATTAAAATCGGAGCTCATTTGCAAAAGTTGGGTTTTGGGACCTAAATGTACATTGTACATTATGTATATATTCAGTCTTTCTTCATTTTTTATTTTACCTTTCTTAATTACTAAAAATACAAAAAAATCATACTTGTGTTGTATTTTAATTGTAGTATTTTATTGTATTTTTTCCGTTGTAAATATCTCTTATTAAAAAGACAAAAAAATTACATATTAGAAAAGTAAAAAAATGTACATGGTGTTTTGTCTTCTTTTGTAAATTCTCCACTATTTATTTTCTCTCTTTTATTCTATTGTAATTAAAGTAGCCTACTTTATTTTATATTATTTATTTATTTATTTTACTTTCTCTACAATAACCACCAATTCAACTCCATTATTCCACCATTTTTTCCAACTTCCCATTCAACTCCATTAATAATACAACCTCCCATTCAACTCCACCACTTTAATAACCTATCATTACATTCTCTTTATATACATGTCATTCTCCTCATTTTTGCCTTGGATCCATCTTTATGTGAGGAGAGCCTAGTTCCTAGAGTTGAATAGGTGACAGCGACACAACTGCGGTCGAGCGACGATGGCCCTCTCTCCGGTGAGATCCGTTGGCTTTTTGGCCAACATCGCAGCTGCCTCCGCATGTTGCTCGAGCTTATCGCTCGCCGGCGATTCGAGCGAAGACCGTGCTCTCGCAAGCACACCATAGGCGATCGCGTTCATCTTAGGTAAAATTTCCCTTCATTTTATCATCGTTGTTGTTTTTTGCATTTTTTATATCACATCAAATTCACCATATTTTTTATCTTTTACATGTCATCACCATCATATCATTTTTTCCACCACCACCATCACACCATTTTTCCTCCATTTGTTTAGTTTATCATCATCACCACCACCAACCCATCTTATATTTTTTTTATCATATTTCCTATTTAATTTTTTTTTTAAAAAAACTAAAAAATTAAAACAAAAAAATTCTTTTTATTATTATTACATCAGAAAATAAACAAAAAAATAAAAAAAATGGAAGGAGCAGCAGGCGTTGTGCCGCCCTCCGCCCCTCCCCTCCACGCCACCACAGCGACCGCCGCCGCGCTCCACCAGCCAGCGGCCATGCCGCCGCGGCCTCCACCGTCTTCTCCACTATGAGGCCACACGTTCAAGGCTCATGTGCTGCTGACCGCGACCACCCGCATTCCATGTCGCCCACCCGCGCCAGCGGCCCCTCGTCGCCCCTCCGCCCGCCTCCTTCGAGCTCCCAGCGGCTCGCCCTCGCCGCCCCTCCGCCGTCCTACGCCAGTGTGGCGGCCCTCCTCGCGGCCGCGTGCGGCGCCGCCCTCACCGCCGCCGTCACCATCCTTTTGGGTTCATCTCCCATCGGCTCCAGGAAGAAGAAAGGGTATCATTTTGCTTTATTTTATTATTGTAAATATTGCACATTTATCCTCTTAAGTTTCCGTAATTTCAATTTAGTCCCTGTACATACTTTTGTTGTAAATATTGTTTTTTCTAAATTTGCACAGAGACCCCTATGTTTGTGTTTTAATTTGGACATCATTTATGCATCTTTTTGTTCAATAAAAAATGCCTCTGTAATGAGCAACTAATTGTCTACATTTTGACTATTTATTTGTATTTTTGTGAGTTGTAGGTAAACAATTAAAATTGTGTAACTGAAATTCTGTATATTTTACCCATTTTGAGCACTTAAATTCATATCTAACTCACGGTTGCTTCAAAAATTCCATAAAAATTTGAGATGATGCCTTCACTTACTGTCCTAATTTCATCTAAAATGGAGTTGTCATGTGCCCAAAATAAATTGTAGAGTATTTTTAGTATTTGATTTTTAATTAAATCCATGTATATCCTTTTTGCAAAATTTCAACTTTACAAGATTTCTTATCTAAATATCTTTCTGAGATAATTCACACTCTGATTAATTTGATAATATGGATTTATTAGAAATTATTTACTCACTGTCACTCTATTTTCACTAAAAAATCCATAAAAATTTCATAACTTGTCAAAAAATTCCAAAAAATTTACTGTAGCTTCCTTGCATCATGTTTATATTTCAATATATTTTTCATAGTTTTTGCTTTCTATTTGTCTGAAAAATTATGAAAAAGCCCATAAAAAGTATGCATTTTTAGTTATTGCATTTTAACCCCTAAAAATACAAAAAAAATATGTTTTGTGTTCCTCACTGAATTAAGATCCTAGGAAAAATATAGTTTGGTTGAATTGGACTAATTTTCCATTAAAATTAATTTGGCCAATTGTGTGATTTCTTAGTGGCTTGATTCAACCGTATTTTGTATTTGACATTCATTTTGCATTAAAAAAGTATAAAAAAAATCACATTGGAAATCTAAAACTTAATTTTCAAATTATTCCCAAAGTTGTTCCTTTGCCTCCCTGAGTTCGACCCCGGACTTGCCCGGGATATAAATTAAGCCGAGACACTCTTCATGGAGATCCTTCTCTCGGTTCTGACTGAATCGCTAGGTACACGTATTACAACGAACCCGAATTAATCTTCGTATTTAGCGGCTCGTCAGATGGCGCCGTTGTCGGGGAGGAAAACGGCTTAGGGATTAATTTAAAAATTTAGATTTAGATTTTCTCTACTCGGGTAGTCTGACCCCCGAGCCACTTGTATTTATTCCATTTTTTTGCAATTATTTCTCTTCATATTTTTGTATATATTTTGTTTTTATCTCTCTAACATAAATCTTATTTTCCTTGCGAGGGTTCGGTGGACTTGGAGTGCATCGGAGGTCGACGGACGCGACGTGTGCTGACTGCTGAAGAGCGAGGAAAAGCAATTTATTTTTGAGAGAAATTTTGTAAATTATTGTAATTATTTAGGTAGTTTTCTTCTTTATAGAGGCTCTTGTTTGAGAGCTCGCACGTGTAAAAAGACTTGGACATTATTTGTGGTGTGTCGAGACCTGTTTCACTCTCCGATGAGGGTGGGGTCTCGACTTGAGTGGCGAACTTAAGGATTAGGCACACGGTAGTATAGAATCAAATTTGTTTGTGCCCATCGTAAATTAGGCCACACATATCTTAGAAGATTCACATATCTTATAAGATTCATAATGAGACGCACATAGACACGTACTACTTAGCTCAAATTCAATCAATTCTTCCCCACTAATAGTATACTGTTTAGGTGCGGTTTTCTCAATCTGCATGCATTTAGTGTAATATTTACAAATTCAGTTTTGCATAACACATGAAGAGTTATGGGATTCATTGTAAGTATACCTTCTTCTAAGCATGCATCATAGTTTCTCGTTTGCATTCTGATTTCTGATTCCTCTCTTGTTTTACAACTTAAGGTCAAAAGGAAATTGCGACTGAACGGTAGACGTGCTTGTGTGTTCACATAAATTTCAAGTGATAACCTGACTCTAAAATTGGGATTGAATTGAGCAGGTCGATTTAATTAATTGGAATAAAAAGAACCTTTGTTCTCGGGTGCATAAAGCCCTCATTGTTTTTTTCACTTGCAAGTGAGAGAGAGACGACCCTAGGATAGAGCCAAGTCTGGATTTCTTACTTACTACCGGTTCTTTATTTTTAGGCGATTAGCTACTTTTCAGTGAGGATTTACGGGTAGCCGGTAAACGGTCTGGACTTCCTTAGCAGAGTGGGAGGTTTAGAGGACGCGTTAGTCCTCAAGGAACGGGTAGCTGTATTTATACGGTCCGTACTTACTCCTATACTGGCTGAAAGTAGGTCAAACTAGTCGTAAGAACCGGGCCAGTTTGTAGGAAAATACGGGCACCTAACAGCTCGTTAATCTTTCCAAGATTGTATTCTCACCAACTAAAATTGACCAGATAATTTGGCCGAACTCTTACGTCCATCACGTGTTGAGTTGGTAAAATTGAGGGTTTGAAATGCGTTTGTATTATGTGAGTTCACTCCGCACATTTACGTGCACCGTAGAACTAGTGCCTCATTGACTATCATGATCTAATCTGTTCTTTTGACATCGAAGATGACTGATTGGGGGGATATTTATTCGGACTTTATGAATCCCTCGTTGAACCCTTCAAAAAGTACATCTTCAAAGGTCCAAGCGCAACTTGGACCAACCTAGACTCATGACCCTCTTGAGCCCAGTATCACTCACTCTCAGGATGGTTACTCTAAAACCATTCCATTTCTCTCTTCCCACCTCACCGAGGAAGACCATCGCCTCGGTGAGAATATCTTGATTCATAAATCCTCTTCTAATCCAGAACACATTGCTGATTCAGGACATAAAGAAGATTCAAGTAAAATGCCAAAGAATAAAGAAGAGGAAGAAGAGAACCATGAAGACCCAATGAGAATGATACTTGCCAGATTAGCTGCATCTGAGCAGCAACATGCATTACTGAGAGCTCAGTTAGGATGGTTAAATATTGGGGTCGAACCACCAATGGATGCGACATATAACCCCGGACAATATCGAATTCATAACTACTTGAGTTCGGTCGAACCCACTGTTGACTTTGAATTGAAGCCGCATTTTCTGAACTTGCTGCCACATTTTGATGGAAATGCTTCTGAGGAGCCATATGCATTCCTAAGGGACTTTGAGCTCATCTGTGCTAACCTCAAACATAATAATGTTAGCCAGGATTTTATTAGGCTCAAAGCCCTTCCATTTGACTTGGGTGAAAAAGCCGATTACTGGGTGAAGAATCTTGGAATCATCATCACCACTTATGCCCAGTTCAAGGACCTATTCCTAAAGAAGTTCTACCCGTTGAGTAGAACTAACATGATGAGGACGTGAATTACGAGTTTTTCCCAGTTACCCCATGAAGCCTTCTGTGATGCTTGCGAAAGATTCAAGGATATCCTACAGAAGTGTCCTTGTCATGGATTAGATGACAACATCTTGGTCCAATCCTTCTTCACTGGTCTCAACCCTGAGATGCAGGGTTTTGTGAGCGCTGCCTGTGGAGGTAGCTATACATCACGAGGAGTGGATACCATTTGGAGGGTATTCGAGCAGATGACTGAAACTAGCCGCTCACAGATGGCCAGTAGGGCCTATACACCATCCCCCAGTTCACTCTCATCTGGAGGGGGAAAAGCAGCTGTAGTCGATGTCTCTCAAGACGTAATCCCTAACATGGGACTCCTTGTTGACAAGCTTACTGTAGTCGAGAGGATCGACAGGAGGATTGATGAGTTATATCGGAGTGTCTCCAAACTTCCAAAACGGATGGAAGAGTTGACTGATAGGGTATCTAAGATAAAGATACCTGCCGTGACTGCACCCTCTGCTCCCGTTTAGCGAGTTCACCATGTTCAGGAGCAGTTGGTGTCAGGGAAACCCCAACCGTGGGAGCAGGACCAATCCTGCACCCACTCTTTCCAGCAGCCACCTCCAGTAGCAGAGACAGTCCAGGAGGAGCCTCCACCAGTTTGGGAGGTGAATGGGATATGGTATACTCAAGATCCTGCCAGGTAGGGAAGTACGGGAGACCGACAGACCTATCAGCGTCCCCCGGCCTTTAACAACACCGCATTCACCTCCGCACCACCTCCTTCACAGCAGAGCCCTAGATTCCATCCACCCCAGCAGCAGAGGCAACAGTACCAGCAGTATGGCCGACAGGGCCATTACCAGACGGGCCAGCAGGGCCCGCAACCCCAGCAGCAACAGCAGAGGCAGTACACTGGCCAGCAGGGCCAGTCTTCCCGTTCTTCTTCACAGTCTCATCTACTTCCTTCTTCGTCTAGTCCCGTGGATATTCAGCAGCAGATACTCGACGAGCTACGTTCCTACAGGAATGAGATTCATGACTTACGGGTGGATGTCAACCGCCTGTCCAGATGGCGAGATGAGCAGACTGCACCCTCTACCTCGATCCCAGCCCAAGTTCAGGCTAACCCCAATAGCTCGAACCGTTATAGTTCTCAGCAGCACTTTGGTCAGGTATACTATTCAGCATCTCCTAAAACTGAACATGAGATTCTTTCATGTGACGAGGCCAACCACATGTCACTCAGGAGCGGAAGGACCGTGGTCGTACCTGACCAAGCGAGGGACAAAAGGAGGGGCATCTCTGGAGCTCTACCTGAGGAGTCTTCAGAGGACAAGGAGGAGATGAATCATATTTCAGAGCCCCATCAGCACCATTCGAGGATTTCCACTCAGGGAACCGAGAGGAGGAGGAGAGCAAGTATGCAGCATCGTCAGCATGGATATTCTTCTGAGTCTACGGAGGACCTTGCAGCTCCGATAGTGGCGGATACCACTCCATCTTCTATTCCACAACCTATAGTAGATAGTTTAGATTTTGAGTCCATGTTGCATCAAAAAGATTCTTGTATGAAGAACTCTGTTTCAGTTAATGCCAAGAATGATCTTTCAGTTCATGATTCAGACTCTTCATCCTCTGTTTCCCTAGCTTCAATCCCTTTCCCCCATGCTCTTACGGCATGAAAGCGCTTCAAAAAGATTCAGAAAGATGACCCCGATATGGCACGGTTTGTAAAGAAAACATCACAGTTAAGGTGCCATTTGATGAATATGTGGCTAACCATCCTGCATTCCAAAAATAACTTAAGGTGAGATGCACACCTACAAGGGTTAGCAGGAAGAAAGATAACCGAAATATAAAGACACATGTCTTATCAGTAGCCACAACCTATTGTCTCAAGAATCAGACTTTGCCAAAGAAAAAGAGAGGCATGGGTGCTCACTATGTGGAGAGTCGTATTAACGACATTGCGTTTGCACGCACACTCTTAGATAACGGTTCTTCGATCAACTTACTTCCCTTAGTATTATATCATAAATTGGAGTTGGGACCACTTCGCAAATCTAGAGCTTTACTCCAATTCGCAGATCGTTCGGTGAAGAGACCTAAGGGAGAAGTGAAGAACGTAGTTATCTCGATTGAGGGGCAGAACTATCAGGTGGACTTCACAGTCTTGGACATGGAGACCCACAATCATTGGAGAGAATCTCAGATCATTCTCGGGTGACCCTTCCTTAGGACCGCAGGCGCAGCTTTCGATTATGGTACGAGAATGATGATGTTCCGTTCTCCAGGTGGAGAAGTGAACCTTGAGATGAAGCAAACCAATTGTCAGCGACCTGATTCAGAGAGTAATACAGAGTACTCATCTTCAGAGGCAGATTGCAGTATGATTAACACAGTTGGGATTTGGGGACAGATTCCTTCAGGATAGAGCGAGACCCTTTCATCTGGAGAGGATATAGTGCATGATGTAGTTTACCAGGTGTTGTCTGATCTTGCTAAAGATGCATCAACCTATTCTCATGATGACTTAGATATCCATCCGGATCTGTCAGTACCATCCTCTTCGGAACAATCATGGGACATAGATGACGAGTCGGATGTGGCTTTTGCCGATTGTTTGGATATTTTTGACGATCTGACTCCCGATACTTCTGATTTGGTGGCGGAGTACTACTCAGCTTAGCCCACCTTCATACAGCACAGAACCAGATTCAGATTCAGTTCAGCCAGATTTGATTGATGATACCACATTGCCAGAAGTGAAATCACTACCTCTTACACTCAAGTATGCCTTTCTTGCGGGACCCAAAGAGAGATATCCTGTCATCATTAGCTCAGACTTGACTTTAGAACATGAGTCTAGGTTGTTAGAGGTCTTAGAGAGGAACCACAAAGCAATAGGCTGGACAGTGTCGGATCTCGTGGGAATCAACCCCGCTCTCTGTTCGCACCACATTTTTACTGAGGATAACGTGAGACCTTCCCGTGAGTTTCAGAGGAGACTTAACCCCAATCTACGGGAAGTAGTGAAGAAAGAAATTGAGAAATGGTGTAAAGCAGGGTTTATATATCCTATTTCTGACTCCAAGTGGGTGGCCCCGATTCATGTTGTCCCGAAGAAGTCGGGAATTCAGATGGTCACCAACGAGGAGGGGGTAGAGATCGCAACACGAGTACCTACATCGTGGCGCGTCTGTGTTGACTACATGTGCCTGAATGTCGTGACCAAGGAAGACCACTTTCCCTTGCCTTTTATTGATCAGATCTTGGAGAGACTGGCAGGGAAAGAGTTCTTCTGTTTTCTTGACGGGTACTCAGGCTACAACTAGGTGGCCATAGCCCTTGAGGAACAGGAAAAGTCTACATTCACATGTCCATTCGGTACTTATGCTTTCAGGCGCATGCCATTCGGGCTCTGCAATGCCCCAGGTACATTTCAGCGGTGCATGATAGCCATATTTGCCGAGATGGTGGGAGATTTCCTGGAAGTATTCATGGATGACTTCTCGGTCCATGGTGATTCTTTTGATACATGTTTAGAGCACTTAGACCGAGTCCTCACGAGGTGTAGAGAGGTGAATCTGGTACTCTCCTGGGAGAAGAGTCACTTTATGGTGACGAAGGGTATCGTGTTGGGGCATGTCATCTCCAAAAGGGGAATGGAGGTTGACCCTGCCAAGGTGGAGGTGATCAAGAAACTCGATCCACCTACCAACGTGAAGTCAGTGCGGTCATTCTTAGGGCATGTTGGATTCTATAGGAGATTCATTCAAGATTTTTCAAAGATCGCCAACCCACTGACTGAGCTCTTAGGGAAAGACACAGAGTTCGTTGTAGATCATAGGTGTCTGGAGGCCTTTGAGCTCTTGAAAAGGAAGATTTGTGCCTCGCCTATCCTACAAGCTCCTGACTGGTATCTCCCCTTTGAGATCATGACCGATTCTTCAGATTTTGCTATAGGAGTTGTGTTAGGACAACAACGAGAGGGGATTCCGTTTACGATTCACTATGCGAGCAAAGTATTAGATCCTACACAGAAAAATTATACAGTGACTGAAAAGGAAATGCTCGCAGTAGTATGGGCCCTCGAGAAGTTCAGATCATATATTTTGGGCTCGAAGGTGACAATTTATACTAATCACACAGCCATTCGATATTTAATGGAAAAGAAGGATACGAAGACGCATCTTCTTAGGTGGATTTTACTCCTCCAGGAATTTGATTTGGAGATAAAAGATAAACCTGGAGTGAAGAATGTTGTGGCTGATCACCTTTCTTGGATTGAACTTAAGGATTCTCCTGATCATGAGCGGATTAGAGAGACCTTCCCAGATGAGTCAATTTGTGTTATTGACTCCCTCCCGTGGTATGCCAACATGGTGAACTATCTTGTCTCCAAACAGGTTCCCCATGGTTGGACTAGGAGAAGCATTGATCGACTGAAGTCGGATTCGAGGAGATACCACTGGGACGATCCTTTCCTTTTCTGTGAAGGACCGGATTATGTTTGGAGAAGGTGTATTCCTCAGGAGGAATACCAGAGTGTCCTCACATATTGTCATTCACTTGAGGCTGGAGGACACCATTCGAGAAAGAGAACCGCTCACAAAGTACTTCAATGTGGATTGTATTGGCCGACCTTGTTTAGAGATGCCATTGATTTTGTACAGTCGTGCCCAATTTGTCAAAGGATGGGAGGGACAGTTGGACAGAGAGATGAGATGCCCATGCAACCGATGATTATTTGTGATGTTTTTGATGCATGGGGCATAGATTTTATGGGTCCCTTTCCCAACAGCCAAGGACATGAGTACATATTGTTGGCGGTTGATTATTTATCCAGGTGGGTGGAGGATATCCCAACCCGAATCGCAGACAGCAAGTCTTTCTGTAAGTTTGTGAGAGACCATATTATTGCTAAGTTCGGGGTGCCAAAAGTTTTGATATATGATGGGGGTAGCCACTTCGTGAACCGAGATATGATATCTTTAGATAAGGACTATGGATTTGAGCATAGAGTTACTAGTCCTTACCACCCACAGTCCAACGGCATGGCAGAGGTTTCGAACAGAGAGGTGAAGAGTATTTTGTAGAAATTGGTTCATCCCGATAGGAAGAACTGGTCTCAGGTCTTGGACCAAGTTCTATGGGCCTATAGGAAAGCCTACAAGACACCATTGGGTACTTCACCATTTAGAATGATCTATGGCAAGCCATGCCATTTGCCCACAGAATTGATTCATAAATCCGAATGGGCAATTAAGAAGATTAATTGGAGTTGTCACCTAGGGAAGCTTTGCCGAGACTTGAACTTGAACGAGCTCGTGGAAATCCGAAACAGGGCTTATGACAACAGTTTGATTTATAAGGACAAAGTAAAGAGATGGCATGATCAGCACATTAGGTGCAAAGACTTTGTCCCTTGGCAAAAGGTATGGTTGTTCAATGCCAGATTGAAAATGTTCCATGGGAAGCTCAAATCTAAATGGACGGGTCCCTTTGTGGTTAAGAAAGTGCACGAGAATGGAAGTGTAGAGATAGTTGATCTCACAGATGGTGCACAATCTCATGTGGTGAATGGACAACTGTTGAAGCACTTTGTTGATTCGAAAGAGCAGTTAGTCAAAGTCGAGGTCATCAACTTCATACAGAGTGAGCACAGGGCAGATACATCTTATTACTCTTCATGAAGATGCAGCATCAAGATTCAACATCTTAGAAGATTCAATCACTCTTGTACATATTCTCCCTTCTTTGTATATTCTCGAGACTACATCGGTTCTCACACTTACTCTTGTCCTATTCTTAGCCTGACCAAAGCCTAAGTATAGGGGGGACCGATGCCCGCCATGTGTATTTACTCATCATTTCTCCTCTTGACCTCGTCCGCCCCATTTTTGCTCTTCTTCTACACCTAGGGTGTCCAGAGCCTAAGTATAGGGGGGTGGATCGACTTCTATACTTTTTTATTATTTTAGTTTTCCTACGCTTAGTACAAGCTATGTCTTTTTGTCACCTGGTGCCATGAGGACATAGCACAAGCTAAGTATAGGGGGCGTGTATATATTACATATATACTTTACCCATAGCTCGTACTTTCACGTATTTTTGTATATATTAAACAATAATTATGGGGTGGGTTAAAAAAAACAAAAAAAGCTTTTTCCTAAAAAAACTCTTTAAAAAAAACTTTTTCAAAATAAAGTATTTTCTTATTTACCTATCTTTTTCAAAAAAAACTCTTCAAAAAAAAGCAAAACTTTTCTAACAAAAAAAAACTTCTTTGCCTTTGTTTGTCAAAAAAAACTTTTTGAAAAAAAAACTTTTTCTAAAACTTAAAAAAATCAATCAATCAACATAAAAAAACTATTAAAAAAAACTAACTAATAAGTTGGTTTAATCCCTGACACCATTCACTTTCACACAAGACTAGTGATGTTCAAGAACACTTGGTTTACGAGCTCTTGAGATTTTGAGTTAACCAGCCTTAGTCATTAGGGTCCTTGAACTTAATTATTCACATTTCCCTAGTTTGAAAGATTTGTGTGCTATATTGCATGCTTAGTCTCCACCTTAAGAATATGATCAGCACCTCACATACACGACTGCAGTTATGATGAGATGAGTTGAAATTTCACTTGAGGAACTGGGATGAGGGATTTGAGTTTGGACTTGATTTGATGATGCTCGAGGATTGGATAAAGTCAATGAAGGCTTCGTGAAACCTGAGTGTCAGTACATTTAGCCAGTATGAGAACATGGTTCTTGTACTATCTCTTGACATTTACCTATGTGCCAGGGTGTGATAAAATAAAAAAAATGCTAATCAGTGTGCGCCAACTCTTGGTAAAAGCAGTGGAGCTAGCCAAAAATACTACAAAGCCATGAAATGTCAAAGAAAAGCTCTCATTCCACAAAGTCAATTATCGAAAGAGCTTCCACCAAAGGCGAGCGCTCCCAACCATTTCAAAGTGTCCACTTGGACCACCGCTATTAGGACCAGGAGTCGGGCTTGCACAAAAAAGGGCTTTGCATCGTAAATGCTACAAGTCTGGGTGTAGAAGGTGATGAATCTGTGATTCATCACTCTAAAAGTTAAAAATAGAGCCTTGTTCCCGAGTAAATAGAGGCATATTTCCCTTTAATAATGCATAAATAGCATCCATGCATGCATACATAAATCAGGCATTTCATCACTCCATTAGCATTTAAATAAGAAGCCAAAATCCCTTCTAAAATATCCACTTATCAAAATAAACCCTTCCTTATAATATGTACTCCTTAGATAATAATATAGGGAAGAAACCAGAAACACCCCTTGTAAATTAGGCAATAAAGCCCTAGAACCCCTGGACCATAAAATACCCATTGATCCCTCATACCGACTCCAAAATAGGTCTACTCATTTTTAGAATAATACACATTAAAAGACCTTTAAAACAAGACTAATTTCATCTAATTTGGAACTCGTATGAGAAAGTTGGGTTTTTGGGCCTCTTTGTATACTACATGTATCTATATTTGTATCTTTGTATTTATGTATCATATTTGACCTCATTTCTGTCTTTGGTCAACATGAAACTTGTATACTCATCGAGATATACAACTTTCATGTTTTGAGTTTTTCCAAATTCGGCCCCCTTCTCTCTCTACCCTTATTTCTTTGTCCAGCCAATCACAGCAGGTCACGTGGCGCCATCTGGTTGCGCCACGCGGCCCGCTCCCATTGCCCAGGCCGCCGCACCTCTCAACTGTTGGATGGTCTTCCAGATCCAATGGCCAAACTGCATCCACGTACGCCTTTTCCCTCAACCATCAGATCAAGTCACCCGCCTCATCTCAATCGCTCGTTCGTGCCTCTTCCTCAGCACGCCACGTGGTGCTTGTTGTGCCCTTAGATGATGCACTTCATCCCTCCATCTCAACCGCTCAGCCCGCCGTGCATCGCAGCCCTTCAATCTTCCTCAGATTTGATCTCTGCCCCTCGTCAGCGCCCTCTCCTCCGCACGACACCTGGCGCCATCACGACCTTTGGATTAGGCCACTCCTGATGCAATCCACACCGCTCGTGCGTACCTCGCCCCCATCGTGCCACGTGGAGGGCTACTGACCCTCAGATCGTTTCACCTGGATCTAATCTTAACCGCTCCATCCCGCTTCGATCACCACCGTTGGATTACAAGATCCAACGGTGGAGACTTCGTCTTCCACCTCCAAGCGCCACTCTCTCCCACGTTCTCCGCCTTGCGGGAGGGGCACCCCCTTCCTATTCTTGGCCTCGCCTCCACCACCGTCAACGACCACCATCACCTCCATGTCCTTCCCCACTCATCCATCATCCTCGCCAGCCACTTCATTTCCCACGTCGACCGCCAACTATGCCCCACTACCTCCATGAACTTCGCTCCATCACCAGGCTGGTCATCTACTTCACCCTTTAAATACTCCACCACTGGCCATCGTCGCACCCATCCGCCACCCCTGAGAGACACCCCGAGCTTGGAGCTTCTGATTAGTGACAGTAATCGCACGATTCCTTGAGCGAAGACGGTCGTCTTCTCCGGCAAGATCCTCGACCACCGCCGAGTCGCAGCCCTCCTCCGCCGAGCCGCTGCTTGAGCTCAGGGACTCACCGCCCCTTCGAGCGACGATCTGGAACTCAAACTCGAGCTCAAAACCCCAGGTGAACACCTCCATCTTCATTCGATCTTCATTTTTTTTTCTTTTGATTTCTCGTTTTTTATCCGACGTCCCTCTTCATCGTCTCGCCTCGCTTCCACTCCGCCGAGCTCCGCGACGGGGTTCTCATCCTCGCGGACACCTTCCCGCCCTCAGACGCTTCATCTCACTGTCCATCAAATCCAGCTCCGCCACTTGGCCGCAGCACCATCGCCTGACCACCTCCCTCCGCCTTAGGCCTCACCAACCATCCACCCACCTCCATGATTGCACGCACGAGCTTCAGCTCCTCCTCTAACACTTGCAGGTACTACTTCTTCACTAATCGGAACTTCACCGGAGTTCTTTTCGAGCTTCGTCGCCAGCAACCTCCGACGGCCATCTCCAGCTCCTGAGACCACCAACATCTTCGCCGCATCGCCACGCAGCTTCTGGGATATCTCTGACACCTCGGAGAGCTTCACCGATACCTGTAGGGAAGGGCGGAGCAAAGGCCCCGTCGCCGGAGCTCCACCATCTCCTCCGCAGGCGGCGGAGGGCCATTGAAGGAGAAGCCCCAAATACCGTTCGATCACCTTGATCGAACGGTCGACTTCGTGCCACGTCGCCACTCAGCCACGCCTCATCGGTGCCTTTGGATCCTTCCCGATCTAACGACGCTTAGCCCGCCACGTCATCAACGTCTGGAGCAGCCAGGAGCCGTTGGATCAACTTAGATCTGACGATCTCTGATCGAGCCACACGTCAGCACCGACACCCCTTGGATCGATCTTGATCCAAGGGTCTTCATTACGCCACGTCGACGAAGACTGAGCCTATGACCCTCCAGCCGAACCTCCAGGAGCATCCGAGCAGAGCCCCGAGCCTCCGAAGCCACCCGAGCCTAGGCCGACCACGTGAGGAGCAAGTGTGGCCTGGGAATTTTACACAGAGGCCCTCGGGACTTTTTGAATTACAAAAAGGTCTCTGTGAAGTAGACCCTACGTGAGGAGCACGTGCCTGTGGAGAATTTGCACATCTTTCCCCTGCATTATAGGTAATTGCACTTAAGTCCCTGTCAGCATATTTCTTTTTTGTAATTTTATTTTCCTATATTGCAAATACACATGTGTCTTTGCACGCATCCCTAGGTCGCATTTTACATCATTTTTAAATTCCAAAAGTTGCATTTTGTTGAGAAACTTGTCCTCGATCTATTTGCCACTTGTCATATTTTTTTAATTACAATAGATTTGTAAATGAATTAATTGGTTGATTTGTGTAATATTTTGTCCAGTGAGACCTTTTAATTTATAATTAATTTTTTGTAGCTGCAAAAATTCTCAAAAATTCACAGTAGCTCTAAGATAGTGAACTTAACATTGAATAAAAATTTCATGTCATTTGCACACATATCGAGGCTTGAATAAATTGTTTAGTGATTTTCTTATTATTATTTTAATAAATTCACTTCTCATTGAAATTAAGGTTTGTCAATTTTTCTAGATTCCTTGTCATTAGAACTATCTAGGATAATTTTATTTCCTGAAAAAGATGTGATTGGTTATTTATTAAAAATAAATTAGTGAAAATCACCCTGTCTGCATATTTAATTCACTGTAATTTCATTTAGTGTCTAAAAATTCCAAAAACATTAGGGTAGCTTAGTTAATTCATACTTAATTATCTGGCCAATTTTCATACATTTTTGACTCCATTTGATATCTTAATTGAATTAACTTCTTATTGGCTTTCTGGTTGCATGTGTCCAGCATAGAAATAGAAAAAGACCAAAAAACATAATTCCCTGAAAATCCAACACTTGATCTTTGCTAAAATTTACCTAAGGAGACAGATGCCTCCCTGAGTTCAACCTTGGACACTACCAAGTAAAAAAATCACCGCTTGAAATTGACTCAAATCTAATTTAAGTGGTTTTTGATTAGCCCTCTCGTATCCAACTAAAACGAACGACATCTAATTAATTTGGACATTAACTTGACCGAGTTAACATAGGGTGCGGGGCGGTTATCAAAATGGCGCCCTTGCCGAGGAGGCACGACTTAGGTTTATTTTTTTAGTCTATAGCCGAGTGTTTGATTTTCTTTCCCCGGGTAGTCTGACCCCTGGTTTTCTTGTAATTATTTTTTCTCTCCTTTATCTCTTTGCATTATTTTATTTTTGTGTCACTCTCTGACCTCAATTTGTTTTTGTGTGAGGAACGCGCGGAGTCGACGACGCTTCAAGGATCTAGCATTTTAATTTTGTTGAGCGAAAGAGAGACTTTGTAAATTTTCATTTTAATTTCTTTATTTCTTTTTCGCATCATTTCCAGTGGTTCCTGTTCGGGTTCTCGCGCGTGTAAGTATAGTGGAACTGTGTCCCCGTGTGCTGTGTGGGTGATTGTAACCTAGCTTGCACTAGCGGCTCCCCGAGCCAATCTAGGAATTGCTTGTGCTCGTAATCATTAGGACCACACAACTCACTTAAAAGATGCACTTAGCCTGCAAAACTTAGCCAAAATAACATGTTCTTCACGCTAATAGAACTACTTGTCTAGGAGCGGCTTTCATCGCCTGCATTTGCATTTAGATAAAAGTTTTCAATTTTATTTTGCATCCTGCATAAAAAAGCGAAGGGATCACTGTAAGTCTCCTGACCTCAGCAAAACATCATTGTTTTATCATTGCATCGGCTCTTCTCGATTTCCCCCTCCGATTTTCATATTTAACGGAAATTGGGACTGTCCGATAGGCGTGCTGTGTGGTTGGACTTAATCAGTGATAACCTAACCTAAAACCGGGAGTGCTAAACATTATTGACGAAAAAAAAGGAATAAAATTTGGAAATTGTTTGCGGGAGATTAATCCCCGACCTTGTTTTCAGGCTGAGTGAGGGTACTTGAGTGTGTATGAACACCATAAGGCTGAGCTCAAATCCTCGCCTTCCATATCACGTTCTGAGTGATCCTAGCAAATATCACAAGTCGAATAATTTCATATTCATTGACTAGTACCAAGTAGCCTCCGCCTGTCTCAAGTAGATATGGGCGAAATTGCGGTACTTTGCGACAAGCTTCCAGTAACCCCAGGGTGAAGTTCCAGCCTTGTCAGCCTCTGCCTGCTTGCAGGTAGATAGCGGTGTGGTCATTGAATCCATCGACTTGGGATAGGAGCGAAGAAAGGAAGGACCGACGGTATCTTAGGCGACAGGTTAAACAGGGAAGACGCATCCGGCTCTGAGCCGACTTCCCTATAGGCCGCGTAATCCTTGCTATTTTTGTTTGAAAATCACACTTAAAAACCAAAAGATTAATTGGACTTGATTTCGAGTCCTTCACTGTGTTGAGTGTGAACCCAGGGTTCTTGGATTGATTTGTTTGCTTCAGGTAAAAGTAAAATCCTATCTTCTTCTCGCCATATCAAGATGAGCAACTGGGGAGATCTCGACTCTTTATTCACCAATCTCTCTATGAGTCCCCAAGTAACTCATCTTCATCGGCCCAAGCGCACCTTGGACCACCTAGGACTCATGACCCTCTTGAGTCATGGTTCCCTATCACCCAGGGTGGTTACTCTCAGACCAACCCTTTCCTCTCCTCCGAGATTATCGAGGAAGACCATTGCCTCGGTAATCCCTTCCTTGATTTGTCCTCTGACAACGATCTTATTTCCCACACAGGATTAGAGGACAAAATGCCGCCTAAAATGCCACCGGATGAGGAACAGACACGACAGATTCTTGCTTGCCTTGCCGAAGTCGAATAGAAGAATGCAGATCTCACGGCGCAGATGGGACATATCATTGTAGCAGGAGGAATCGACCGACCAATGGTCGATACCTACAACCCGGCGGAGAACGAGATTCAGAATTGGTTAGCACCAGCGGTTCCCGCCCAGGCATTTGAGCTGAAGCCCCACTTCCTTAGTCTGCTTCCAAAGTTCAACGGAAACATAAACGAAGAACCGTACACTTTCCTCCATGACTTTGAGCTGTTGTGAAACAATCTTAGCCATCCCAATGTTGGCCAAGATTATATTCGACTGAAGGCCACCCCTTTTGCCTTAGGAGATAAGGCTGCTCATTGGCTGAAGAACATAGGGGTGATATGTACTACCTGGATGCAGTTCAAGGACCTCTTCCTGAAAAAGTTCTACCCTCTCAGTAGGACTAATCAAATGAGAACAAATATCGCCAGCTTCTCCCAAGGACCTAGTGAACCCTTCCACGATGCATGGGATAGGTTCAATGACTTAGTGCAGAAATGCCCTTGCCACAACATTTCTAAGGCGATCCTAGTCCAGACCTTGTTCTGTGGTCTAACCCCGGAGATGTAGGGGTTAGTCAGTGCCGCCTGTGGAGGAAGCTATCTGAACAAAAACGAGCACGTTGTATGGAAGATCTTGGAGCAGATGGCGGAAACTGGCAGGTCACAGGCCACCAGGGCCTATACGTTGTCTCCCTCAATTCTATCCAACGAGACAACCTGAAGGACTGTAGCGGATCTGACCGAGGACCTCATCCCCAGCATGGGGATGATTGCCAACAAGCTTACCATTGTCAAGCAGATCCATAAGAGGGTCATTGACCTTGAGTCTCTCTCACGTCTACCAAAGCAAGTGGAGGAGCTCCCTGAGAAGGTAGCCAAGATGAAGCTACCTGCCCATTCTGCACCACCTGCACCTGTGCATCGAGTCCATCTTGTGAAGGAGCAGGCACCGGGGCCTCACAGTGGCTGGGTGGAGGATCAGACTTGCACCCAACAGGACCAGCATGCACCCCCACAAGCAGAGACCGGATACGAGTAGCCTCCGTAGGTGTTCGAGATCAACGGGCTGTGGTAGAGCTGTGACCCCGTTAGTAGACAGTCGGGGATGGGGAATGGTCAGCCTCACCGACCTTCCCCAGCATACCAAGGAACCAGCTCCGTCCCCGCACCGCGATTTCAGTCCAGGCCAGAACAAGTGTACCAGCCTCAGCAGCACCAGCAACAACAGTGCACATATCAGCAAGGCCCAGCACCGTTCCACCAACAGCAGCAGTATCGGCAGGGGCCAGCAGGGCCAATACCAAAACCTCGTCCGCACTGCAGCACGCCCAGCCCACCGAATTGGAGTCTCTCACCTTGGCGATCCAGACCCTGTCTTATAGGGTCCAACAGATGCAGAATGATTACCTAGACATGAGAACTGATATCAATCGGGTCTTTCGTACACAGGACCAACAGATGGTGCCAAAGACCCCAATTCCCGCACAGGTTCAGGCCAACCTGAACAGCTTACATCATGGCCAGAACTTACCTGAGATCAGGTATATTATTCAGATAATTATTTATCTGAACATGAGATCCTTTCGCACGATAATGTAAATCATATGTCCCTCAGGAGCGGAAGGACCGTGATCATACCTGTTCGGGCACGGGCACAGAAGGAAGGAGCCTCCGAGACTCTACCCGAGGAGAACTTGGAGGAAGAAGAGGAGGAGCATCACCACCACCATCGCTGGCAGAAGAAGAGGACATCTGAGTCCTCAAAGCAGCATTCTCACATCCGCATGGAGTCCGACGAAACCGATGAAGAGCCCGCACCTCCATCTGAGGAGGATCGTCCAGCAGTCGCAGAAGAAGCATCACCGGTTTCGCCTCAGCATTTTCTTTCCAGTCAGAGTCAGAGTCCTAGTTTGTTTAAGAGTCAGCGTCATATATAGAACTCAGTTCCCGAAGTTAATGAAAATCTTTCAGTTTCTGAACATGAGTTGGAGTCAATAATCCCTTTCCCCCGAGCTCTCAAGGGTGGAAAGAATAAAACCAAAAAAATCCAAAATGATGACCGTGAGATGGCAGAGTTCTGCAATAAACACATCAAGGTCACAATCCCTTTTGACAAGTACGTGGAAATGACCCCTGCATTCCAAAAATATCTTAAGGTGAGATGCACACCTACTAGGATTAGCAGGAAGACCAAGAGCCGTGTTGAGAAACACGTTTTATCAGTAGCCACGACTTGTGCAATAAAGAACTCGTTTCCAAGGAAACGAAGGGACGTGGTGCACATTATGTAGTGAGTCATGTTGATGACATCGCGTTTGCACGCACTCTCCTGGACAATGGTTCCTCCATCAATCTGATTCCTACAACCCTCTGTGAGCGGCTTAATCTCGGACCTCTTAGGAAATCTAGAGCCCTTCTATTGCTGATAAATCAACCAAGAGGTCCAAAGGAGAATTGAGGAACATTGTGATCAAAGTCGAGGGACAAGAATACATGGTGGACTTCACTGTCCTGGATATGGAAACCCCTCGTAATTGGAGAGACTCCCAGATCATTCTAGGTAGGCCCTTCCTCAGAACAGTAGGGGCCTTATTTGATTATAAGATTGGGAAAATTCAGTTCCAAACTCCTGGCGGAGATGAGGAACTCGAAATGAAGCAGACAAGATGGTAGAGACCGGATTCAGAATCCAGCACCGAGTACTCTTCTACCGGAACAGACTGCGAGCATGTAGACTTAGTTGGGCCATGGAGACAGAACCCAGCCAGCACCGATGCGTCCATCTCCTCCGAAGATGATCCAATACATGAGTCAGTCTGCGAGATCCTCAGGAACGAGTACAGCTCTGAACATGCATCACCCTACAGCTTTGATGACTTAGAGGCCCAATTAGGCATGTTAGTCCTTAGATCTTTAAGACAATCGGAAGATGAGGATGACAAGTCGGACGAGGCGTTTGCCGATTGTATGGAGACCTTTGACGATCCGAGTCCAGAGCCGAACTTGGTGGTAGCTATCACAGAGAACGATCCAGCCACTTCCAACACCGAGCCAGATCAGATTGATCCAGACTTCTTAGACGATAACACTATTCCTGAGATCAAACCTTTACCCACAACTTTAAAATACGCCTTCCTTGCGGAACAAGACAAGAAATTTCCGGTCATCATCAGTTTGCGATTGACCGAGGAGTAGGAATCTCGCTTGCTAGAGATCCTAGAGAAAAACCGCAAGGCGATAGGTTAGAGCATTTCCGATCTCCACGGGATAAATCCCGCTCTGTGTTCGCACCATATTTACTTGGAGAACGAAGCCAAACCCTCTCGTGAATTCCAACGCCGGTTGAATCCAAATTTACGAGAGGTCGTGAAGAAGGAAATAGAAAAATCGTGCAACGTGGTTTCATTTACCCAATTTCCGACTCTAAGTGGGTAGCCCCAATCCATGTTGTCTCGAAAAAGTCGAGAATTCAGATGACCACCAACGAGGACGGAGAGGAGATCGTGACGAGAGTGCCCACGTCGTGGCGTGTCTGTATGGATTACAGACGCTTGAATGCCGCGACGAATAAGGATCATTTCCCCCTGCCATTCATTGATCAGATCTTAGAGAGACTAGCGGGGAAAGAGTTCTTCTGCTTCTTAGATGGGTTCTCAGGCTACAATCAAGTAACCATAGCTCCGGAGGACCAGGAAAAGACCACATTCACATGCCCCTTTGGTAACTATGCTTTCAGGCGCATGCCTTTTGGGTTATGCAATGCTCCAGGTACTTTCCAAAGGTGCATGATTGCTGTATTCGCCGAAATGGTCGGCGAATTCCTGGAAGTCTTCATGGATGACTTCTTGGTCCACGACGATTCCTTCGATTCCTGTCTTAGGAATCTCGACCGAGTCCTCAAAAGATGTTGTGAGGTTAAATTGGTGCTCTCCTGGGAGAAAAGTCACTTCATGGTGACGGAGGGCATAGTGTTGGGGCATGTCATTCCAAGAGAGGATGGAGGTTGACCCTGCCAAGGTGGATGTGATCAGACGACTCCAGCCACCAACCAACTTTAAGCAGTTGCGGTCGTTCCTCGGGCATGTTGGATTTTATCGAAGATTCATAGGATTTTTCTAAGATTGCCCGACCGCTAACTGAGCTTTTAGTCAAAGACATGGAGTTTATTGTTGATCACAAATGTCTTGAGGCCTTTAAGCTATTACAGGGAATGATAATGGACGTGCCCATCCTACAAGCCCCAGATTGGTCTCTACCTTTTGAGATCTTGACGGACGCCTCAGACTATGCTGTTGGGGCTGTGTTAGGACAAAGAAGAGATGGCGTCCCGTTCGCAATTCCCTACCCAAGTAAAGTGCTTGACACCGCTTAGCGTAACTATACAGTTACGGAAAGGAAATGCTTGCGGTAGTGTTTGCCTTGGACAAATTCAGATCTCACCTAATTGGATCCAAGGTAACTGTGTTCACTGACCATACGGCACTACGATATTTGATGGAGAATAAGGACGCGAAGGCGTGTCTTCTTCGATGGATTTTACTTATCCAGGAGTTTGACTTGGACATCCATGATAAACATGGAAAGAAGAACGTAGTGGCCGATCATCTCTCTCGTCTCGAAGATCTTAATACTTCTGAGGATTCACCAATTCGAGACTCCTTCCCTGACGAGTCGATTTTTGTTATCGACTCACTCCCATGGTACGCCAATATCGTGAATTATCTTGTCTCCAAGAATGTTCCCGAAGATTGGCCCAAGAGCCAAATTGACCGACTGAAGTCGGACGCTAGACACTACCATTGGGAGGATCCGATCCTTTTCTTTGAAGGACCGGATTGTGTCTAGAGATGATGTATTCCTCAGGAGGAATACCAGAGTGTCCTTTCTTTATGCCACAGCTTAGAGGCAGGAGGACATCACTACGGAAAAATGACCGCATGGAAGGTACTTCAGTGTGGCTTCTACTGGCCGACTCTGTTTCGCGATGCCACTGCCTTCGCGAAGTCGTGCCCAGTATGCCAGAGAATGGGAGGAACCGTCGGTTCCAAGGATGAGATGCCAATGCAGCCAGTCATCATTTGTGATGTCTTTGACGCCTGGGGCATCGATTTCATGGGCCCATTCCCTGTTAGCCACGGGTTCAAATATATCCTTCTTGTGGTTGATTATCTATCTAGATGGGTGGAGGCTATCCCGACCCGATCCACAGACAATAGAACTGTCTATAAATTCATCAGAGAGCACATCATCTCTAGGTTCGGGATCCCCAAAATGATGATATCAGACGGGGGTAGCCACTTCGTGAATCGGGAGGTGAAGAAACTCCTGAAGGACTACGACATTGAACACCATGTCGCGAGTCCTTACCACCCACAAACCAATGGTATGGCTGAGGTGTCAAATAGGGAGGTGAAACCATATTGCAAAAGCTTGTCAGCCCGGACAGGAAGGATTGGTCTCAGATCTTGGATCAAGTCCTCTGGGCGTATAGGACGGCTTACAAGACACCGTTAGTCACCTCCCATTCCGAATGGTATTCGGAAAGCCGTGCCATTTGCCGGCAGAGTTAGTGCACAAATCAGAATGGGCAATCAAGAAGGTCAACTGGAACACGCACCTTGGGCAGAAGTAGAGAGACATGGATCTGAACGAGCTCGTGGAAGTCAGAAACTGCGCATATGACAACAGTTTGGTGTACAAGGACAAGATGAAGCGTTGGCATGATAGATATATTAGACGAAAGACTTTGTTCTTGGACAAAAGGTATGGTTGTTCAATGCTAGGCTGAAGATTTTCCAAGGCAAGTTGATGTCTAAGTGGACGGGCCCATTTGTCGTCCGTACGGTGCATGATAGTGGATGTGTCGAGATTTCAGATCTCACAGATGACGCACCGACATTCCTAGTGAATGGACAGCTGTTGAAGCACTTTGTCGAATCCAATGTGCAGTTAGTCCATGTTGAGGAGATTGTATTCATACGCGAGACAGATACAACAGATACACCTCAAGCTGTGTATGAGACCTTGCAGCAGTGAGCCCTAGCAATCCGCAGCATCTTGAAAGATTCAGACCGACTCATCTGTATATATCATCATTCTTGTACATCCTATCCTTTCTCCCACGACTCTGGTAGACCCTCCCCGCTTCATTACATCATTATATTGGATTATACTTAGGATAATCGTATCCTAAGTATAGGGGGGAGGAGTCACTTGAGTCGGTTCTCTGTACATTCTCCAGATCACATTGGTCCTCATACTCACTTCCGTCCTATACTTAGGCTGACCTGAGCCTAAGTATAGGGGGGACCGATGCCCGCATTGTATATTCATCCACTTCTCTCCTTGACCTCGTCCGCCCTACTTTTTGACTTTCTTCTACACTTAGGCTGCCAGAGCCTAAGTATAGGGGGGCCGGTCGATTTCTATACATTTCTCTTTCTCTTTAGCTCTCTTACGCTTAGCACGAGCTATTTCTTTTTCCTCGCTCTTCGTGCTCTGAAGAAATAACACACGCTAAGTATAGGAAGCGTGTATATATTACATATATACTTTACCCATAGCTCATACTTTCACGTACTTTTGTATATATTTTACAATAATTACGGGTGGGTAAAAATTGAAAAAAAATGTGTGTATATACTTGTATAATACTCTTATAAATTGTGTAAAATAGGAGGTATACCAATGAAAAAAATGAATAAAAAAATGAAAATAGCTTCTTATTTACTCTTGCATATCATCTCTTCATCTAAAAAGAAGAGAAAAAGAGTCTTGCATTTTCATTCATCTTCATAGCATGACATCTCATCTGCATACTTTGCATATGCAAAGTGAAAAGCTAGTGGGTTTTGAATCAAGTTATGAGTAGATATTGAGGATGGACTTGGTTTAACCTTAATCCACCTAATTTCAGAGGAACCTTATAGGAACTGGAGTTAAGATTTCTCAGGTCAAGTGACTTAATTCTTTGAGTCCACAAGTCTATGTTCACATGTCATCTTGATTAGTCTATGTAGAATATCTCGTGCACACGCAGGATTCTTATAGACAGTGACCTAACTTGGACAAGTACAATGCACGTAGCTCTTCATTGATGAGATGGTGAAGAGGTAGAATCCTTTAGCTCGGAGTAGCACACGGGTGGAAACATCCGTCCTCCTCTAGGGAGGGTAGTGCATCTCAACCTAGTCTGGTGGTGTTGACATCTAAGGACAAGATGTTGTGGGTTGCAATAATGCTTCAAAAGAGGGATAGTCTACTGGCTCAAGAGGAAAAACTCCTGATGTACATGCTGCACCTTGTATATAGTTCCCAAAGAAAAGAAGAAAAAGAAAAAAAAAGAAAAAAATGCAAGAACTCCAGAAAAAATAGACATGCCAAAACAATATATATATATATATATATATATATATATATATATATATATATTGCCTGTCGGAGTATGTATATTAGCAAGAAGTCTGCAGCTGGATGACTTGGCTACACCGGTCAGGCATCCCGGGATAGATAGCTACACTGGGTACCGTCCATTCTTTTCTCTACCCCCTCCTCTTGTGCTGGTCGCACTAGAACTTAGAATGGAATACCCCGCTCCGCGAGAAAAGAGTTACTGGACCGGGTTATTTGAGTTACCTTGTTAGAGGAGGCTGGTTCTGAACCATTTTTGATGTGGAGAGTTACATTTCACTTACACAGTACAAGTAAGAATCATCGACATCAGAAATTTGCGTCTGAGGATTTGTTCTGACCTGACTATTAAGGAGTCTTGAATAGAAGACTTGTGGAACTTGAAGTCTATTAGGTCTTAAGTTCAGGTCCAAATAAGGTTCTGCCACACAATTAATCCAAAGGCCGAGTCAAGCTCCATTTTTAACTTTTGTTCATGACCTTGGTATGGAACCTAAATCATTTTACTCTTGCATTTCATTTAGTTGCTCGGAGACGAGCAAGGTTTAAGTATAGGGGGGTGATGAATCTGTGATTCATCACTCTAAAAGTTAAAAATAGAGCCTTGTTCCTGAGTAAATAGAGGCATATTTCCCTTTAATAATGCATAAATAGCATCCATGCATGCATACATAAATCAGGCATTTTAGCACTCCATTGGCATTTAAATAAGAAGTCAAAATCCCTTGTAAAATATCCACTTATCAAAATAAACCATTCCTTATAATATGTACTCCTTAGAAAATAATATAGGGAAGAAAGCTAGAAACCCCCTTGTAAATTAGCCAATAAAACCCTAGAACCCCTGGACCATAAAATACCCACAGATCCCTCATACCAACTCCAAAATAGGTCTACTCACTTTTATAATAATACACATTAAAAGACCTTTAAAACAAGACTAATTTCATCCAATTTGGAACTTGTATGAGAAAGTTGGGTTTTTGGGCCTCTTTGAATACTACATGTATGTATATTTGTATCTTTGTATTTATGTATCATATTTGACCTCATTTCCGTCTTTGGTCAGCATGAAACTTGTAGATCTCATCGAGATCTACAACTTTCATGTTTTGAGTTTTTCCAAATACGCCCCCTTCTCTCTCTACCCTTATTTCTTTATCCAGCCAATCACAGTAGGCCACGTGGCGCCATCTGGTTGCGCCACGCGGCCCGCTCCCCTTGCCCAGGCTGCCACACCTCTCAACCGTTGGATGGTCTTCCAGATCCAACGGCCAAACCGCATCCACGTACGCCTTTTCCCTCAACCATCAGATCAAGTCCCCGGCCTCATCTCAATCGCCCGTTCGCGCCTCTTCCTCAGCACGCCACGTGGCGCTTGTCGTGCCCTTGGATGATTCACTCCATCTCTCCATCTCAACCGCTCACCCCGCCGTGCATCGCAGCCCTTCGATCTTCCTCAGATCTGATCTCCGCCGCTCGTCAGTGCCCTCTCCTCCGCATGACACCTGGTGCCATCACGACCTTTGGATTAGGCCACTCCTGATGCAATCCACACCGCTCGCGCATACTTCGCCCCCATCATGCCACATGGAGGGCTCCTGACCCTCAGATTGTTTCGCCCGGATCTAATCTTAACCGCTCCATCCTGCTTCGATCACCACCGTTGGATCACAAGATCCAACGGTGGAGACTTCGTCTTCCACCTCCAAGCGCCCCTCTCTCCCACGTTCTCCGCCTTGCGGGAGGGGCACCCCCTTCCTATTATTGGCCGCGCCTCCACCACCGTCGATGACCACCATCACCTCCACGTCCTTCCCCACTCATGAATCATCCTCACCACCCACTTCATTTCCCACGTCGACCGCCAGCTACGCCCCACTACCTCCATGAACTTCGCTCCATCACCAGGCCGGTCATCTACTTCACCCTTTAAATACTCCACCACCGGCCATCGTCGCACCCATCCGCCACAACTGAGAGACACCCCATGCTTGGAGCTTCTGATTAGTGACAGTAATCGCATGATTCCTTGAGCGAAGACGGTCGTCTTCTCCGGTGAGATCCTCGGCCACCGCCGAGTCGCAGCCCTCCTCCGTCGAGCCGCTGCTTGAGCTCAGGGACTCACCGCCCCTTCGAGCGACGATCTGGAACTCAAACTCGAGCTCCAAACCCCAGGTGAACACCTCCATCTTCCTCCGATCTTTATTTTTTGTTTTTCTTTTGATTTCTCACTTTTTATCCGACGTCCCTCTTCATCGTCTCGCCTCGCTTCCACTCCGCCGAGCTCCGCGACGGAGTTCTCATCCTCGCAGACTCCTTCCTGCCCTTAGACGCTTCATCTCACCGTCCATCGAATCCAGCTCCGCCACTTGGCCAGAGCACCGTCGCTAGACCACCTCCCTCCGCCTTAGGCCTCGCCAACCATCCTCCCACCTCCACGATTGCACGCACGAGCATCGGCTCCTCCTCTAACACTTGCAGGTACTACTTCTTCACTAATCGGAACTTCACCGGGGTTCTTTTGGAGCTTCGTCGCCAGCAACCTTCGATGGCCATCTCCAGCTCCTGAGACCACAAACATCTTCTCCGCATCGCCACGCAGCTTATGGGATATCTCCGACACCTCGGAGAGCTTCACCGATACCTGTAGGGAAGGGCGGAGCAACGGCCCCGTCGCCGGAGCTCCACCATCTCCTCCGCAGGCGGCGGAGGGCCATTGAAGGAGAAGCACCAGATATCGTTCGATCACCTTGATCGAACGGTCGACTTCATGCCATGTCGCCACTCAGCCGCGCCTCACCGGTGCCGTTGGATCCTTCCCGATCTAACGTCGCTTAGCCCACCACGTCATCGACGTCTGGAGCAGCCAGGAGCCGTTGGATCAACGTAGATCTGACGATCTTTGATCGAGCCACGCGTCAGCACCAACACCCCTTGGATCGATCTTGATCCAAGGGTCTTCATTACGCCACGTCGACGAAGATCGAGCCTATCCCCGAACCTAGGCTCGGACTACCCGAGGCTAACCGAGCCTCCAGCCGAAACTCCAGGAGCATCCGAGCCGAGCCCCGAGCCTCCGAAGCCACCTGAGCCTAGGCCGACCACGTGAGGAGCACGTGCAGCCTGGGAATTTTACACAGAGGCCCTCAGGACTTTTTGAAATTACAAAAAGGTCCCTATAAAGCAGACCCCACGTGAGGAGCACGTGCCTGTGGAGAATTTGCACATCTTTCCCCTGCATTATAGGTAATTGCACTTAAGTCCCTGTCAGCATATTTCTTTTATGTAATTTTATTTTCCTGTATTGCAAATACACCCCTGTCTTTGCATGCATCCCTAGGTCGCATTTTACATCATTTTTAAATTCCAAAAGTTGCATTTTGTTGAGAAACTTATCCTCGATCTATTGTGCCACTTGTCAGATTTTTGTAATTATAATAGATTTTTAAATGAATTAATTGGTTGATTTGTGTAATATTTTTCCCTGTGAGACCTTTTAATTTATATTTAATTTTCTGTAGGTCCAAAAATTCTCAACACAGTAGCTCTAGGATAGTGAACTTAACATTGAATAAACATTTCATGTCATTTGCACACATATCGAGGCCTGAATAAATTATTTAGTGATTTTCTTATTTTAATTTTAATAAATTCATTTCGCATTGAAATTAAGGTTTGTCAATTTTGCTATATTCCTTATCATTAGAACTATCTAGGATAATTTTATTTCCTCAAAAAGATGTTATTGGTTATTTATTAAAAATAAATTAGTGAAAATCACCATGTCTGCATATTTAATTCACTGTAAATTCATTTAGTTTCTAAAAATATCAAAAAAATTAGGGTAGCTTAGTTAATTCATAGTTAATCATCTGGCCAATTTTCATAATTTTTGGACTCCATTTGATATCTTAATTGAATTAACTTCAAATTGGCTTGTTGGTTGCATGTGTCCTACATAGAAATAGAAAAAGACCAAAAAAATAATTCCCTGAAAATCCAACACTTGATCTTTGCTAAAATTTACCTAAGGAGACAAATGCCTCCCTGAGTTCGACCTTGGACACTACCAAGTAAAAAAAACCACCGCTTGAAATTGACTCAAATCTAATTTAAGTGGTTTTTTATTATCCCTCTCGTATCCGACTGCAATGAACGATATTTAATTAATTTGGACATTAACTTGACCGAGTTAACATACGGTGCGGGGCGGTTATCAGATGGTATGATAGGTACTCAAAAAAGGCACACCCTGGTGTACTCCCAAGAAAACAAGTGCAGACGGCTCCAACTTCTCTTGACGGGCGCACTGATCAACACCAAAAAAATATGCGTTGAGTAATAAGGCACTAGAGAGGATCCTTATTCCAATGAGAGGGAGAGAAGAAATGACACAATCCAATGCCCTCCATCAACTGGCCTTCCATCTACACTTTTTAGTCTGACAACTAAAGAGACGATGAATTGGATGCAAGAAATGGTTTATTCCCAAGTGTTGAAGATCGGGTTCTTAGGAGAGTCTCTTGGACTGGAACCTTGGGTGACGTTGTGACTCTACTCTTGTAAATGCGGTCAACACTTAAAGTCATATCCATTATATATATGTATACAAAGAGAGTCTGGTGATTAGGGGAATTGGGTACCTTTTGACTAGAGCTTGTTCCAGCTTAGAATTTTAGGATCTCTAAAACCGAGAATTCTTGAACGGATCAAGTCTTGTATTCACATGCACAGTCAGGGGTTAACCCAACCTATTCATTCTTTATTTGCTCGAGGACTAGCAAAGTTTAAGTATAGGGGGTGATGAATCCACGATTCATCATCGCAATATCTTGATCTTAGCAAAATCCCTGAGTAAAATCCCAAATAAATGTCCATAAAATCCATAAATTAACAAAATGACTCTTGTAAATAAAATACACTAATTACTATATATAAGATTGTACAAAATGAATTAACAATAAAAACCCGCAAAAATAAAGGACTTTTATACTTGTAAATAGCCCAAAATTTCATGTATTTTTAATAATTTCATTTCAACTCCTTTTTGCCTAATTCTTTCTCTAACTTATTTATAAAAATGTATATAAAAATACAAAAATTACAAAACAAATTTTACCTCAAATAAATGCTCCTATATCCCAAAGAGAAAAAGTTGTAAAGTCCAACTTCCAAGCTAAATTCCCGCTCCGTATGAACTCCAAATTCACCAAACTCACTTTTAAAGTTCAAGTTACAAAATTATCTATCCAACGGAAGTGGTTTCATTAAAATCGGAGCTCATATGCAAAATTTGGGTTTTGGGACCTAGATGTATATTGTACATTATGTATATATTCATTCTTTCTTCATTTTTTATTTTACCTTTCTTAATTACTAAAAATCCAAAAAAATCGTACTTGTGTTGTATTTTAATTGTAGTATTTTATTGTATTTTTTCTGTTGTAAATATCTCTTATTAAAAAGAAAAAAAATTACATATTAAAAAAGTAAAAAAATGTACATGGTGTTTTGTCTTCTTTTGTAAATTCTCCACTATTTTTTTTCTTCTCTTTTATTCTATTGTAATTAAAGTAGCCTACTTTATTTTATATTATTTATTTATTTATTTATTTTACTTTCTCTACAATAACCACCAATTCAACTCCATTATTCCACCATTTTTTCCAACTTCCCATTCAACTCCATTAATAATACAACCTCCCATTCAACTCCACCACTTTGATAACCTCTCATTACATTGTCTTTATATACATGTCATTCTCCTCATTTTTGCCTTGGATCCATCTTTCTGTGAGGAGAGCCTAGTTCCCAGAGTTGAATCGGTGATAGCGACACAACTGCGGTCGAGCGACGACGGCCCTCTCTCCGGTTAGATCCGTTGGCTTTTTGGCCAACATCGCAGCCGCCTCCGCTTGCTACTCGAGCTCATCGCTCGGCGGCGATTCGAGCAAAGACCGTTCTCTCGCGAGCACACCATAGGCGATCGCGTTCATCTTAGGTAAAATTTCCCTTCATTTTATCATCGTTGTTGTTTTTTGCATTTTTTATATCACATCAAATTCACCATATTTTTTATCTTTTACATGTCATCACAATCATATCATTATTTCCACCACCACCATCACACCATTTTTCCTTCATTTGTTTAGTTTATCATCATCACCACCACCAACCCATCTTATATTTTTTTATCATATTTCCTGTTTAAAAAAAATTTAAAAAAAATTAAAAAAATAAAAAAAATCTTTTTATTATTATTACATCAGAAAAAAAACAAAAAAAAAACAAAAAAGGAAGGAGCAGCAGGCGTTCTGTCGCCCGCCGCACCTCCCCTCCACGCCACCACAGCGGCCGCCGCTGCGCTCCACCTGCCAGCGGCCACGCCGCCGCGGCCTCCACCGTCTTCTCCACCGCGCGGCCGCGTGTTCAAGGCTCCTGTGCCACCGACCGCGGCCACCCGCATTCCAGGTCACCCACCCGAGCCAGCCGCCCCTCCGCACGCCTCCTTCGAGCTCCCGGTGGCTCGTCCTCGCCGCCCCTCCGCCGTCCTCCGCCAGTGCGGCGGCCCTCCTCGCGGCCGCGTGCGGCGCCGCCCTCACCGCCGCCGTCACCATCCTTTTGGGTTCATCTCCCATCGGCTCCAAGAAGAAGAAAGGTATCTTTTTGCTTTATTTTTTTATTGTAAATATTGCACATTTATCCTCTTAAGTTTACGTAATTTCAATTTAGTCCCTGTACATACTTTTGTTGTAAATTTTGTTTTTTTTCTAAATATGCGTAGAGACCCCTATGTTTGTATTTTAATTTGACATCATTTATGCATTTTTTTGTTCAATAAAAAATGCCTCTGTGATGAGCAACTAATTGTCTACATTTTGACTATTTATTTGTATTTTTGTGAGTTGTGGGTAAACAATTAAAATTATGTAACTGAAATTCTGTATATTTTACCCATTTTGAGCACTTAAATTCAAATCTAACTCACGGTTGCTCCAAAAATTCCATAAAAATTTAAGATGATGCCTTGAAGAGAGAGTAACTTACTGTCCAAATATCATCTAAAATGGAGTTGTCATGCTCTGAAAATAAATTATAGAGTATTTTTAGTATTTAATTTTTAATTAAATCCACGTATATCCTTTTTGCAAAATTTCAACTCTACTGGATTTCTTATCTAAATATCTTTCTGAAATAATTCGCACTCTGATTAATTTGACAATATGGATTTATTAGAAATTATTTACTCATTGCCACTCTATTTTCACTTAAAAATCCATAAAAAATTCATAACCTGTCAAAAAATTCCAAAAAAAATTATTGTAGCTTCCTTGCATCATGTTTATATTTCAGTAAATTTTTCATAGTTTTTGCTTTCTGTTTGTGTGAAAAATTGCGAAAAAACCCATAAAAAGTATGCATTTTTAGTTATTGCATTTTAACCCCTAAAAATACAAAAAAATATGTTTTGTGTTCCTCACTGAATTAAGATCTTAGGAAAAATATAGTTTGCTTGAATTGGACTAATTTTCCATTAAAATTAATTTGGCCAATTGTGTGATTTCTTAATGGCTTGATTCACCCGCATTTTGTATTTGACATTCATTTTGCATTAAAAAAGTACAAAAAAATCACATTGGAAATCTAAAACTTAATTTTCAAATTATTCCCAAAGTTGTTCCTTTGCCTCCCTGAGTTCGACCCCAGACTTGTCCGGGATATAAATTAAGCCGAGACACTCTTCACAGAGATCCTTCTCTCGGTTCTGACCGAATCGCTAGGTACACGTATTACAACGAACACGAATTAATCTTCATATTTAGAGGCTCGTCAGGGGCGGGCCGGTATATCTTTTTCTTTTCTTTTTACTCTCTTATGCTTAGCCGGAGATAGGTCTTCTCTACGCTTCCTGCGCTCTAAGAACACAACACTCGCTAAGTATAGGGGGTGTATATATACTATGTATATATTTTACCCATATCTCGTACTTTCACGTAAGTCTATATGTATTTACGGGGTGGGTAACTAAGTTGAAAAAAAACAAAAAAAGAGTTTTTTCTGCTAACACTGATTGTGTCCAAACCTTTTTTTTTTGAGAAAATGGCTTATTATTCATTTTTTCATAAAAATCTCAAAATAAATCCTTGAATAAAAAAATAAAAAAAATTCAAAAGTAGAAAAAAATCGTGTTTGCATTTCACACACCTGCACTTCATCCAGCATTACATACATTACATTGGTGAAAAGCCCTTGGGTTCTGAACCGAGTTATGAGTAGAAACCGAGAGTGATCTGGACTTGACCTTAATCTACCTAATTTTCAGAGGAACTTCACCGAGAAATAGGACTATAGAAGCTTCAGGTCTTTGACTTAATTCTTTGGGTTCTACATAATAATGTGCACAATTTGACTCTTAGTGTCTAACATGATCTCTTCATTCTTGGTACGACTCTATAATCGGGAATTAATTTGTACTATCTTACTATGCAATTAGCTCAACTCAGACGGGGTGTTGGAAGACTGTGTGAGTTTCTTTTCTGGTAGAGTGGACATCTAAAGACCAGAGTACAAGTTGAAATAAAGCTTCGGAAAAGGGATTGACAGCTGGGCACAATTTTTTCTAAGACCCCAAAACATGTAAGGAAAAAAAGATTCGATATCCCTAGGGGCACAACAAGACCCTTGCAGAGCTAACAAATATCCAAATACAAAGAAGCCTACTATCAAATAAATATTTTACCAAAAAAAGGTCCAGGCTTCAAGAAAACTTACAGATCTTGGCGGAGACTTGTCTAAACTGGTCGGCTTCACAAGGAGAGGTGACTACACTGGCCACCCTCCAGTTATTTTCTCCTTCTTCTAATTTCTTCCTATATTCAATTGTGAACATAGCGCAACAGACCTTTGAAGGAAATACCTGACTCCCTGAGGATGAGTTACTTGACAGGAGGTTTGCATGTTAGATCGGCATTCTGGATGGGAAGAGCTAAAACTTTTCACACACATGAGTCGATTGTTCAATGTTCATGGTGTACGCTTTGGGAGGAAGATTGATCTAAGATGACTTCTGAGCCAAAACTGTGACAATGATGTATAGAACTTGAAGGCTGTTGATTTTAAAACTCTAATTCTCACAGAAGTTCTGCCACACTAATAATACAAAGGTTAAGTCTAGTTTCATTTTCACCTTCTGTTCATGGTCTTGGTAAGGAACCCAATCCATTTCACCTCATTGCATTGCTTTTGATGCTCAGGGACGAGCATGGTTTAAGTATAGGGGGATGATGAATCTCAGATTCATCACTCTAAAAATGATGAATTAAGCTCAAATCCCTAAAATTCATTGGCATTTCTTCAGTTATTCTGCATAATTAGCATCCATGCATGTTTTGATAAGAATGGCATTTTATCCGTTATTATTGCAGAAAATAAGAAGCAAAAAATCACAACCCAAATGACCTGTAAAATAGCTTAACTTCTTGATTTTTTACTAATTCATGCTAACTCCAAAAAACCTGAAACTACCTCCATTGTGTACTTATCACTGATAAGAATAAATGAAAAATATAAAAAATCACTAACCTAAATAAGTGGACCAAACACCCAAACCCCAGTTCTAGTATTTTTCAGACTAAAACCTTGATATCTTCCTCATCCAGAGTCCGATTTGATCCTACTTACTTTTGAAGTAAGGTATATTCAATTACCTTCAAAACAAGACCAAGTTAAAGTGAATAAGAGCTCATATGTGAAAGTTGGGTTTTGGGTTTCTTTTGTACATTTTGTATTTTAGCAATTTGTGACCTATTATTTTATGTATATAATTAACCCATTTTATTTTATTTTTTAATTTGTCTTCTATGATAAAAGTTTTATTAAAATACACAAAAATCTAAATCCAAAATGAGCTTGAAATCAAAGAAACTAATTGAGTCTGAGTCTTCACTAATTGTTTGTACAAAAATTATCTTTTCCGTATTTATTTTTATTTCTTATTTTTTTATATAATAAAAATCCAAAAAAATAAATTAATGTGTAACTATTTATCTTTGATTTTATCCTATTTTCCTGATTTTTATCTTGTTTAAAAATGACAAAAAATTATAAAACCTAAAAATCAAGGTATTTTATGTACATAGGATACCCCAAAAATATCAATTTGTGCAAATGATCGATTTTAATTTTGGTCTGATCATGAAAGTTGTAGATCTCATCGAGATGAACAACTTGCATGAAGATTTTTTTTATCTGAGGTCATTTACTATTTTTTACGTATTTATATTTGTATGTATTTTTTTATTTTTTCTAGGGCTAACACGTAGCCACTCCTGGAGTCACCACGTGTCACCCATTTTTAGAGGTCTTTATGTTTCCTTTTTATTAAAAAATTAAAATAAAAAGCCTCGCACATGCGGAGCGCGTGCCTCCTATGCATGTGCCCTACACGTGCTCCAACCGCCTTCCCTCAATGCCACATGGCGCTCATCTGGTCGTCCGATCTCGGCCGATCGGACGACCGCTGGTCATCTCCCCCTTTCCCAGTCGGGAGGCGGTGCCACCCCTCAGATCCCGCCACCGCCTTCCCAATCTAGCCGCGCCGCCTCCTCTGCGAATCGCTGCTCTGCCCGCAACCTTTCTTCCATAGCTGTCGCCCCAATATCGTCTCCTCATTGAATCTCCCGAACGACCACCTTCCATATCCTCATCAGAATCAAATCACAGACGTCGAATCAATCAGCCTCTAACTTCTAAATTGTTTGCCGACCTCCATCCCTATTTAACCTTCACCAACGCTCCTTGCCACAACATCCGCCGACTGATGCTCGAAGGAATTACCAGCCAGAGGTGACAGCTCCACACCCCGACGACACGGCAAGATCCGAGGGTTTATCCCTCGTTGCAGAGCGGCCAACCTCCTGCATCGTGTTGTTGAGCCCACGTTCGTTCCACCCCCATACCCCCAACATCTCACCACCATCAGAGCTTAGCTCCTCTGCCTCGACTCCAGCCACTCCGATTCACCACTCCAACTGCCTCTCTCGACATCCATACCCAGCCACCTGCTCCAACTCCAGGACGATCTTGCGACGCCGCTCCTCCTTCGAAGGCCGCAACCCCGAATCCAGTCCCCAACCACCCGATCTAACTCTAGGTGGACCTCCATAGCACTGCCCCACTCCGCCTAGACACCACCAATGCCATGACTATAGACGTTGCTCAACCGCCTCTGCCTTTGCCGCTCCTCCACGTGCCACCGGAGAGCGCGACTCTGCCACTAAAGGAGCATAGACACCAGAAGCCCCTCGAGCTCTCTTAGCCACACCGGTTAGGCTCGAGTCCTGAGGACCCCATTCATGTGAGGGGCACGCGTGTTGGGGGAACTTGCACTCAACCCCCTGGATCTTCGCTGAATCACAAAAACACTTGTTGGGAAATTTGCAACACATACCCCCCAGTTTCGCTAGTTCCACATCTAGCCCAACCACGCAAGGTCATGTGAACCTCTGGTAATTTTGTAGAAATGCCCCTAGGAGTTGCGGTAATTACATTCCAGTCCTTCTACTTGCATTTTGGTTTATTTTTATTATTGTAAAATTGCAGACAAACTCATGTGTTCCCCCTTTATTTTTAAACTGTGTTATTACATCATTTTATTTTGATAAAAATAGCATTTTGTTCTTCAACTAATTCTATACATCTTAGCATATGTTTGACATTTTTGTGATCTGTGGTTAATTAATAATTAATTGTTTTGTGGAAAATTGCATATTTTGCCCATTTTATGCTTGGAAATTCATAGGTGAATAACCATTGCTCGAAAAATTGCCAAAAAATCATTCATTGTATAATTAGTTGATGTGCCCAAAAGGAATTGCATTTGTATACATGATTTGTTCTATAAGAAATCATTTTACATATTTCAAGCTATGATTTTTAATAAATATTAAAACTTATATTTTTAAGGTTTAGGATTTTTCTAAGATCGATCACCTAGTGATAGGTCTTGGATAATTTTATGCCTTTAAAATAATTAGGTTCAATATTTATTATAATTAATTGTTGAAATTCTTTTTGTTTGCATTCATAAATTCATAAATTCATAAAATATTTATCTTGCATCCAAAAATTGCAAACAAAATACACTGCATTAATTTCATCATTATTGACATATCATCCAAGTGTCATATTTTTCGGAATCATTTTATTGATCTTTACATTTTGGTCCCTAAAATTGCCCTAACTTTGCATTTTGTGTCCCAAAATTGCACTAAAAATTAAAAAAAAAGATCATCTCGAAAATCGTGCACGAACTTTAATAGATAATTCTAAGTTGTTCCTTTACCTTCGTAAGTTCGACGTTGGGACTTACCCAAGTAAAATAAACATAAAACCACATTGATTAAAATTGACTAAATTTCCTGCGGTTATTTATTGACCGATTCTGATTGCCCAACAACGACAAATTCAGCATTAATTTAAATGCTCAATAATTTCACATAATTAACGAAGGCCGATTCGTGACTAATTAATACTCCACACACACAAGGTATATAACAGCCTTTTAGAAAATAGAAAAAGTGGCAAGTGTCGAATGAATAATAACAATTTTTTGTAAGAATAATAATGGAAAATAAAACATTAAAAACAAAACAAAACAAAAATATGTGAAAAAATATGCTCCAAGAATCTTCTAATTCTTCCGCTCCTTCCTCCTATGCTCTCCTGTAGCTCGGTAAAGAAACAAGCCACCTCCGCTTTCCTCTGGTGCATCAGCGCTCCTAGGAATGATGCCCTCACGTATTGGGCCCCCGAAGAAAGAGGAAACAAAAGAGATGTCAGATCACAATTTATAAAAAATAGAGCAAGAATAAAAGAAAATAAAACAGGAAATAAATACAACAAAAATAAATAACAAATAGGTATCTACAACCAAGAATGGCAGGCTATAAGAAGATAACCTGGCTACCCTCGTCGTGCCTCCCCAACAACAACGACATTTGTTGAGCACTACTTTTGTGGGTTTTTATTTAATGGAATTATTTAAATGTGAAAGTGTCGTTGCAACCCAAAGAAGCGTCAAACAAGAATTATTAATATCTTAATCTAAAATAAAATGAGAAATGCAGCAACAGAGTTTTGCTATTTGTTTACCTATATAGCGTACAGGATCGAACTCAAGTAGGCTACAAAAATCCTGAGGGTTATTTAATTCAAAGTAAACCAATGAAATAAATGAGGAAATTCTATGTACATTTCTCTTGGTTTTTGCGATATTTTTATTTATTTTTATTTTTTTATGATTTCTTTATTTTTAAAAGTATTTATGTTTTTTTATTTATTTTTATTACAAATGTTTTAATTTTTTGAAAATAAAATAAAAAACAAATAAAAGAAATGGAGAAAGAAGGAAGAAAAGGAGACTATTTTATTTTTTAAGTGAAACAAATAGAAATAGAAAATTAAAATAAAATTATTTTTGGTATTTTGAGCTTTTTCTGATGTTTTGTAATTTTTCCAGAGTTTTTAGAAAAAAATTAGTTTTTCAAAGAAATCAAAAATAAGAAATAATGTAAATAGAAAATAATATCAAAGTTTTTGGATTTTAAAAAATAAAAAACGAGATTAAAAATAAATGAAACAAGCACAATCATAATGTTATTTTTCGAATATTCCATAAAGGATTTATGAATATTTGTAGGATTTTCTGTGATTTAAAAAGTTTTTTTATGTTTTAAATATTTTCTATTTTTTTGTTTTTATAAATGAATTAGTCGATGAAAAGTGGTCAGAAAATAAATAAATCATAAGAAACAACCAAGATGTTTTTTGAATTTTTGAAAAAAAGTTTTATATTTTTTTATTGACTTCTATTGTAGACAAGGAATATTTTTGAGATGTTTTATTAACTAAAAATAGTAAAATGATTAAAAATGAAAAATAAAACTTTTTTCAAAATCAGGGGAATGGATTGCTTAAGTGCATATCATGCTCGTCTATACTGTCATAAGATGCATGTTACTTTTTGAGAATCAGGTGATGTCGAAATCACTTTCTATGGAGAAAGAAGGATATATCTTACCCTTGTCATCTCTCATCTCTTAGCCCATAAGTTGTTAAGGAAGGGTTGTTCCTCTTATATTGCTTATGTGTTTAATACAAAAGCAGAAGAAATCAGTTTAGAAAATATCTCTGTGGTGAAGGAGTTTCCAGAAGTATTTCCAAATGAACTACTAGGAGTTCCTCCTGATAGGGAAATTATATACACTATTAACCTCATTCCGGGTACAAATCCAATTGCCTTAGCTCCTTACAGAATGGCTCCAGCTGAACTTAAAGAACTCAAAACCCAACTGCACGAGTTGATAGATAAGGGATTTACACAATCTAGTATGTCTCCTTGGAATGCTCCTGTTCTATTTGTTAAGAAGAAAGATGGTTCCATGAGACTTTGTATAGATTATAGAAGACTCAACAGAGTGACTATCCGTAATAACTATCCTCTGACCAGAATAAATTACTTATTTAATCAGTTGCAAGAGGCTTATGTGTTTTCAAAGATATATTTGAGATCAGGGTATCATCAGCTAAAAATTAGAGTCGAAGATGTTCCTAAGACTTCCTTTAGAACTCGTTATGGACATTACGAATTCCTGATAATACCTTTTTGATTGACTAATGCCCCAGTTGCCTTTATGGACTTGATGAATAGGGTTTTCTGTCCATATCAGTATAAGTTCATGATTGTATTTATTGATTATTCTAGTATATCGTCAAAAAGATGATGAACATAGAGAGCACTTGAGAATTGTGCTGCAAACATTGAAGGAACACCGATTATATGCAAAGTTTAATAAATGTGAGTTTTGGATGAAGAAGGTTGCATTTCTAGGCCATGTCATATCTTGAGAAAGAATAGCGGTAGATCCATCAAAGATAGAAGCAGTTCTTAGATGGAACGATAGATAAATGCATCTGAAATCAGAAGTTTCCTAGGATTAGCCGGGTATTATCGAAGATTTGTTGAAAACTTCTCTAGAATTATTGCACCATTGACAAGATTAACTAGGAAGGATGTGAAGTATAGTTGGTACTAAGAATGCGAGAAGAGTTTTAAGGAACTCTAGAATCGTCTTACCTCAATACCTATATTTAGCCTTCCTTCAGGACAAGGTAATTTTGTAATCTATAACGATGCCTCAAGACAAGGGTTGGGATGCATCCTGATGCAGAATGATAACGTGATTGCTTATGCTTCTAGACATCTAAAACCTCATAAGTTAAAATACCCAACTCATGACCTTAATATAGCAGCTATAGTGTTTTCCATAAAGATCTGGAGACACTACCTATATGGTGTGACTTTTCAAATCTTTACGGATCATAAGAGTTTGAATATATTTTCTCTCAGAAAGAGTTGAATTTAAGGCAAACACGATGGTTAGAGCTAATCGAATATTATTATTGTTTCATAGAGTATCACATGGGGAAAGCCAATGTTTTGGCTGATGCTCTCAGTCGAAAGTCTAAGGGTCAGCTATCTCACTTAAGAACATAGTATTTACAGTTGAAAGGGTTACGTGCAAACTTAACCATAAATAATTCTGGAGCCTTATTAGCATCCTTACAAGTGAGACCCATACTATACGATAAAATTAAGGAAACACAACTCCATGATCCTGAAATCGTTAGAACAATTGAGAAGATTAATGGAGGTGATCAAGCAAGATATATAATAGATGGTCAAGCGGTCTTATCATTTAAAGGAAGATTGTGTGTTCTGAGGAAATCTTATATAAAGACTGAGATTATGGAGGAGGAACATAACTCCATGTATGCTATTCACCTAGGAAGTACTAAGATGTATAGAACACTTAAGACATACTATTGGCGGAATAGCATTAAGGGAGAGATTGCAGAATATGTTTCTAGATGTCCTATATGCCAACAGACTAAACCAGAGCATTTGAGACCTGCAGGTACATTACAACCACATCCTATACCAGAATGGAAACAGGAACGCATAACTATGGATTTTGTTACAGGATTTCCAAGAACCTGTTGAGGCCATGATGCAATATGGGTCATAGTAGACAGATTAACTAAATCTCACATTTCTTAGCTATTAACATGGCATACAATTTAGACTGCTTGGGAATGATCTTTGTTAATCAGATAGTTAGCCTTCATGGGTACCTGTGTCAATTGTATCTGATAGAGATTCACGATTCACGTTCAAGCTTTGGTCAAGCTTACATAAGGCTATGGGGACAAATTAGCATTTAGTACATCCTTTCATCCTCAAACAGGTGGCCAATCAGAACGGACCATCCAGACTCTAGAATACATGCTTAGAGCTTGTGCACTGAGCTTTAAAGAAAGTTGGGATGAACATCTATCGCTTATAAAGTTTGCATACAATAATAGCTATCATGCTAGTATTGGGATGGCACCTTATGAAGCCTTATATGGTAGACCATGTAGAACATCTGTCTATTGGAGTGAGGTTGGAGAAGAAAATTGGTTCAACCTTAATTAATACAAAGCACAATACAAAAAGTTGAGGAATTCAAGAGATGCTTGAAGGCAGCGCAAAGCAGACAGAAAAATTTATGCAGATAAATGAATAAGAGACTTAGAATTGCAAATGGGAGACCATGTGTTTCTGAAAGTATCACCATGGAAATGCCTAATAAGATTTCGAAAGAAAGGGAAACTAAGCCCTAGATACATTGGCCCTTATGAGATCACAGAGAGAATTGGAAGTGTGGCCTATCATCTTCGACTTCCATCTGAACCAACAAGGATACATGATATCTTTCATGTCTCCACACATTGGAAGTATATTCCATATCCATCCCATATGATACAATCCCAAGAAATTCAATTGAAGGAAGATCTATTATACAAGGAGGATCCTGTAGAAATTCTAGATTATGATGTACAAGAGCTTCGTACAAAGAGGATTCCCTTAGTCGAAGTTTTATGGAGGAGTCATGCAACAGAAGAAGTCACATGGGAATGAGAGGAAGAAATAAGATCTCAATATCCCCATTTATTTCCAATCTAGCAAAGATACTTCAATTTTGAGGACGAAATTTATTTCAAGTAGGGGAGAAATTGTAATGCGCATTTTAAATAGTTTGTAAGTTTTGTAGAATATCACTATATATACTATGTTTCTGAATGTAAGAAGTGTTATTTCAAAGAAATATTGGATTCATAGTATTCACACATTACGTTTGACACAGTCAATAGATTCGCCTTTGATGAAGCAATTGCAATGAAACTTGTTTCGTGTAAATCAACGACCATCTTGAATTGTTACGAATTTAAAAAGTGCTCTTTGATTTTTGTAGCACTTCAAACATAGTATCACATCTAGTAATTTGGAAGTGTGGTAGTAGCTAAAATGTAATTGAAGCTACTACTAGTTAACCAGGGCTTAAGAATTTTGAGCTCTAATTGAGGGCTCCAGTTGGGCCCAAGCCCAACATGTTGAACGAACCAATAATCTCCAATAATGGTCCAGGTGGACCGATCTAGAGCCCGGGAAGTTACAGATTTGTGTTCATTAGACCATAATCATGTCATTATGACTAATTAATCATTCTTAGTATTAATTACCTGTGATTAACGATAATTAAGTGTCATTAGCAAAAGTAGGACACTTGGAGGGCAAATCATAGGACAAGTGTCGTCATGCATGCAGAACATGTGTCAACACAAATGAGTGCTAGGTGTCATCATTCAAAAATGACATATGTCCTAGTGCATATAAGGCATGTGGCATTATGCATGTGCACCAAGTTCCCTCATGAATGTGCAACATGCTCCCTCATGCATATGAGCCATGTGTCATGGTGTATGGATGGCAAGTGTTGCCATCTGTCTTCATGCATGATAGGGAGGTGACATGTGTCTTAGAACCTCCCATAGATGCTGACACATGTCACACATGCAAAGGGGTTGGAGGCCTATATATACCCATAAGAACCTCGTTTCTACTTGTTCCATCCCACACCTCACTCACCACCTTAGAGCCAAAAATCCGAAGAGAGTGCTGGAGGAGCACGATAGAAGTTGTAGCGAAGTGCTATCAGCTATCGACTTTAGTAGAACTCAAAACGAAGTGCTGCAACAGTCAGAGACGAATATAGGAGGTTGTGACTAGAGGAAGTGACCCTGACTCGAGTTAGATAGAAGAATCAGGTGAGGGATTCTCAAGTGCTACTTTAAGCAATAATCTTTATCTTTTATGTGTGATTTTGACAAGTATTACATAGCAAGTATGCAATCGTGTTTTCTAAAGCTTTTACATATGAATTGCAAGTATTATATAGTTGATATGCAATCAGGATTTTAGAAAGTATTTCAAACGTCGTTTCAAGTGTTTTTTCTTGATAGCACGTTTTCAAGCATATAATTCTTTTCGGAACACAAAGCATAAGTTTCACTACTCAGATTTGAGCTTTATGTAAAGAAATATGTTTTGGATAGTTACTATGCAATATGGTATCAGTTTTCAAGATCTTAATAGTTCCAGTTTCAAGAATATGCATGCTATGTCAGATTTTTTTTGTTCATGAATTAGCTAATCTTAGCATGAGTTAGCTAGTATGGATTATTAATGGCAAGAAAAGAATCAGAATGAAAACGTAAGCACCATAGTAGCTATTTTATAAAAGTCATGAACTAGACATTAGATATGGTGATGTCATTAGATATGACCCTAAAACAACCATTAGATATGGCAAACCATTAGATATGGTATCAAGAGGACTTTAGGTCCGTATTTTGTATATATATAGGCTTTGGGCCATATGCAGGGTGTCTTTGGTCTTTGGGATTGTTTGCGCGTATGACTCAGATTTGTTTCAGCGTTCATGAGCTAATAACTTAGCCACAATGGTGATTAATGCAAACAACATAATAAGATAATTATGTTTTAGTTTACTTATTTTGAAGTGATTTCAGTGTTTGATTGCAAAATAGCATGTTTTTATATTATTACTATCATAAAGTCTCTTTCAAGTTATTTTAAAGCATTCAACACAAATTCTGGCTTGATACTCATATTTAAGTTACAAGTATGTTAAGTCATTCTATGCAAGTTATTTCAACATTTGGGTAGATATGTTAAAAAATAAAAAAGCTTGAGATCCATTCACTGGGTCTAAGATCATAAACGAGTTTAGACTCATCCCTCTATATTATTATTATTATTATGTACAGATCAACTGAATCACGTCAAGAAGGAGGAAGGACTGTATAGACACTAGTAGGAGGTGGTATCGTTTTTTTTTTGTTTTTTTCTTGTACTGTCTGTTGTTTTGTGAGGAGATGTAATAGAACTTGTGTAAGACACATCTTTATAAAGTGAACTTTAAATATAATGATAATGTATTTGATGGGTTTTGAAACATATATACTTTTGAGGAGACGAACAAAGAAAGATCTCTGTCGCGGCATGTCCCGTTTATCGGGATGGGTCATGACATCAAGTGCAACCGGCTTAGGAGAAGGAGATGGAGAAAATAATGGATGATAACCAATGTAGCTACCTATCCTAGGATGCTTGACCAGTGTAGCCTAATCATCTGGCTACAGGCTCACAAATATCTGACTATAAAGCTTAAGCTTGCTTATTAACAATACAATCTATATACATTCTCTGGCAGACATTTTATTTTCATTGAGGCATGTCCACTTTTTCGGAGTTTTTGATTTTGCATTTTTTGAATATATACTATGGTGCACCATGCACATAAGAAGATTTTCTCTTGAGTAAGTAGACTATTACTTGTTTGAAGCTTTATTGCAACCCACAACATTTCGTCGTTAGACCTCATCGCTATTGGACCGGGTTGGGGTACAACGGCCACAAATATGTGACTTCCGATGTTTCCATTGGCATGTGTCTCATGTCGGTAAATCCAGACCGCTACCACTTCTCAACTGAGGTAAGAAAAGTGTAAGTGCAAGTGTGCAAGCTAGGTCATTATAAAAAAATCATGTGTTTGAAATATTCTACTTAGACAGTCAAGATGACACTTAAGTAAGCTTGTGGTTTCCAAAGAACTATGTATATAAACCTGAAGACTCTCAATCCCAGTTCCTATAATGTTCCTCTGAAATTAAGTGGATTAAGATCTCAACCAAGCACCATTCTTTTATTTATTCCAGACTAGTTGAAATGTCAATACTATACTGAAAAATGCACATGCAAATGCAAGAAATATATACAAAACATTTTTTTCAAAAGAAATAAAGAACAATATTTTTGAAAAAAAATCAAAGAGTTTAGTAATTTTTTAGGGATTTTAAACACCTCATTTTAAGAAAGAAAAAGGTTAGTAGATTGAATGTATTTACAAGGAATATATACACGTATACATACAAGGATTATACAAATAGTTACAAGATTTTACAAAAGGATTTTATTTATAATTTTTAGATATAAGTTTTATAAAATAATTTTATATAAAACAAAGAATTTTATTTGCAAGAGGACAAGTGATTAAGGTTTTCATACACACATGGATTTTACAAATGTATCCCATAGTTTATATCCCATGTGACAAAATAATTTTACAAAAAATTTACAAACCTTTTCAAAACATTTTACAAAAGATTTTACCAACATATTTCAAAATATCTTACAAAGATTTTTCAAAAGTTTTACAAATGTTTTGCAAGCTATTTTACAAACAATTTTACAAACAATTTAAAAACATGTTTTTACAAACATTTTGCTTTCAAAAATTTTACAAACATTTTGTACAATATACATAATTTTGACATAGAAAATAATTTGGAAACATTTTACGAACAAAACAATTTTACAAACACTTTTACAAAGATTTGTACAAAAATAATTTTACGAAAATTATTACAAATAGTTTACAAACAATTTTACAAAAGTTTTTACAAAATAATTTACAAAACAATTTTGCAAACAATTTTACAAACAGATGTTTGCAAATCATTTTACAAATCATTTTTCAAAAACCTTTTTTCCGTGTAATAGTCATATTACTAACAAAAGTACAAGTCATGGCTAAAGTATATATACAATATATAGGACACCCCCTATACTTAGATTGAACTATGTCCTCATAGTGGCCAAAGAACTACAAAGGAAGACATAACTCGTGATAAATATAGAAAAGTGAAAAGAATCTATACTAATATGTCTTAAAGAATAGAAAGAAAAGACTATAAGTCGGTGATCCTCCTATACATAGGATCAAATAGTCTTAAGTATAGAAGATTGTACGAATGAGGAAAATCGAGGAAAAGAATGAACAACTCAACGAATCGACTTGTCCACCCCTATACTTAAGGAAGGAGATCACTATGTATAGGAAAAGAATATCTTAAGTTGAAGGACAAGAGAGACATCAAAATAAATAAAAAGAAAATAAAAACGTGAAATGGAACAAAATGAACGACATCACTCCCCCTATACTTAAGGTAAAGGATCCCTAAGTATAAGATACGAAAGGAGTGACGAAACAAATTGAAAATGGAAAAACTCAAGTCATTCACCTCCCCTACACTTAGGATAAAGTCATCCAAAGTATGTATAGCACACACACATGGAAAAGAGGTGACAATAAAAACGGGAGAAGAAATAATAAAACCAAAGGATATATACAAGAGAAAATCAGCTCATGTACCAAACACAGAAGATGTCTAAAAGTCATTATCTGATATCACAGACATGGAGTCCACCACGGACAGAAATTATCATGATGTCGATATGGCTTCAACAATTATCCAATAACAACAAATGGTTTTGCGTCACATGAGAATCTAGATATGAAAGTACTACCATTGTAATGCACAACTCTTACAATGAAAGGTCATGACCATTTACTTTTTAACTTGTTAGGAAAAAACTTCAACTTCACATCAAACAACCGAACTTTCTGGTCAGGGGAGAAAGTCTTCCTTCTAATGTGCCTATCATGCCAACATTTGACTTTCTTCTCATACATTAGTGAGTTTTCATATGCAAAATGTCAGAATTCCCACAATATGTTCAGATCCAACTTCCTACACTATCCTGCTTTCTCATAATCCAAATTGCATACATGGAGTGTCCATAATGATTTGTGAATTAACTCAACTAGAAAGTAGCAAGGCTTTCCGTAAACCAATCTATAGGGAGACATTACCAATGGAGACTTGTATGTCGTCCTATAAGGCCATAGAACCGAGTCAAGCATCTTGGACTAGTTCTCCCTATCTGTACGCACGAGTTTATGCAGTATCATCTTAATCTCCATATTTGAAATCTCAGCGAAGTCGTTAGTCTATGGGTGGTAAGGAGATAAGACTTTGTGCACAATGGCGTACTTCTTCATAATCTTCTTGACGTCTCGCTTAATGAAATTTCTTACCCCATCTGAAATAAATATCTTGGGAATCCTGATCGCACAATAGCTATATAACTATCACTGGCTCGGGTGGGGATAGTATCCACCTAACAAATAACATAATCCACAGCAAGTAGGATGTACTGAAATCTACGAGTAACATAATATGGGAACATAAAGTCTATGCACCAAGCATCAAAAACATTTGAAATCTAGACATACCTCAGGGGCAAGGTATCATTGGAACCAATGGTTCCTCCCATTATGTGGCAGTTATCTATAGCATCTTTGAATAAATTTGGCCACCAAAGGCCACTCTGTAAAACCTTTACTATCGTGTGCTTCCTCGAATAATGCCCACCAGACTCTAGTTTGTGCAATGCTCAAGTATGCTAGTGTATTCCTCTAGAGGAATGCACCTTCTACAGATACAATCTGCACCCTCATGAATCATGTATAAATCCTCCCACTGGTAAAAATGAATTTCATACAAAAATCCATATACCTTATACTTGGGCTAATCTTGTGGAACTTTCTTGTATACAAGATAGTTCACAACATTAGCATACCAAGGGAGTGAGGACACAGACAAAATGGTCTCATATGGAAAGGTCTCTGTTATGGGAAGTGTGATCTTCTCATAGGACTCTGCATCTGTGATACGGGAACGATGATCTGCCACAACATTCTTTACTCCAGGTTTATCTCGAATCTCTATATATCAAACTCCTGGAGAAGAATGATCCATATGATAAGGCATGGTTTGGCAACCTTCATTACCTGTAGATACCGTATAGCAGTGTGATCCATGTATACAACAAGATGTGAACCAAATAGGTAAGATATGAACTTCTCTAATGTAAACACACTGCTAACATCTCATTCTCTATAATTGTGTAATTACATTGTGCCTCATCTAGAGAATTGCTATCATAGTGAGCAAACAATATCCCCTTCTCTGCCCTAAAATAACTCCAACTGCAAAATCAGATGCGACTGTCATGATCTCAAAGGGGAGAGACCAATCAGGAGGTTATAGGATAGAAGCACTAGTAACCATGTCTTTCATCTGATGACATACGAGGAGGACTTTGTTATCAACTATAAACTCACTCTCCTTGCACAGAAGCTCGGTCAAAGGTCTAGCAATCTTACTGAAGTCCTTATAGAATCGCCTATAAAATCCAACATATCCAAGAATTGACTTCAACTGCTTCAAATTCTATGGTGGCTCTATCTTGGAGATCACATCAATCTTAGTTAGTTCAACCTCCATACCATGTTTGGAGATGATGTACCCCATCACAATTCCACTAGTCACCATGAAGTGACACTTCTTCCACGAGAGCACCAAGTTTATCTCGCAACAATGCTGAAGTACTCGGTCTAAATGAGCAAGACATGTATCAAAGCTATCCCCGTAGACCTAGAAATTGTTCATGAAAACCTCTAGAAAGCTACATACCTTGTTGGCAAAAACGACCAACATACACCTCTGGAATATAGCGGGGGCGTTACACAATCCAAAGGGCATCTGTCTAAAGGCGAGGTGACTCGAACAAGTAAAAGTATTTTTCTCTTAATCCTCATGAGCGATTGCAACCTGTTTATACCCCGAGTATCCATCCAAGAGATAAAAGAACTCCTTCCCTGCCAACCTTTTAATAATCTAATCAATAAAGGGTAGTGGAAAGTGATCTTTCTTTGTAGTTGAATTCAGAAACCTGTAACCTACGTAGACACGCCATGAAGTAGGTAACCTATGCAGACACGTTATGAAGTAGGTACACAGGTCGGAATCTCCTCACCATGCTCATTCTCTACAATAGTAGTCCCAAATTTCTACGAGACCACTTGTAAAGGACTGACCCACTTGGAATCCAAGATGGGATAAATAAAGCCAACATCACACCATTTCTTGATCTCTTTCATGATAACATCCCGAAGGTTGGGATTTAGACGTCGTTGACACTCACATGTGGGTTTTTGTTGTCATCCTCAAAGTAGATATGATGTGAGCACAAAGTTGGACTAATCCCACGGAGATCCAAAATATTCCATCTAATGTCCTTGCAATTTCTCTCAAGAACCTCTAGCACACGAGATTCTTATTCATCGGTCAATCGCGGACTGAGGATGACCGGATTATTTGGGGGCCTGCAAGGAAGGCATACTTCAACATTGAGGGTAAAGCCTTAAGCTCAGGTGGGGTCTGAATATTCTCTATGATAAGCTCTGCAAATGAACTAGTAGAAGGTAAATGATCTGCTCTGTATGTATTTTTTTATCTTGGCTACTATAGGCTCAACAAGTAAAAACTCATAAAGATCTACAACAAATGATCTCTGCTCAAAAAGGAATGTCTCAATCGAACGTTCAGAACTCTCAACAAATATCTTAGAAATATCAGAAGGAGAAGTCTCATCAGTAATCTCGGAAAAAGAACGTGTCTCGTGAATATGAGAATGTACCTCCAAAAACTTAGAATGATCCTCAGAATATAGCTCAAAATGTCCACCAGCTGACAACTTCGAATGATCAACAAGGGACCTCAAAGCGACTGTGCTTTCCAGAAGGTCCTTTTGAGAAAGGAACTCCTAGGTGCACATGAAATCAGTAGATAGATCAATGTCTTGAAATTCAACAAGAAAATTACAATCCTTAGAATTTGATGTAACTGTCTCTCTCTCTCTCATCTGCTACTAGTAGTGGCATTGATTGCATCGTATATAGGGTTGTATCTATCTTCACATTGTCATTGTGAGAGTGAAAGACGATCTCTCTAGTACCTAATCAACTACTGCTTCATTCATTCGAAGGAATGGCTGATCAAGTATTATCGGGGTATGGATTAATGGTGCAGAGATGTCCATATCCATGACAACAAAATAACTAGAATCTCATACCTTACACCGTTACAATAATGTCCTCTAAGATGCCTCTTGATAGATTGATCAACAAACTGAAGGATCATTCTGGTGTATCCAAGAGGCCCCAACCTAAACTCAGCGAGTAGCGAGGATGGCATGAGATTGATGGAGGACCTGCCATGGTTAAGATGTGCTTCTCTGTTTTGTTTCATTTACTCTGTTTTGGTAAATGCTTTTGAGTAAATGTGTCATGACCCGTCCTGCTAACCAGAACGTGCCACGACAAAGATCTTTCTTCTTTCTCCTCAAAGTACACATGTGAAAAAACTTGTCAAAAACATCATCATTTTATTTAAAGTTCATTGTACAGAGAAGTGTCTAACACAAATTCTATTACATCTCCTTACAAAACAACATAAAACTAAAAATAATGAAAACCACCTCCTGCTAGTGTATAACTAGTCCTTTCTCCTTCTGGTCATGATTCTGTTGATCTTTACATAATTATAATATAAAGAGATGAGTCTAAACCCATTTATGAGCTTAGACCAGTGAAAGGATGTCAAGCTTTTTACATATTGCTAAAAGTTCAAATATGAGCATCATACCAAAATTTTTTGCTAAATAATTTGAAATAGCTTGAAAGAGACTTTATGACAGTAATCATATAACAACATACTAGTTTTGCAATTGAACACTGAAATCACTTCAAAAGAAGATAAACTGAAACATAATTATCACTATCAAATTGTTTGCATTAATCACCACTGTGGCTAAGTTATCATCTCATGAACGCTAAAACAAAGCTAAGTCATACGCGCAGATGGTCCCAAAGACCAAAAACACCCTACATACAGCCCAAAGTCTATATGTATACAGAATGTGGACCCAAAGTCCTCTTGATACCATATCTAATGGTTTGCCATATCTAATGGTTGTTTCAGGGTCATATCTAATGACATCACCAGATCTAATGGCTAGTTCACGAATTGTATAAAATAGCTACTGTAGTGCTTACTTTCTGATTCTGATTCTTTTCGTGCCATTAATAATCTGTACTCTTGCTAATTCAAGCTCATAACAACTAATTCATGAACATAAAACAATCTGACATAACATGCATATTCTGACGACAAGAACTATTAAGAACTTGAAAACCGATCCATATTGCATAGTAACCATGCAAAACATATTTCTTTATATAAAACTCAAATTTGAGTAGTGCAACTTATGTTTTGTGTTCTACAAAGAACAAAATGCATCAAAACGTGTTATCATGATAACATATTTGAAAGGTCATTTGAAATACTTTCTAAAGACCTGATTTCATATCAATTGTATGGCACTTGCAATTCATATGTAAACGCTTTAGAAAACACTATTGAATACTTGCTATTCACAACCATGCATAAAAAGCTAGAGATTATTGCTTTAAAATAGCGCTTGAGAATCCCTCACCTGATCGCTATCTAACTCGAGTCAGAATCACCTTCTTTAGTGAATACCCCCTATATCCATCTTAGATTGAGTACTATAGCTTGAGGGCTGACAGAACTTCGTTACGGCTTCTATTGCGCTCTTGGTAATCGATAGAGCTTCGCCGTGACTCCTATCGTGCTCCTCCAACAACCTCGACGGCCTTGTGGCTCTAAGGTGGTGAGAGGATGTGGGATGAAGTGATAAGAATGGAAAGGTCATGGGTATATATAGGCCTCCAACCCCTTTTACATGGGTGACATATGTCAACATCTAAGGGAGGTTTTAAGGCACATGTTACTTCTCTAACATGTATGAAGACACATGGCAACACTTGCCATTCATGCACCATGGCACATGGCTCATGCTTGAGAGAACTTGTTGCATAAGTATGTGGCTACACTAGGACATATGTTAGTCTTAGAATGATGACACATGGTACTCTTGTGTATTGACACTTGTCCTCAACGTATAACAACACGTGTCCCATGATTTGCCCTTTATGTGTCCTAATGACACTTAATTATCACTAATGACATCTAATTTGTACTAATCACGCTTTAATTAGTCTTAATGATGTGATTATGGTATAATGAGTATAAATCTATAACATTGTGGGCCCTATAGTAGTAGTAGCTTCTTCTACTTATAAGCTACTAGCATACTTCCAACTTACTAGATGTGGTACTATGTTTGCTGTGCTATAAAATTAAAGAGTTATCAAGATGGTCTCTGATTTACACGAAACAAGTTTCAATGTAGTTCTTTTATCAAGGCGAATCTATTGACTGTGTCAAACGTAAAGTGCGAATATTATCAATCCAATATTTCTTTGAAATAACACTGCTTACATTCAGAGACATAGGATATATAATGTGATATTCTACAAAACGCACATTACCATTTCTCCCCTACTTGAAATAAATTTGTCCTCGAAATTGAAGTACCTTACTAGTATGAAAATAAGTGGAAATATTGATATCTCATTTCTTCCTCTTGTTCCCATGTGGCTTCTTCAATTGCATGACTCCTCCAAAAAACATTAACTAAGGGAATCTTCTTTGAACGAAGCTCTTTTACTTTATAATCTAGAATTTCTACAGGAACCTCCTCGTATGATAGACCTTCCTTCAATTAAATTTCTTGGGGTTGTATCATATGGGTTGGATCTGGAATATACTTCCGAAGTGTGGAGACATGAAAGACATCTTGTATCCTTGCTAGTTCTGATGGAAGTCGAAGATGATAGGCCACACTTCCAATTCTTTCAGTGATCTCGTAAGGGCCAATGTATCTAGGGCTTAGTTTCCCTTTCTTCCCAAATCTGATTAGGCCTTTTCATGGAGATACTTTCAGAAACACATGGTCTCCCACTTGAAATTCTAAGTCTCTCCTTTGCTTATCTGCATAACAATTCTGTGTGCTTTGCGCTGCCTTCAAGCATCTCTTGATTTCCTCAACTTTTTCTATTGTTCTTTGTATTAATTCAGGTTGAACCAATTTTCGTTCTCCAACCTCACTCCAACAGATAGGTGTTCTACATGGTCTACCATATAAGGCTTCGTAAGGTGCCATTCCAATACTACCATGATAGTTGTTATTGTATGCAAACTCTATAAGTGAGAGATGTTCATCCTAGCTTTCATTAAAGCTCAATGCACAAACTCTAAGTGTGTCTTCTAGAGTCTGGATAGTTGGTTCTAATTGGCCATCTATTTGAGGATGAAAGGCTGTACTAAATGTTAATTTTATTCACATAATATCATGTAAGTTTGGCCAAAGCTTGGAAATGAATCGTGGATCTCTATCAGATACAATTGAGATAGGATCCCCATGACAGCTAACTATCTCATTAACAAAGATCTTTCCCAAGCGGTCTAGACCGTATGTCATGTTAATGGCTAAGAAATGTGCAGATTTAGTTAATCTGTCTACTATGACCCATATTGCATCGTGACCTCGGCGGGTCCTTGGAAATCCTGTAACAAAATCCATAGTGATGTGTTCCCATTTCCATTCTGGTATTGGAAGTTGTTGTAATATCCCCACAGGTCTCAAACGCTCCTGTTTAGTTTGTTGGCATATAGGACATCTAGAAACATACTCTACAATCTCTCTCTTCATGCCAGACCACCAATAGTAACTCTTAAGTGTTCTATACATCTTAGTACTTCCTGGGTGCATAGTATACATGGAGTTATGTGCCTCCTCCAGAATCTCAGTCTTTATGTTAGATTTCCTCGGAACACACAATCTTCCTTTAAAGAATAAGACCCCTTGACCATCTATTGTATATCCGGCTTCATCACCTCCCTTAATCTTCTCAATCATTTTAATGATTTCAGAATCATGGACTTGTGTCTCCTTAATTTATCGTATAATATGGGTCTCACTTGTAAGGATGCTAATAAGGCTCCAGAGCTATTTACGGTTAACTTTGCACGTAACTCTTTCAACTATAAATACTATGCTTTTAAGTGAGATAGCTGACCCTTAGACTTTCGATTGAGAGCATCAGCTACGACATTGGCTTTCCATGGGATATATTCTATGGAACAATCATAATCTTTGATTAGCTCTAACCATCTTCTTTGCCTTAAATTCAACTATTTCTGAGAGAAAATATATTTCAAACTGTTATGATCCGTAATGATTCGACAAGTTTCTACATATAGGTAGTGTGTCCAGATCTTTAAGGCAAATACTATAGCTGCTAACTCAAGGTCATGAGTTGGGTAATTTAACTCATGTTGTTTTAGCTGTCTAGAAGCATAAGCAATCAGCTTATCATTCTGCATTAAGACGCATCCCAGCCCTTGTCTTGAGGCATCGTTATAGATTACAAAATTACCATGTCCTGTAGGAAGGCTAAGGATAGGTGCTGAGGTAAGACGACTCTTGAGTTACTTAAAACTCTTCTTGAGTTCTTCGTCACAACTATACTTCACATTCTTCCTAGTTATCCTTGTCAATGGTGCGGCAAATCGAGAGAAGTTTTCTACAAATCTTCGATAATACCTGGCTAATCTAAGGAAACTTCTGATTTTTGATGCATTTATCGGTCTTTCCCATCTAAGAACTGCTTCTATCTTTGATGGATCTACTGATATTCCCTCTTCAGATATGACATGGCCTATAAATGCAACTTTCTTCAACCAAAACTCAAACTTTTTAAACATGGCATATAATCGATGTTCCTTTAGTGTTTGCAATACAATTCTCAATTGTTCTCTATGTTCTTCCTCTGTTTTAGAATATACTAGAATATCATCATTAAAAACACACAAATATTTCTAGGAAAGGGTGAAATACCCGATTCATCAAATCCATAAAAGCAACAGGGGCTTTTGTTAAGCCGAAAGGCATCACCAAGAATTCATAATGCCCATATCGGGTTCGAAATGCAGTTTTATGGACATCTTCTCCTCTAATCTATAACTGATGATAGCCAGATCTCAAATCAATCTTGGAAAATATAGAGGTCCCATGCAATTGGTCAAATAAGTCATCTATTCTGGGTAGAGGATAGTTATTGCGGACAGTCACTCTGTTTAGTCTGTTGTAATCTATACAAAGTCTCATGGAACCATCTTTCTTCATGACAAATAGAACAGGAGCACCCTAAGGAGACATATTGGATTGTATAAATCCCTTATCTGTCAACTCCTGCAATTGGGTTTTGAGTTCTTTAAGTTTAGTTGTGGCTATTCTGTAAGGAGCTAAGGCAATTGGATTGGTACCCGGAATGAGTTCAATAGTGAATTCAATTTCCCTATCAGGAGGAACTCATGGCAATTCACTTGGAAACACATTTGGAAACTACTTCACCACAGAGATTTTTTCTAAACTAATTGCTTCAGCCTTAGTATTAAACACATAAGAAACATAAGAGGAATATCCCTTCCTTAAAAACTTCTGGGCTAAGAGATAGGAGATGACATGGGTAGGATATATCCTTCTTTCTCCAAAGAAAGTGAATTCGACATCACCTGGTTTTCTAAAAGTAACATGCTTCTTATGACAGTCTAGAAGAGCATGATATGTACATAAGCAATCCCTTCCTATGATAGCATCAAATTCTTTTATCTCCATAGGAATCAGGTCTACTTCAATATAATTTTCTCCTACAAATGGTTATGCTCCTTACTTCTTTACATGTCCAAATGGTAACTAGTGCTCTAATTCATGTCTTTTAACAGACTGGGCAGCCATGCCTCCTAGTGTTTGAGCTACCAAGGTCAATGTGTCATACACGTTGTTGTTGTTATCATTCTCTTGACTAGGGCCTTGGGTGGTCGCATGTGGCAGTTCTACTGCTATTGTTTCCTAAATAAAATCTCAATTAGATCCTTCATCAACGTAAATCCTCCAATACTAATTTCAATTATCCTCAAGACTAAAACTTCAATTTTTTTTCTAAGCTCATATCAAATTATGATAATTAAATTATCTTCCAATACTTATAGATCAACTCCTAATATAATTCTTGCTCAAGGTCCTAAAACCTTTGCTCCGATACAACAAGTTGTCATGACCCGTTCTGCTAACCAGAATGTGCCACGACAGAGATCTTTCTTCTTCTTTCTCCTCAAAGTACACATGTGGCAAAACTCATCAAAAACATCATCATTTTATTTAAAGTTCATTGTACAAAGAATTGTCTAACACGAGTTCTATTACATCTCCTTACAAAACAACATAAAAACTAAAAAAAATGAAAACCACCTTCTGCTTGTGTATAACCAGTCATTTCTCCTTCTGGTCGTGATTCTGTTGATCTGTACATAATTATAATATAAAGGGATGAGTCTAAACCCATTTATGAGCTTAGACCCACTGAAAGGATCTCAAGTTGTTTACATATAGCTAAAAGTTGAATTATGAGCATCATACCACAAATTTTTGCTAAATAATTTGAAATAGCTTGAAAGAGACTCTATGACAGTAATCATATAACAACATGCTAGTTTTGCAATTGAACATTTAAATCACTTCAAAAGAAGATAAACTGAAACATAATTATCACTATCAAGCTGTTTGCATTAATCACCACTGTGGCTAAGTTATCGGCTCATGAACGCTGAAACAAAGCAAGTCATACGTGCAGACGGTCCCAAAGACCAAAAACACCCTGCCTATATGTATACAGTCTCTTTGTTCGGACTATATGCATACAGAATGCGGACCCAAAGCCTATATGTATACAGAATGCAGACCTAAAGTCCTCTTGATACCATATCTAATGGTTTGCCATATCTAATGAATGTTTCAGGGTCATATCTAATGACATCACCATATCTAATGGCTCGTTCACGAATTGTATAAAATAGCTACTGTGGTGCTTACTTTCTGATTTTGATTCTTTTCCTGCCATTAAGAATCCGTACTCTTGCTAATTCAAGCTCATTACAGCTAATTCATGAACATAAAACAATCTCACATAGCATGCATATTCTGACAACTAGAACTATTAAGAACTTGAAAACCGATCCATATTGCATAGTAACTGTGCAAAAGAGATTTCTTTATATAAAACTCAAATTTGAGTAGTGCAACTTATGTTTCGTGTTCCACAAAGAACAAAATGCTTGAAAACGTGCTATCATGATAAAATATTTGAAAGGACATTTGAAATACTTTCTAAAGACCTGATTTTATCTAAATTGTATGGTACTTGCAATTCATATGTAAATGCTTTAGAAAACATCATACTTTCTATTCACATCCATGCATAAAAAGCTAAATATTATTGCTTTAAAATAGCGCTTGAGAATCCCTCACCTGATCGCTATCTAACTCGAGTCGGAATCGCCTTCTTTAGTGAATACCCCTGTATCCGTCTTTGATTGAGTACATCAGCTTGATGGCAGACAGAACTTCGTTACGGCTTCTATTGCACTCTTGGTAATCGACAGAGCTTCGCCGTGACTCCTATCATGCTCCTCCAACAACCTCGATTGCCTGTGGCTCTAAGGTGGTGAGAGGGTATGGGATGAAGTGAGAAGAATGGGGAGGTCATGGGTATATATAGGCCTTCAACCCCTTTTACATGTGTGACATGTGTCAACATCTAAGGGAGGTTTTAAGACACATGTCACTTCTCTAACATGTATGAAGACACATGGCAACACTTGCCATTCATGCACCATGGCACATGGCTCATGCATGAGAGAACTTGTTGCCCAAGTATGAGGCTACACTAGGATACATGTTAGTCTTAGAATGATGACACATGGTACTCTTGTGTATTGACACTTATCCTGAATGTATAACGGCACGTGTCCCATGATTTGCCCTTTATATGTCCTACTTTTGCTAATGACACTTAATTATCACTAATGACATGTAATTAGTACTAATCACGCTTTAATTAGTCTTACTGATATGATTATGGTCTAATGAGTATAAATCTATAACATTGTGGGCCCTGTAGTAGTTGTAGCTTCTTCTACTTATAAGCTACTAGCATACTTCCAAATTACTAGATGTGGTACTATGTTTTGATGTGCTACAAAATCAAAGAACTATAATGATGGTCTCTGATTTACATGAAACAAGTTTCAATGTAATCCTTTCATCAAGTGAATCTAATGACTGTGTCAAACGTAAAGTGTGAATATTATCAATCAAATATTTCTTTGAAATAACAATGCTTACATTCCGAAACATAGGATATATAATGTGATATTCTACAAAATGCGCATTACAACATGCCTCTTTCATTCCCTTTTTCACTGTAGACATCCACCTTAGATAGGTTATTTCCTATGATGGTCGGATCTAAATTGTCCACCCTATCCACATCATGTGATGCAATCATGTTGATAGCCTTGAAGGGTACTACAGGAGAAGGCACATGATGCTTTCGAAAAGCACGTGAAGAAGAAAGAGAGGCATAGCTCTCAGCCATCTCCTCAAAAAACTGATAAGGGACATCCTCATCCTTGTTGAAGTGTGACCCCCACAAGCGGCATCTACCAACTTTTGATTCTCAATGCTCAAACCACCAATGAAATTATGGAAATGGCTTGTCTTCGGTATATTGTAATGGGGGCATTTCTTGTCAAATCCTTAAATCTTTCCCAGACCTCGTGAATAGGCTCATGAGACATTTGGGAGAAATTGGCAATCAATGATCGCATTTGGTTTCGACGTCCAAGTGGATAATATTTTCTTAGAAAAGAGGACCTCAACTCTTCCTAAGATTTGGTAATCTTTCCCAATGGTTATCTAATATAACGCTTTGTCCATGAGACTGAACGAGAAATCTATCATTTCACTACCTCTAACGAGATGTTAGAGTATTGTGTGGTGCCACAAATGCAGTCAAACTATTGAAGGTGCACATAAGGTTATTCATTGATGTGTCCATGGAATATTGGGAGTAGAGGTATAATTATGAGCTTAAGCTCAAAATTCCCATGAATCACAAGTATTTGAATCTATGTATTGATTTGTCATGCACCTCAATTATATGAATCTTTAAGTGTAGGCTTATCCCCGGACTCAATTAATGAATTTCCTCCTCCCCAATTTCCACCACCATGCTCCTCCTCTGTCCTATCTTGTCTATCGTTCCTCAACTCTAAGATCATATCTCTCAATCCAGCCTAGATGTCAGCTTGTTCAGTCAACTGTTTCTGAATGGTCTGTATGAATGTTAACATCGTATTGTTGATCTCGCTCTGCTATGCCATGGACTCTTTGCCCTTTGGTGGCATCAAGTGCTCTGATTATGACTTTGAAAAGGTGTAGGGCACTAGATTAGTCGTAAAAAATGGTGTAGTCTCAAATGACAGGTTGAGATTAGAGTCAATCTCATATAATGGGCTCGATGAGTTAGATGGGTGATATGGAGAAAGAGGGATATCCGAAAAGTGAGTCTTCATGAATAGAAGATGACCAAACTGGAGTGTAAAATGAGCTCGTTGACTCCGAGCATGAAACACTCCAATCTGACATCTTCGATGTCAATAGGAAAGATACGAGAACATGAAGGTCAATACAAGAAGAAAGAAGAAAAAAAGACGTGATCGTGTGGAAGGATCTTTACACTAACAAACAAACACAATACAATTCCTCGATTCACTAATTGGACACAAGTGGAGTCCATAAAATTTCGATCTTTTATCGTTTCAATTTTAGTTTTAGTGAATCTACAAGAAGATACTTACTACCAAGTACATAGGGTGTGCCGTCGCTATCACCTAGCGTACGTTCTCAATCATAACAATCATTGGAACTAATTGCCCGGGGTTTCGGTTTCAATATCAAGCCCAAAGGGAGAAAGAAGAATGAGCACTCCAAAAAAATTTCTAACATCTGAGGCAAGTGCTTGTGTCATAACCATACACCACAGAGATGTGTACATGAGTGTAGGAGTCAAGTCCTTGGATTTGGGCTCTATCCTTATAGCTACTTCCTCACCGACTCTGTCTAGATGTAAGTATTTGCAAACAATGAGGGGGTTACTCTCCCCAAAACAATGATTTTGTTCTTACGTTTCTTTTCGGGTCGAGTTTTCTTTAGCAGTCCCAGTTTTATATAGCTATCACTTTTTTGAGTTTTTTTCAAGTAAATGGTCTAACGAATTTTCCAATTCCTTTTGATCTTAAGTGAGTGAAAATGAGGAAGGAAATCAGAAAAGATGATGGGAGATGAATCAATGACACATGCACGGAAAGAGATGCATACCTTTCGCCAGCACTCTACATGCAAATTGATCCACGCATAAAATAAATACATAAATAAAACTAACCTAAATGATGCACGAGAATCGTCATAGCAGTAACTTCTATTAACAATAAAGAACCAATTAAATTGACTAAGTTCAATTCTATGATTTAGTCTATAGGAACATATAGTCCTTTAAGGGCTTTGGACCTAATCGATTACCTAGCTCATGCATAAAAAACAACGAGGAAACAAAGAAAAATAAAATTGATGAAAACAAAAATCCAGTGAGGTCCCCCAGGTGCACCGACACTTGGTGAAACATACCTGATGAATCTCATATTCATCACTCTAAAATTGATAATTAAGCTCAAATCCCTAAAATTCATTGGCATTTCTTCAGTTATTCTGCATAATTAGCATTCATGCATCTTTTGATAAGAACGACATTTTATCACTTATTATTGTACAAATAAGAAGCCAAAAATCACAACCCAAATGACCTGTAAAATAGCCTAACTTCCTTGATTTTTAAACAATTCATGCTAACTTCAAATAACAGGAAACGACCTCCATTGCGTACATGTCACTGACAAGAATAAATGTAAAATATAAAAAAATCGCTAACCTAAATATGTGGACCAAACACCCAAACCCTGGTTCTAGGATTTTTGGACTAGAACCTTGATATCTTACTCATCCAGTGTCCAATTTGATCCTACTCACTTTTGAACTAATGTACATTCAATTACCTTCAAAATAAGACCAAGTTCAAGAGAATCGAAGCTCATATGTAAAAGTTGGGTTTTGGGCCTCTTATGTACATTTTGTATTTTAGCGGTTTTTGACCTATTATTTTATGTATAATTAACCCATTTTATTTTATTTCTTTTTCACTTGTCTTCTTTGATTAAAGCTTTATTAAAATACACAAAAATCCAAATCCAAATTGAGCTTGAAATCAAAGAAACTAATTGAGTCCGAGTCTCCATTAATTGTTTATACAAAAAATGTCTTTTCCGTATTTTTTTTATTTCTTCTTTATCTTATTTAATAAAAATAAAAAAAGTAAATTAATGTGCAAATATTTATCTTTTATTTTATCTTATTTTTCTGGATTTTTATCTGGTTTTAAATTGACAAAAAATTATAAAACCTAAAAATCAAGGTATTCTATGTACATAGGATACCCCAAAATATCACTTTGTGCAAATAATCTTTTTGATTTTGATCTCTTCATGAAAGTTGAGATCTCATCGAGACGAACAACTTTCATGATGAAATGTTTTCGATTCGGGTTTATTTACTAATTTTTACATATTTATCTTTGTATTTTTTTATTTTTTTAAGGCTGATAAGTGGCATCTCCTGGAGCCGCCACGTGTCACCCCTTTTTGGATGTATTTATATTTCATTTTTATATAAAATAAAAAGCCTCGCATGTGCAGAGCACGTACCTCCTACGCACGTGCTCCACCCGCCTTCCCTCACTGCCACGTGGCACCCATCTGGTCATCCGATCGCGACCGATCGAACGGCCGCTGCTCATCTCCCCCTTTCCCAATCAGGAGGTGGTATCACCGCACAAATCTTGCCACCTCCTTCTAGATCTTGCCACGTCGCCTCCTCTGTGAATCGTGGCTCCGCCCGTGGCCTTCCTTCCATAGCCGCCCCGATCTTGTCTCCTCATCGCATCTCGCACGCGACCACCCTCCATATCCTCATCAGAATCAAATCATCGGTGTCAAATCAATCAACCTCTCTTTCCAAATCATTTTTCGACTCCATCCCTATTTAACCCTCACCGTCGCTCCTTGCCATGACATCCGCTGACTGATGCTCGAAGGAATGACCAGCCGGAGGTGACAACTCCATGCCCCGACAGCACGGCGAGATCCGAGGGATTATCACTCGTTGCAGAGCGACCAACCTCTGCCACGACTGCCTAGCTCTAGCATCGTGTCATTGAGCCCACGTTCGTTCCACCCACGTAACCCCAGCATCTCACCACCATCAGAGCTTTGCTCCTTTATCTCGACTCCAGCCACTCCGCTTCACCGCTACAATTGCCTCTCCCGACTCCAGTCCCCAGCCACCCACTCTGACTCCAGGAGGACCACCAGAGAACCGCCCCACTCTGCCTGGACACCGCCAATGCCATGACTATAGATGTTGCTCCACCGCCATCGCCTTCGCCGCTCCTCCACCGGCCACCGGAGCGCGCGACTCCACTACTGAAGGGGCACAAACACCAGAAGCCCATCGACCTCTCTTCTCCGCCACACGGCCAGGCTCGAGTCCCAAGGACCCCATGTACATGAGGAGCACGTGCGTTGGTGTAACTTGCACTCAACCCCCTGGATCTTTGTTGAATCACAAAAACACCCCTAGGGAAATTTGCGGCACTGAGCCCCTATCTAGCTAATTCCACATCCAGCCCCGCCATCAGAGGTCACGGGTTTCGCACGTGACCCTCCGGTAATTTTGTAGAAACACCCCTAGGAGTTGTGGTAATTACATTCCAATCCTTCTACTTGTATTTTGTTTTATTTTTATTATCGTAAAATTGCAGACAGACCCCTGTGTTCCCCCTTTTATTTTTAAACTACTTTATTGCATCATTTTATTTTTATAAAAATAGCGTTTTGTTCTTCAACTAATTCTCTACATCTTGGCATATGTTTAACATTTTTGTGATCTATGGTTAATTAATAATTAATAATTTTGTGGAAAATTGCATATTTTACCCATTATGTGCTTGGAAATTCATAGGTGATTAACAATTGCTCGAAAAATTGCCAAAAAATCATTAATTGTATAATTAGTTATATGCCACATTATGCCCAAAAGGAATTGCATATGCATCATGGTTTGTCTTGTAAAAAATCATTTTGCATATTTCAATCTTTAATTTTTAATAAATATTAAAACTTATATTTTTAAGGTTTTGGATTTTTCTAAGATCGATCACCAAATGATAGGTCTTGCCTAATTTTATTCCATCAAAATAATTAGGTTTTGTATTATTGAAATTCATTGTGTTTGCATTTATAAATTCATAAAATATTTATCTTGCATCAAAAAAATCCAAAAAAATGCAGTCCATTAATTTCATCAATAGATAAGCTAATCTAATCACTAACCTTTTTATTTTTCAAAACTTTTTTTATTTGAATCATATTCGATTTTATTTTGATTTATTTCTCATCTTCCATCTTTTATGTCGTTTTATTCTTTTGTCCTGTAGCGGAAGGGGCATTGATTAGTTGAGCCTGGGTCTATTGACCCAAGTCAACACCTCAATTCTCGCCTTCCCCTGCTTCTTCTGCACTCTAGCCATTCTTCTCGATTTTTTTCCCACACGCTCTGGTCATCAACGCCCCTGCATTCTTCTCCAACCTTTTAGCCCAATTAACAAACCTCATCGCCTAATCATTAACCTCGTGTATCACACCTCAGTTCACGTGCTTTTTGGAATTCAAATCTCGCCGGACCTCTCGCCTATATATATTTCTAGATTTCTAAATTTTGAGGTTGATCCATTTTAACTTGAACTGCTCGCCCAAAGTTGGTTCCCAGAGAGACGTGCATCCTCCGTAACTTGGAGCACGAAGAGTTCACCTGGGAGCGAGATCCACCTATGTTGTTGGAGCTCCACCGACTGTGTCAGGCTTCTCCGTTCTACGCCACAGATCGAGGTCGAGACCTTTGCCATCCACCGTAGAGTAATTTGCATTTCATTTTTGTGTTTAATTTTGCCTTTTAATTTTGCTTTGCATTTTTTTACGCGTAAATTAGATCTCCTTCTCCGGAGCTCAATTTGCTAGACCAGAGCTCTTGGATACTTCATCTTCACATTCCAACTCACGATCAACATCACATGACCTTGATTCACCATTCTATTCAAAACCTGACCCCCGGATCCATTAGGAAATAAGATTTCGACTCAATTCCGATCATCTCTGCTGGAGTCGAACCATCCACCACCATTCCCTCATTTTTCCTACTAATAACGATCATCGAAGCTTCTCCTCCGAGCGTAAGATCTTTTGAAGGTGCTAGGAGTGCGCTGGGGCTCAAGAGGAGTTATATGGAGACCATTTGCAACAGAATAACACCTCAACCTCCATATCTTCTATCGTTGATCTTCAAGCTTAAATGTCATAACCTTCATCGCATGAGGACCTTGTGGATCTCTAATAATAACCAGGAGGCGTTTCAAGTGGAAATCGAATGAAATTAGGCCGATCCAATCTCATCGGTAGATGCATTCAGCTGCGTTCATCCAACCATGTCCAACACCACAAGATCAAGAATAGAGGCTCCAGATTGCATCCCTACCATTGATCCACGCCTAAATACCTACCTCCCAATCAGATCGCACAATCAGATCACAAGCATCCATCCAACATACTCCTTCGCACATGCATCAATGATCATTTGCACTTTATTTCTTTTTGTTTCTTTTGTTTTGCAAATAAGTCCCCAATGGGAGACATGTACTATAGTTGCTTGAACATTTACATATTACCCATTTGCTTTTGTTACATACACCTCCATCTTATTCAAACTGAGACACGTGCATTGCACGTGACCTTTTGAACATTTGCAATAAAAGCCCTTCATTTTTTTGTTATCCTTTAGCCCACGGAAATAAAATCTTCACAAAAATTCGTGGCAGCGCGACTCATGTGTGTTGCACGAGCTTCTTCTGGGAAAATTGCATAATAGCCCTTATATTTCTTTATTCGTTATCTTGTTAGTCACATAAATATTTTTTGTTGCATTTATATCCATGTGCATCAGACTTTTTTTTGCATGTTAATTTTAATAAATAAATAGCAAATCTTCATTAAAAACCCCAAAAATTCATTTTACATTCTTGTTAATATGCCGTTCATCACTATTTTTATTTTTCATTTTATTTATTTATATTATTTTATTAATTCAAAAACAAAATAGTTCCCATTTATGTGAGAACTTCAATAAAAAACTGAAAAATCTTTTGGAAAATTTTGAAAAAAATGTCTGTGCACGTATTTTTATTTGTTTTATTTTCTTTATCAATTCCATTGGACAATTCCTTATAAAACCAAAAATTATTAAAACTCTAAAGACACTAGAAATCTCATAATAAATCACAAAAATCCAAAAAATACACATAAGTGCTTTCTAGAAAATTTGAAAAATCTTTTGCGACTATGTACTTATTTTCGCCATTTTTTATTTTATTTTCTATTTTAAAAATCCCAAAATAGTTGCTATATTTCTTATTTGTTTTAATTCCTATTTTAATTAATTTAAAAATACTAAAAAACTAAAAATTATCCAAATTCAAAAAATAGTAGAAAATATTAAAAACAAAAAAAAATTATTTGAATTTTTTTGTATATTTTTTTCTTTATTTTAAAAATATAAGAAAAAAACCTCCCTTCCTTCCTCCTATTTAGATTGTCTTCTATTGGGTTGACTTCTTTTGTTTAAAAAAATATTAATAACATTTGCAAAATAAAAAAGGGTATAAAATAAGAAAAGAATAAAAAATATAAAAATTAAAGATTAATAAAAAAAGAGTTAAAATGACAAAAATACCACAAAAACCAAGAGTAGTGTGAATGGAAGACCTTTTATTTCATTGCGTTTTTATTGATTTAATAACCCTTGGGATTTTGTAGCCTCCTTGTAATAAATGACAACTTCTCTTACTTACTTTTCTTTTATTTATGGCTTGAGAATTTAATAAAAACTTTGTTGAGAGAAAATAAAGGTTGCATCAACATTTTATTTTCAATAAAATAAATCGCTAAATTTCTCTGTTCAACAATAGACCAAGTCAATATTGACTGGGTCTCAAGGTTTAGGGTCATTCAGTATCTCTGATCTTCATTTATTTTTCTTTTCTTTTCGTTATTCTTTTATTTTGGATTTAAATACATGGATTTGTATAGTAATTAGAGTCTGATTATATATGAATGGTGAATGCTAATTTGTACATATTATTGATATTTACATGTATTTTGCTAGGGATTTAGATACAAAATAAAAGAATAAAGGTAGATAGTGGCTATTTATTCATCAGGCCCTAGATGGGTCTTTCACATGAAAAGGGTGAGGACCATATTAGAGCAAGAAGAGTGTTCTGGAGGGAGAGGAGGTGATCAAAATGCCCGCATGGATCATGGAAGTAGATAATTGTGACGAACAAGTTAGATCGACATAAGAGTGAATGTATGTGCAGAATTAAATTTGAGAAAACCTAAAGGGTCCAACTGAAGTATACCTAAAGAATCGAAGAAGGTTGGAGGGCGGTGTGTTAGACTGGGATGGAGATCTTGATGCTCCTGTATACTCGCTTAACATACACAACATATGTACGTAGCTCGAGTAGTGTCACAAGGATGCGACGAAGGTAAGTAACTTCGAATCTCACCATATATAGAATCTTGATCGTTGCTCAACTTCATTCTCTCTCCTTGTCACAGAAGACATGGAAGGGGCTCGGAGGTCTCTTGGTCAAGGGAGAATAGAATGAAATGCAACCATATAGGTAGTTTTGTGAGGAATCATGTGGTTGAATGTGGTGATTTCAATTGCTAAAAGTTGGTACATGTGAAGAGGATATCAGATATGGAGCACATGGCGTGGAAGAGTTGGATGCAAGGGCTTCACAATGGCACCAGATTAATTTCGTGAAGACACGTGGAGTGATGATGGTAATTCAGTGAAGTTGCTCTGATGAAGAGTTGCAACATTTGGGAGTTCAACCATAAGAGGTTGATGATGACCCTTGACCATATGATCTTGTGATCAGATGGTAGAGATGGAGTCACAAGTGAGTGAGTGGGAGGTTTCTGATCGAATGTTCATATGCTCCTAGTGCAGGTGGGTTTGATGTGCTGCAGACCGTTTGAGTAATAGATAAGATAGTGGAGAAAATAGGCAGTAAGTACTGAAGGGTCGGGCGACATTGCTCAATGAGAAGAAGTAACGTGTCCTAATCAAAAAAAGGAAAATTCGAAAAATATTATAAAATGAAATAAAATAGTAAATGATTTCAAATTAGAAAGAGCTCTAAATTACAATTGTGTATTTTTTAAAAATCTACAACTTTCATATATAATCTAAAACCTAGTACGTAATCTATACACAATATTTTTTGTAAGTTTTTAATATAAAAATACTTATATTAATTGTTTTGTTATTTTTTGTATTTTTGTATATAATATATCATATACTATTTATAATATTTTGTTATTTAATGGGATTTTAGTTATACAGAAGACATATAAAATACAGAGAACAATAAACATATACATACAATTATTAGAGACTTTATTTATTTACATTAATTAGTTGTAATTATTTACAAGGTGTGATATGATAATTGTATTTAGAAATGACCAATTTAAGTGGATACATTATGATAGAAAACTAAATATCACAATTAATGTTAATGCATATGGGATTCATTACCCCTTCTACTTAAAACTTGCTCATCCTCGAGCAAAAAAAGAATGAATAAGTAAGTTGAATCCCGGATTGTGCATTTGAAATACAAGATTTGAAATTCAAGAAACGAGTTTCATGTAACATGTTGAACTCTAAGTTCAATAAAATCTCTTTCGAAAGGAACTCATACTCCCTAATGATAGGACTCTCTGTGTGCACTATGTATAGAAGTATGACATTTAGTGTTGATCACATATACAAGTGTAGAGTCTCAGCTTCACCCGAGGTCCCTGTCTAAGAAGTCATCCTCGGAACCCAACCCTTAACTCTAGGGAAAAAATAAAGTTTCACTTCATTCTGCTATCTCTTTAGTTGATAGTCTAAATTGTAATATGGAATGACCAAGTATGGAGGATTCTAAGATTGTGTCATTTTTTTCACCACTCTTTAGAACAATGATATCTCGAGTGCCTTATTAAACATACATTTGCATTTATGGTGTTGATCAATATGTCCGTCAAGAATTCTGAGTCGTCTGCACTTTTTTCTGGCGTGTAGAGTGGTGTCTCTTATTTGATTATCTAAAATACCATATACACCCAAAATTTTATAGATTAAGATGTAGAGCCCTTTTATCTTCCTCGTATGACTCATAAGACCTAAAAGCTTTGGTCCAAGTAGACTCTCTAAAAAGGTTGGGAGCGTTTGATAGTAATATAAGCTATTTTGTATTGTCTTGGAATGCTTCAGCTTTTCTCTTTGGATACACACATTTGTTTTTATTTTTTTTCTGGCTAGCTCCACTACTTTTACTAGGTTGGTGCATACTGATGAACAATTTTAAAGATTTTACACTCACAGGCACCTATATTTTTATCAAGATAATATATGAACCTTCTTTTCATACTGGATAATGTGTTGACACTCAGATTTCATGCAGTGATGCTCATTCTTATCACATCCTCAAGCATCATAAAATCATGTCTCAACTCAAACCTCTTATCCTAGTACCTTATGCGAAACTTCAACCCGTCACAATGATTATGCATTCGTGCATATGTAGTGCTAGTCTCACTCTTTTTAACGTAGAGATTGTACATGCAATACAACATGTGTATCTATCAAACTTAGGAGTTTAAGTTAATAAGTTCTAAGACCATAATGAACAAGAATGGTCAGCCATCGAGTTAAGTTTCACTCAAAACCAATTATCCTGAACTGCACACGTCTTGTGTGATGTGAAAGCGTCAGTAATAGAATCACTTATTTGTTAGTGTTATTTCAGATTCTTTTCATTCATATTTTTTTAACCAAATTTTCAATCAATTTCAAACTATCTCTTTACGTATGTATGGACCTTTTTTGACGCAATAATTTGTCAAGACCAATTGTAACCCCTTTTATAAACTATTTGCAAAATATTTTTGCAAAACATGTCACATAGATAAAAATATTTTTCAGAACATTTTTAAAAACAATTTGCAAATATGTTTCATATTCTCATACCCTTAGCCAATTATGTGATATAAAGCATTTTAAAGTGTGAGATATCAATAAAATATATATGAAATATATACACACATCCCCATGGACTTAGCTAGTACAATGTCCTCATGGCACAAAGTGAAATGAAGAACTTAGCTCATCTAAGTATAGTGAAGAAAACTGCACGAGATATGGAAAAACTCACCATGTATACTTAGGATTTAAAGCCTAAGTGTATAAAGGGAGTACTGGAGAAAGGGGTACGAAATGAATAGAAGGAATAGAAGTAATATATAGAATTAGGCTTTAAATAGCCTAAGCAAAACGAGAAACCATCACATTGAGGAGGTCGAGAGACATTTGAGATAACGAAAGAAATAGGAAAAAAGGAGTCAGAGTTAGAAAAAAGGTAAAGGTTAAATCTTCAATGCAACTGAATATGCTATGAACTAAATTTCTTCTACTCCTACTTCATGTTCAGTGGTTTGGAATGACCTCAGAATAGTCGCTCTGCATGAAAGAAATCTGCTCAATCTGGACTAACTATTCATTTGATTCTAAAAAGCTCTTTAACAACTACCCATTCACTAAGAAAGAACGTGCACTATCTTCGAGATCAAATATCTCTACATTGCCATTACTGTGCCATTCTCTTACTATGTAGAGAGCCTTCCATTTTGAATTTAATTTTCCTTGGAAGATCTTCAATTGTGCATTGAACAACCATATCTTTTGTCCTGGGACAAAGTTCTTGCACATGATGTGTTGATCATGCCATTTCTTGACTTAATCCTTGTAGAGCACATTAATATCATATGCTTTGTTTCTGATCTCTATGAGCTTATTCAGATCTAAGTCTCTAGTCTTCTTGCTTTGGTGGTTATTCTAGTTAAACTTCTTTATTGCCCATAAAGATTTGTGAACTAATCTAGTAGGCGATTGGCATGGCTTACGATAAATCATAAGGAACGGGGAAGTACTAGATGAGGTCTTGTAGGCCGTCATGTTGGCCCATAGGTCTTGGTCCAATAGCTGAGACCAATTCGTCCTATCAAGATGAACTAACTTCTTTAATATGCTCTTAACTTCCCAATTTAAAACCTATGCCATGTTGTTCCGCTATGGGTGGTGAGGATTGGTAACTCTATTATCTATTACGTAGTCCATAGCTATGCATTTCATATCACGGTTCACAGAGTGGCTTCTCCCGTATGAAATAATAACTTTGGAACTCCGAACCAATAAATGATGTGATCTTTGACAAAATTACAAGCAACCTTGTTGTCTGCAGTTCGAGTTGGGATAGCATCCACCCATCTTGGCAAATAACCAACCGTTACCCAAATGTGCTAATGTCCATTACTATTAGAGAAGGGACCCATACATGGCTTACAGTAAATCATATGGAATGGGGAAGTACTAGACGTGGTCTTGCAGACCGTCATGTTGGCCCATAGGTCTTGGTCCAATAGCTGAGACCAATTCGTCCTATCAAGATGAACTAACTTCTTTAATATGCTCTTAACTTCCCAATTTGAAACCTATGCCATGTTGTTCGGCTATGGGTGGTGAGGATTGGTAACTCTATTATCTATTGCGTAGTCTATATATATGCATTTCATATCACGGTTCACAGAGTGGCTTCTCCCATATGAAATAATAACTTTGGAACTCCGAACCAATAAATCATTTGATCTTTGACAAAACTACAAGCAGCCTTGTTGTCTGCAGTTCGAGTTGGGATAGCATCCACCCATCTTGGCAAATAACCAACCGCTACCCAAATGTGCTAATGTCCATTACTATTAGAGAAGGGACCCATACAATCAATATCCCATGCATCAAAAACATCACAAAATGTCATAGGCTACAAGGGAATTTCATTTCTTGAACAAACTATCCCTCCCATTCTCTGATAAACAGGGCATGGCCTAATAAAATCAAAAGCATCTCAAAACAAGGTCGACCAGAAAAATCCACATTGGAGCACTTTGTGAGCAGTTCACTTTCCGAATGGTGCCCTCATACCCCCAAAGTATGGTTGTGTTTGAGGACACTCTTTTATTCCTCCGCATGAGTTCACCTTCTCCAGACGCAATCTAGTCCATCAAAGAAAAGGAATGGATCCTCCCAATGGTACTTCCTCGATTCTGACTTCAGTCGATAAATAATGTTCCTAGTCCATCAAAGAAAGTTCACCATGTTGACATAGCATGGGAGTGAATCAGTAACACAAATAACTCGTCCTTGAAAGTCTCTCAAATAGGTTCTAAATCAGGCAATACTTAAGCTCAAGCTGGGATAAGAGATGTGCTACAACATTCTTGACTCTAAGTTTAACCCTAATATCTAAATCAAACTCCGAGAGCAATAAAATCAACTCAAGAAGACATGACTTCAAGTATTTCATTTTCATTAACTATTGAGTAGATGTATGATTAGTGTAAATTTTCACCTTAGAACCTAAAAGTAATGATTTCAACTTCTCTAAGGCTTAAAGTACTACAAGCATTTCCATTTCAGTCACTTTATAATTTTTCTTTGTAGGATCCAATACTTTACTTACGTAGTGAATCACAAATGGCATTCCCCGTGCGTGTGAAATATTCGGGAGCACATCTCATCTATGTCCTAACAATACTCCTATAGTAAACTATGATGTATCTGTCATGATCTCAAAGGAAAGAGACCATTTTGGAGCTTGTAGAACATGAGAATCTATAATCTTCCTTTTTAAGAGCTCGAAGGCCTCTGGACACACGTGATCTACAATAAACTCAATGTCTTTGCCATAGAGCTCAGTTGTTGGTAAGGTAACCTTTGAAAATCCTTTAATAAATTTTCTATAAAATCCAACATGCCATAAGAAAAAACACACTGACTGCGCGTTGCTTGGTGCATCAAGCTTCTTGATCACATTCACCTTGGTTGGGTCAACCTCCACTCCTTTTTTGGAGATGACTGATAACGTGGTCGTGACCTACGGTTTAATGCGTTTTCGGTGTAGAAAAAGCCTTAGAGAGGGAACCGCGTTGAATAAGATAAAAATTACGATAAAAAAGGAAAAAATCCTATTTTATCATTCACTACTAATTTTACCAGGTGAGTGTGCCTGGGTCGAACTCAAGGAGGCAGAATATTTAAACGAGGGTTTTCGAAACATGGAAAGAATTCCAGAAAAGTCCTCTTTTATTCGTGAATTTACAAGGAAAGAAATTGAAAACAAATCCGACTCAAAAAAAACTAAAGATGATGAAATTCAAAACAACAAAACCAAGTGACGAAAAATATGTGAAAAATGCTCAAAAGCTTGGGTAATTATTGAGTTACCCTAAAAAAATTGCAGAAAAATATGAAAAATATGAGGTCAAAAAAACAGCCCCTACAAGCCAGGGGCCTATCTGCAAAGAAAATATATTATTATTGTTACAGAAAGGTCCCTGTAGGGACTAAACTGAAAAGAAAATAAAAGAATTACATTTAGGTCCCCGTACGGGGACCTAAATGCAATTTCTAGAAACTGCTGGGGCGGCTTTGAATAACAGGAACTCTGCTGGGTCTAAGGTGCAATTATTCTACCACTTCAGATTGATGGTCAAGATTAGATATCAACGTTCGATCTGGACCGTCCAAATGCGCCACGTGTCGACAGCCTGTAGCAGCTGGGCATTCTTGTTGTTCTTGAGGTTGGTTGCACTGTTGTCGACGAAACCTCCTTCTCTAAATTTTTTCCAGCAACTGAAGATGGTATGGGACCTTCGGCGGTTCCAGAGGGGTGACTCCTTCACCCCTTGAGCACGCCCGCGGTAGAGATCCGCCATGGGAGGCGGAAGACGACAGCTCTCTGGTGATGAAGTTGGCATCTCAAATGATCCTGAAAGCTGATGATGCGTTTGCGCCTTCTTCAAATGGCAAGTTCATTGAGTTTGAGAGTTCCAGTTACGTTGAGATTTCTCCAGATGAAATTTAGATCTTCAAATAATGAGGGTATGTGCTCGAATTGCAAAGAAATCGGCTAAGGGATTAAGGATTGCTAGATCAAAATGGTGTGTCCAGAATCAATGAAACTCGGAATGAAAAGTAATGAAATTGAATCACGAAATGGTTTGTGTTTGAATTGGTGGAATCGATGATTTGTTTGGGCATCTAAGATGAATTATTAGTGAAGTTAATGACGCGCTTAACTATCCTAAGTATTGCACGATCTTCGAGAAATGAAAATGGCTAAATTGGATGAAGGGATCTGTGAAGAGAGGTTTATTTACCTCAGATGACGGCTCGATGGGCAATCTTCTCGAAGCTGGACGTGGTGCTAGGCGACGATGCAAGACGGTGAGGCACCTTGGAGCTTCTCCTCCGATGTCCTTCTTCCACGCGAGGCGGCGGTCTGGCGTTGTCACCACCGGAGTTGGCCAGCACGGAGCTTGGAAGGAGAGGATTTGGTTCTGGAAGTGATGGCTTTCAGGTAGTTGGAGAAGACTGAGTTGGTTGCACCAACTTCATGGCTTTTTATAGGAGGATTGACGAAGCTCTAAGGTAGATCCAAGGGATGACGTGAAGGGAGATTATTAGGGAAAGAAATTAGACTGCTTAGATAGAGCAAGGAGGTTAGAAGTTGGGCAGAAGAAATTGTTGAAGATGGCCGGGTCGAACAGACTCTACACCAGCTTCTTGAAGAAGAAGAGCCAGGTGCTGACACGTGTCAGCTCCTGGTTGGCCATATATGTAAATTACTTATAAATTATGTAATAAATAATAAATGGCATTAATTTAAATAGGTATAAAAACGAAAAATATAGATAATTTAATTATCTAAATTATGGTATAATTAATTTTTGTAAATAATGAATATTTTTTGAAATATAAATATTATATTAATAAATAAGTATAAATAATACTTAATAAGTAGATATTGTATTTTAATGCAATTATTACTTAATTATTTAATAATTTTATATTTTTTAATTATTAGAATAATAAATAATGAGTTTATGATTTTTTGTGTATTTTAATAAAATAATTTAGATATATTAATAAATACGGGTATAAGTTAGATAGTTTAATTTCATATATAATTTAGGACTTTGGATTTTATTAAAATAATAAATAAGTTCCAAAAATTCTGAAATAAATCATGGTGAAAATACAATATCATGAAAATAATTAAAAAATAAAAAATTAATAAAACTTTAAATAATATGTTCTAAATAAAATATATAGCCCAGAAACCTCGCTGTCATTAGGTCCCAAAACTGACTTTTTTGCCAACGGATCCCGATTTTAAAGAAACCACCTCTATTAATTAGAGAATAATATTTTATGAACTTTAAAGGTGAGTAGAGTGGAATTGGAGTTCATATGAGGAATTTGTGATGTTCGGAAGTTGAGAATTAGACACTTTAAAAGTAGGATTTCTTGGCATATATATAGGATAATATTTTTAACTTATTTTTATATTTTTATATACATTTTTAGAACTAATTAGGAAAAGAATTTGTTGAAAAATATATTTATATGAATTATTTAAAAATCAATGAATATTTGATAATTATTTGATAAACAGTGAATACTTTGCTTAGTGTTATTTAATTAATTTTCTAATTTTCTTCCCTTATCTCCCCCGACTTGTTGTTTTGTCGACCAATCCATGTTGACTTGGTCTCGGGGGTTAAGTTTTATAACTATATCATACAGGTATATTTATATTTTCTGAGTCATATTGTACATATATACATATCTACAATCTGTCTTCTTTTCTTTTCTTTATTTTTATTATGTATTTATTTACATGTTTTTTATGCATAAAAGTGGATTTTTTATTCATGAATATGATTTTGATAAAATGTGGAAATTAATGGATATTTACATGTATTTGTTATGGATTTTAAGACAAAAAGCAACAGAAATATTAATGAATCATGGATTCATCAACCCTTAAACTTCGATAGTCCCTTAGCAAACACTTATTTGAAAAGTAAGTGAAAAAGAAAGAAAGTTAGAATGAATTTGTTTTCCTAAACCAATTCATGAGAACAAACAAAGGACATAGCTCGATTGGGCCTAAAACCATCATTTTGTCAGAGCCTTAACTAGGATTAGGATTTCATCCTCAACAGTCCTCAAATTCCACAAATCCTTATTCAAGATCACCTCATCAACTAGTTCAGACTCACTTATTCATATCGCAAACACTATTAATCTTGAAGTCAATTTGTACAGTGTGTGAATTGTTTTAGCTCTTCTTGCTCAAAGAAGCGAAGAAACCGTCCATCCCAGCCATACACTTCCATTGATTCCTCATCCCGCTACTCTTTCCTCGGGGAGGGAGGTATTCCCTTATGAGGTCAGTTTGTGCTATGTCCACAATCGAATATAGAGAGAAAGTAGAAGAATGAGAAAAGAAGTGGAGTGCGACCAGTGGAGACACATCTCCTTGTGAAGCTCAACCGGTGTAGCTAAGTCTGCACTAAGATGTGCAGGCATTTTTGGTGGAAGCTTGGACCATTGTGGTCGTATTTGTATTTGGTGGCTTCTTCTTTGATTTGGCATTGTAATTTGCTTGCACTGCATTCATCCCTTTGTGCCTCGACGAATATAACATCTTTTGTTCTGTCCCTCTTTTGAGGTCTTAGAAAAATTGTGTCAGCAGATCCTTCCATCATCCGAAGCGACTATCGCAACCCTAATCTCTCTCGTCTTTAGACGTCAATGCTGCAAAGACAAGGATAGAACCGCACTACCAAGATGTACTGCCCTTTGCAACTTCATGCAAGTTGAGCTAAGTGCATGTGTCCAAGATTGGTTCACTGGTGCAGAGTTGTACGGATGACACCAAGTCTTCTACTTAAGCACATATGAGTTGTTTTCCCAAATATGATCTTATGGAACCCAAAGATTTTAATTCAATGACCTGAAGAGTCTAAATTTCAGATCCTAACTAGGCTCCTTACAACGAAAGTTAAAGGCCATAATCAAGCTCCATCCTTTAGACTAGACTCAATCCTTAGTTCCAGAAATCAAACTTATTCTGAAAAATGCGAATGCAAATGCAACAATGTTTTGTGAATTATATTTTCGGAATTTTACTCATTTTTATGTATTTTAAGGCTTTTGTAATTTTTATTAATTTTAGGACTTTGTATTTTATATGGATTTTTTGATTTTTATTAACAAGTATTTATGCAATAATTTTACAAGATATATTTTATTCATGTTAAATATCTAATGTATTTTACATATTTTATATATAGAGAACTTTACAGAGAATTTTACAAGGATTGAATGATTTTGCACACATTTTAATAGATAAGATTTTAAATAAGTATTATACATTTTTTAAATATATATATTAACTATATATTTTAATTTAAATCATTTAAATACAGATTTTAGACATATTTTACTTATTTACAAGGATTTTATAAGTAAAAGATAAATAAATAGATGGATTTTAAATTAACCCTCACCCACTTTTTATGGATTTTATAGATATAGAAAATACTTAAAAGTATGAGTTATGGACAAAAGTATATATACATTATATACGCATCCCCCTATACTTAGCTTGTGCTATGTCCTCATAGCGTCAAAAGAGAAAAAGGAGTACATAACTCGTGCTAACTAAAAGTGGGTGAAAAAGAATAAGAGAATAAAAGTTAGTTGACCCCCCCTTACTTACGATCAGGTCATCGTAAGTATACTGGAAGAGCAAAAATAAGGTGACTGAGGAAAAAGAATGTACAACGAAGTAACAAAAGAAATGACGAACACGAAATCATCGAAATCACTCGATCCCCCCTATACTTAGGATAAGGCATCCTAAGTATAGAAAAGAGTGTAGCAAAAAAATTGGGGACCAGTGATTTGTGAAAAAGAAAAGATATACAAAAGTAAAAGAACAAAATAGAAAACGCTAATCAACGGGCAATCAGTCCCCCCTATACTTGGGATCCGATATCCTAAGCATAAATGACGAGCAAAAATGGGGACGATTGTGGTCTACGAAGAATGTAGAAGTGTTGTAAATCTCTAAAAACTGAATGGCTCAAAAGTCTTCGTACAGGATGAGATAAAGGGAAAGAATGATCATGAGTTCTGTACAAAATAGATAACTTAAACTCGGGACAGATGATCAGTAGTCTCTACGATGTGCTTTAGTATCTCCCTGCTCACCACAAACGGCTCTGCACCAGGTGACACATCTGATATAGCTATGCTTCCATTGTCGTGCATTGTATTGACTATGTAAGGTCCGTCCCACTTGCTTTTTAATTTGTCAGGAAAAATTCTCAATCATGAATTGAACAACCAGATGTTCTGCCCAGGAACAAAGATCTTGTGTCGAATATGTCTATCATGTCATTTCTTCACTTTGTCCTTATAAATGAGGGTGTTCTCGTATGCTTGATTTCGAATCTCTACTAGCTCATTCAGATCCATCTTCCTCTTGGTTCCTGCTTTCTGCATATCTAATCAAAGTTCTCGGATAGCCCATTCAGAGTTGTGCAGGATCTCTACAGGCAAATGGCATGGCTTCCCATAGACCAGTCTGAATGGTGAAGTACCTAAGGGAGTTTTATCTGCAGTACGATGTGCCCAAAGAACCTGATGTAGAAGCTGTGACCAGTTATTTCTATCCAGTCGTACTAGCTTCTGAAGATTTGATTTCATCTCCCTATTTGAAACTTCAGCCATGTCATTCATCTATGGGTGGTAAGGAGAAGCTACTCTGTGATCAATGTCGTATTGCTTCACTAGCTTTTTGACCTTCTTATTAATGAAATGGCTACCCCTATCTGAAATAAGAATACGTGGAATCTGGAACCGCGAAATATTTTGTTCCCTTATGAACTTGCACACTATTTTACTGTCCGCAGTTCGTGCGGGTATGGCCTCCACCCATCTACTAACATAATCTACAGCGAGAAGAATGTACTCAAAGCTGCTGTTGGAAGGGAACTGTCCCATGAAATCTATGCCCCATGCGTCAAAGATATCGCAAATAATAACAGGTCGCATAGGCATTGCATCTCTAGCACTGACTGTCCCTACTGCTCTCTGACAATCCGGGCAACTCTTCACGAATGTACAAGCATCTCTAGTAAGAGTCGACCACCATAATCCACTCTGAAGTACCTTCTGTGTTGTCCTCTTCCCTGAATAATGTCCCCCTACCTCTAAGGAGTTGCACAGAGTGAGTACACTATTATATTCATCCTAAGGAATACAATGCATGTAAACACAATCTGTTCCCTCATGAAAAAGAATCGGATCCTTCCAATGGTAGTATCGTGCCTCGAAAACTAGTCTATCAACTCGGTCCTTCGGCCAACCCTATGGACTTTTCTGTGTAACCAAAAAATTCACTATATCTTCATACCATGGAAGCTTGGTAACTGCAAAGATACTCTCGTCTTGAAATCTCTCTGCAATATCTAGTGTGTACTTATCTAAAGGCTGCTCTATCTATAATCGGGAGGGGTAATCAGCTACCACATTCTTTACTCCAAGTTTGTTTCTAATATCCAAATCAAATTCCTGAAGTAAGAGAATCCATCTACGAAGGCGTGCCTTGGCATCCTTCTTTTCCATCAAAATCGGATAGCTGAATGATATGTGCAAACTGTGATTTTGGATCGAAGAAGATAAGATCTGAATTTATCCAATGCAAATACCACTGCCAACATCTCCTTTTCTATCATTGTCTAATTACACTGAGCATCATCTAAAGTTCTGCTGGCATAATGGATAGCAACAGGAAGTCCATTCTTCCTCTGTCCTAATACAGCCCCGACCACAAAATCTGAAGCATCCGTCATAATATCGAAGGTTAGAGACCAATCAGGTGGCTGTAGGATAGGAGCATTGTTAATCATCGCCTTCAATGTGAGAAAGGCATTAAGACATTTATCATCTAACAAAAACTCGATGTCTTTGCCTAATAATTCAGTTAACGGCCGGGCAATCTTGGAAAATTCCTTAATGAATCGTCTGTAAAAGCCGGCATGCCCCAGAAATGATCATAACTACTTATTGTTGGATGGTGGTTCGAGACGCTTGATGACATACACCTTGGTAGGGTCAACCTCCATGCCTCGCTGGGAGATGACGTGCCCCAACACGATCCCACGTGTAACCATAAAATGGCTCTTTTCCCATAACATAACAAGATCTACCTTACAACATTTCTGAAAACCTGGTCTTGGTGCGCTAAACAATCGTCAAAGGACTCACCATAGATCGAAAAATCATCCAAAAAACACTTCTAGAAAATCACCAACTATGTCTACAAAAATAGAAAGCATACACCTCTGGAAAGTAGCAAGGGCATTGCGTAATCCAAAGGACATCCATATAAAGGCATATGTGCCAAACGGACATGTGAAGGTGGTATTCTCTTGATCTTTAGGAGCAATAGTTACCTGGTTGTATCCAGAGTAACCATCAAGGAAATAGAAGTATTCCTTCTATACAAATCTTTCTATGACCTAGTCTATAAAAGGCAAAGGGAAGTGAAACTTCTTCGTCGCGGCATTCAGCTTCCTGTAATCAACGCACACCCACCATGATGTGGTTACTCTCTTTGTAATCTCCTCTCCACTCACATTCTTAATCATCTGAATTCCCAACTTCTTCGGGACAACATGTAATGGGCTGACCCATTCAGAGTTGGTGATGGGATAGATAAACCCTGCATCACTCCATTTCATGATCTCTTTCTAGGCAACATCTCATAAAATCGGATTCAGCCTGCGCTGAAATTCTCTGGAAGGTTTGTTATCATGATCGAGATATATATAATGAGAACACAAAGCAGGATGATCCCGCAGAGATCAGATACATTCAACCCAATAGCCTTGTGGTTTCCTTCAAGAACCTCTATCAGTCGAGATTCTTTCTCTTCGGTCAAAGATGAGTTGATAATGATTGGAAATTGTTGATGTGGACCCGCAAAGAAAGCATATTTCATGTTTGGTGGTAATTACTTTAGCTCTGGTAAGGTAGACTCTGGATCTGTTATAAATTCATCTGTATGTATACTGGGATCTGTATCAGTGTTAGATATATATGTGGTATGGTTATCCACCTTATCAATGTGTTTTAGAGTTGGACTACAGAAGAAATCTAAAACATCATCCGACTGGCTCCTATGCTCATCCTCAGAATAACTAGAGGAAAACAACTCAGCTAAATGGAATTCAGTCTCTAGATCATCTAATGTGGAGGAATTGTGTAAACCTTGTGAATCCGGTAGATCTGCAATAAAATCCTCAGAAATCTGATCCATCTGCTTCTCATCATCCATACTGAAATATAAAGTATACTTGGAAGAATTGCCAACTGTAGTCTCGGACCCATCCTCTGTTAGGAAATCCTGGGTCTCTACTCGATACCTCTCAAGGCTGTAAAAACAAACCTCATCCATGTAATCACAAGTGGCTAAAGAACTCAAGAAATCTTAAGATGCATCGCTGTATGTGTTTGATTCTCTCGCCATCTCTATATGTACCTTCTCACCCTTGGCATGAAAAGATACCTTCCCTATATCATAATCGAAGAGAGCCCTCGCAGTCTCTAAGAAAGGCCTCCCAAGAATGATCGGGGTAAGGTGTAACCGTGTATAAGACAGTAAAGTCCCCTAGGAACTGCAGTCCCTGCACGGTTACGATAACGTTCCTTAATATGCCCCTAGGTCTCTTTACAGATCTATCTGCAAACTGAAGGATCGTGTGGGATTTGTAAAGAGGACCTAATTTGAGCTTGTTGAGTAAAGAAGATGGTATCAAATTGATTGAGTAACCGTTATCTAATAGAGTGTGATCGAATGCGGCATTGGCAATCTCGCATCTGGCATAGTGTGCTCCTGAATCCTTCTTCTTCTTAGGTAACTTGTTTTGTATGGCACAAGATGTAGCCTTGGTCCAAAAAATGCTTTTCTGTACGTGATCTCTTTTTCCTACGCGTGGTGCATTGATTCTTCAACTTATTCTTGAGCGTAGGAGAATGATCCAAGGCATCGTGAAGTGAGATCTTCAAAAAGATGTGATCTTTTAATAGTCGTTTAGTCTCTGGTGTCACAACATTCTTTTTGGTATTTTCTTTCCTTTTCCAAACAAAGCATCGGGAAAAGTAACAATTTCGGGAATGACAAAATCAGACTTTTTATTCAACTCAAAATCAGCTTGTAGATCGAGAGTTTCAGAATTATGTACAAATCTCTCTAAAACAGGGGAAGAAAATTTTTTGTCGGGAGTATCTGGATGGTCTACCGTGATATCATCATCTAACTCATCGGTCTCCATGTCAACTATTTCGGCATCGCTCCCTTCTCTCTTCTCATCATGGTGGTCCTCATCCTCATGAAAGTTCTCCTCCTCAGCATCAGAGTGAGTCTGCTCATGGATTTGCTTTCACTCCTCGTCAAGTTCCCTCTCCTCTACTCCATAAGGTGCTCGTGGTGATCTACCACTCTTGAGACGAATGAAATTAGATAAAAAATTTAGGAAAAGAGATCGTACATGTAGTGGTGTCTACCTGATCTGGATGCCTCCTTTTGTTATTCAGATTCATCTAAGGCTGGGCTGGGAGAGTGCTCTTCGGCGCGGTTAACTTGTCCAGACGACGGTTAACCTGCTCCATCTCTGTTCTGTGTGCATAATGGAGCGTGCTTAGCATATCCATGATTTGATTCAGTGCCAGGGCCTGTGAAGACATCTCAGATTCAGTGTGGTGACCTTGGATTTCTACTTTCTCATGCCTTGGCATGTACTGCTGTGAGGTGTAAGGCTGGGAAGATCTCTGCGGTGTAAAGGAAGACTGCTGTTGCTGCTGATAATGATATGTCTGTGAATGGTTAGAAGGATATTGATAGGAATGTGGTCTTTGATATGCATGCTGGTGAGACTGTTGCTACGTGTATTGTTGTCGGTATTGGAATTGTGGATGTCCATGCTGCGGGTGACTAAATCCTGTTGATCTCAAGAGTGGCTTGAGGCTCAACATCCATGTCCGCATTACTGGTGATCTGACTGGGATTGGCTTGAGATTGATCCTCATTCCAATCAATCTGTGGAGTCTCGGGCTCGCCCTGGACGAGATGTATATGTCAGGTGGGCAGAGCAGGTAAAGACCTACGTGTAGGTTGTGCAGTCAAAGAAGATTGGGTCTGCTAATATAGAAGTTGTAGCTCTGATACCTTCTTCGTGAGATCACTCAGCTGCTGAGGCAGAGATGAGATTTTCTCCAACTCTTGCAACACCTGTAAGTCCTAAACTTGCTTCTGAATCACATCCACCAACGTTAGTTTCTCGCTAATAAAGCCCATGTTGGTGTTGGATTTAGACTCTGTAATATTTGCCACCTTATGATGCTCTCGGTGATGTGCTGGATGAGGGGCCTTTTGGAATGCCCGAGTAGAGTCGACGACTCTCGAGTTCTCCGCCATCCCTTCAAAGATGGACCAGACTGACTCGGCATCCTTATTCAGATAACTGCCGCCACATGCGACACTCACCAACCCTTGAATGTCCGACTGGAGTCCACCAAAATAGTTTTGCACAAGAACCTTCATTTGTATCTCATGATGCGGGCATCTCTCCGTAAGATCCTTGAATCTATCCCATGCCTCATGAAAAGATTCATTCGATAGTTGCGTGAAGTTGGAGATCTGACTCCTCATCATATTCGTCCTTCCAAGAGGAAAATACTTATGCAGGAATGTGGACTTTAAATCGTCCCATGTTGAAAATTCCCTTCCTAAATGATTAACCAGTAAAGTTCCTTATCTGCTAAGGCGAAGGGAAAGTCTTTGAGGCGAACAGCCTCCTGTGTAACTCCTGAATAGCTCGTCGTAGCACAAATCATCTCGAACTGCTGCAGAAAGGTAAACGGCTCCTCTGTAGCATTCCTGTAGAACTTGGGAAGCAATGAGATGAAGGACGGTCTCACCTCGTGAGGCCCTTGATTTAGCGGTAGCCAAATCCAATGATGTAGCGTTCTCGTGCCCGGGTCATACTCATCTCGTAAAGTAGCAGGAACCACTGCAGGCTGTAAAGGGTTCCCGACTCCTGCTCTCAGCTCGGCAATCTCAACTCGCAAGTTATTCTGAGTTATGAATTGTTCTTGAATATGTATGTTCATCTGTTGTAATGTATCAAGAATTCCTGTCATGATATCTACGGCTAGATCTGGTCTTCCTTCAGCATGGTGATCCTCAGTTGGCCTCTCCTCTGTTGGTCCTTTTCCACGAGCCATGTGCTTCAGATCTTCTGTGAAAGAAAATTTCTTGTAAGAACTCAGTGAAAAATTAGATGGAGAAATTGATGATGTATTGAGGCAAGGGTCTTCCACAAAAGACTGGCCAGTAGGCGAGGGAGTCTAGGTCTAACTCTCCTTGAGATCTGATGGGACCAACTCGGGAAGAGGGCCATCCCGAGTTTGTGAAGATGTATGACGGATGGTGAATGACCGAGGGCTCATGGAGTCTGAGCAGAATAGTCGTCGAGTCGTCATCTTCGATGTCAATAGAGTGATCGGGAGAGCACAATTTACGATTCATGAAAGATGGGAAACACGTAAAAGCCGCGGTAACTCATGCCCTACAAGCAAACACAAAGCAAACCCCATTTTCACTAACACAACTCGATGATAACCGTAAGAGTTCGGTCATTTATCTTGTCGATTTTAGGATTGTATTAGCAAACAAGTATAATCTCCGATTAACACGAGCTGATAGGTGCCCGAAGTTTCCCCAAAATATTGTCCCGAGTCTTTACAAAGAACCACTTGCTCTCAGCCAGCATGGGGGTAAGTACGGACCGTTTCCAGCTACCTGTGTTACTTGAGGACGGAGCCTTATGCAGTGTCCTCTAAACCCTCCACTCTGCTAAGTTAACTCAGATTGTTTCTGGCTACCCTAACGTACCCACTGAAGAGCTGAGTTTTGGTTCTATCCTTAAGGGTCGTCTCTCACGCGCACACTTTGAGAAGTACGTGTGTGGGGATTTCTATCCCAAGTCAATTGAACCTTACGTTTATTTTTGATCAGATATTCAAGCAGTCCCGATTTTATTTTTGGTTTATATTTTTTTGGGTTTTTTCCGACAAGCGTCTAACGAGTGTCTTTATTTTTTTTATAAATCCTAAAATCATGCACCTAAGTTGTGAGTCCTTAAGACTAACTACGAGAGTGCAATCTGGTAGGAAAATGAAAAACTCCTAAGCAAGCACCTATCCTCGTAAAAAGCCATGGAAAACCGACGATGCGAGAAAAATCACGGTGGGTGCCCTGATCCCCCAAGTGCACAGCACTTGGTGAATCAAACCCCCAAAAAAATGACAAGGGAGGTACAAGTCGGGATGCCCTTATGGGGCCCCTTTCTAAAAAAACACAGACAAGTGCCCCCATTCTCTCTTTTTTTACAAGAATAAAGGAAAAGATACAACACAAATCCTAACTAACCCTGCCCTCAGCAACCGAGAATCTCGATCTCTGCACTTTCAACTGTTTTCGGCTTCCGAGGAAGCTGGCTGAACCTGTAGGCCTTGCAAAGATTGGTTAAAAAACAAAATTACACAAAAAAACCATAAACCAAAATTCAAAGAACATGAAAAATCATAAAAACTAAATAAAAAGCTGTAAATCAAAAATCGAAAGAAAAAATGTAAAATCAAGATTATTAGAGAAAACTCGGTTCAAAAATTGGTGCAAAAATAACGCCTCCCCAGCAACGTCACCATTTTGGTAACACGGTCTCGACCTGATGTTTAATGTGTTGTCGGTGTAAAAAAAGTCGCAGAGAGGGAACCGCGTTGAATCAAACAAAATTTACGATAAAAATTGGGGAAAATCATATTTTATCGTTCACTACTGATTTTACCTTGTGAGTGTGCCTGGGTCAAACTCAAGGAGGCAGAATATTTAAACATGGGTTTTCGAAACACGGAAAGAATTCTAGAAAAGTCCTCTTTTATTCTTGATTTTACAAGGAAAGAAATTGAAAACAAATCCGACTCAAAACAAACTCAAGATAATGAAATTCGAAACAAAAAACCAAGCGATGAAAAATACGGGAAAAATGTTCGAAAAATAGCTTGGGTAATTATCGAGTTACCCTAAAAAACCGCGGAAAAATATGAGGTCAAAATGACCCCTACAATCCAGGGCCCTAACTGCAAAGAAAATATATTATTTTTGTTACAGAAAGGTCCTTGTAGGGACTAAACTGAAAAGAAAATAAAAGAATTACATTTAGATCCCTGCGCGGGGACCTAAATGCAATTTCCAAAAACTGCTGGGGTCACTTTGAATAACAGGAACATGGCTGGGTCTAAGGTGCAATTATTCTACCGCTTCAGATTGATGGTCAATATTAGTTATCAGCGTTCGATCTGGACCGTCCAAATGCGGCACATGTCGATATCCTGCAGAAGTTGGGTGTTCTTGTTGTTCTTGAGGTTGGTTGCACTGCTGATGACGAAGCCTGCTTCTCTGAATTTTCTACGGTAGCTGGAGATGGTATGGGGCCTCCGGCGGGGCCGGAGGGGTCTCCTTCACCCCTCGATCTCGCCTGCGGTAGAGATCCTCCAAGGGTGGCAGAAGACGGTGGCTCTCCGGTGATGAAGTTGGCGTCTCAAATGATCCTGGAAGCTGATGACAAATTTGTGCCTTCTTGAAATGGCTTGTTCATAGAGTTTGAGAATTCCAGTTGCGTTGAGATTGCTCTAGACGAAAGTTAGATCTGTAAATAATGAGGGTATGTGCTCGATTTGCAAAGAAATCGGCTAAGGGATTAAGGATTGCAAGATCAAAATGGTGTTTCCAGAATCGATGAAACTCGGAATGAAAAGTAATGAAATTGAATCACAAAATGGTTTGTGTTTGAATTGGATAGAATCGATGATTTGTTTGGGCATCTAAGATGGATGCTTAGTGAAGCTAATGACGTGCTTAACTATCCTAAGTACAACACGATCTTCGAGAAATGAAAATGGCTAAAATGTATGAAGGGATCTGTGAAGAGAGGTTTATTTACCTCAGATGACGGCTAGATGGGCGATCTTCCCGTAGCTAGACGCAGCGCTAGGAGGTGATGCAAGGCGATGAGGCACCTTGGAGCTTCTCCTCCGACATCCTTCTTCCACACGAGGCGGTGGTCTGGCGTTGTCACCACCGGAGTTGGCTGGCACGGAGCTTGGAAGGAGAGGAGTTGGTTCTGGAAGTGATGGCTTTCAGGTAGTTCGAGAAGACTGAGTTGGTTGCACCAACTTCATGGCTTTTTATAGGAAGATTGACGAAGCTCTAAGGTAGATCCAAGGGATGGCATGAAGGGAGGTTGTTAGGGGAAGAAATTAGATGGCTTAGATCAAGCAAGGAGGTTAGAAGTTGGGCCGAAGGAATTGTTGAAGATGGCCGGGTCAAACAGACTCTACACCGACTTCTTGAAGAAGAAGAGCCAGGTGCTGATACGTGTCCGCACCTGGTTGGCCAGATATGTAAATTACTTATAAATTATGTAATAAATAATAAATGACATTATTTTAAATAGGTGTATAGATAATTTAATTATCTAAATTTTGGTATAAATAATTTTTGTAATTCATAAATATTATTCAAATTATAAATGTTATATTAATAAATAAGTATAAATAATACTTAATAAATAGTTATTAAGTTTTGATTCAATTATTACTTAATTAGTTATTATTTTTATATTTTCATTATTATTTGAATAATAAATAATGATTTTATGAATTTTTGTGGATTTTAATAAAATAATTTAGATATATTAATAAATACAGGTATAAGTTAGATAGTTCAATTTCAACTATAAATTAATTTTATTAAAATAATAAATAACTTCCAAAAATTCTGAAATAAATCATGGCGAAAATAGAATATCATGAAAATAATTAAAAATTATAAAATTAATAAAACTGTTAATAATATGTTCTAAATAAAATAAATAATGCAGAAACTCCATTGTCATTAGATCCCAAAACCGACTTTTTACAAACGAACTTTGATTTTTATGAAACCACCTCTATTAATTAGAGAATAAAATTTTATGAACTTTAAAGGTGAGTAGAGTGAAATTGGAGTTCGTATGAGGAATTTTTGATGTTTGGAAGTTGAGAATTAGACACTTTAAAAGTAGGATTTCTTGACATATATACGGGATAATATTTTTAAATTATTATATTTTTAATACATTTTTAGAAATAATTAGAAAAAGAAATTGATGAAAAATATTTTATATGAATTAATTAAAAATCAATGAATATTTGATAATTATTTGATAAATAGTGAATACTGTGTGGAGTGTTATTTAATTATATTCAGATTTTCTTCCCTTATCTCCCCTACTTGTTATTTTGTCGACCAATCCGTGCTGACTTGGTCTTGGGGGTTAGGTTCTATAAATATATCTAACAGCTATATTTATATTTTCTAGGTCATAGTGTAGAGAAATACATATCTACAATCTGCCTTCTTTTCTTTTCTTTGTTTTTATTCTTTATTTATTTACATGTTTTTGATGCATAAAAGCGCATTTTTATTCATGAATAGGATTTTGATAAAATGGGGAAATTAATGAATATTTACGTGTATTTGTTAAGTGTTTTAATAGTAAATGTAACAGAAATGTTAATGAATCATGGATTCATCAACGATGTGTCCCAACACGATACCATCATGGACAATGAAATAACAATTTTCCTAGGAGTGTACCAAATTATCCTCCATACATTTTTTAAGAACTCAATGCAAGTGTTCAGGCCAAGTATCAAAAGTGCTTAGGGCATTAAATAGCTTGAAAGGCATACACTTGAATGCATATGTTTTGAATGAACATGGAAAGGTGGTCTTTTCATGGACATTAGGAGTTATGTCTACTCGATAGAAAGCTGGAAGTATTCCACAATGTGGTAGCTCCTCAAAATGGCTAGGGGACTCGTGAAGTACACTAGTGAGGGGCCTAGACCTGAGGCTGGTTTTCCAACTTCGAAAGCCACTGGGGCTGGGGATTTACTCTTCATGACCTGCAGGGAATGATTTACAACAAAAAGGCGATGCTCCGGAAGGCTTCATGGTCGGAATGGATGGAGGATGCGTTGAGATGGATTCCTCCGACGAGCGGTAGAGGCAGAGAAACATATAGCATGATTCGTGCAGGATCAAGAGGAATGAAGGTGCAGGGGCATACAAAAGATGATTGGGAGGAAACTGACGACAAAAGGTGGCACAGAGCAAGCCTGGAGTGGTCGGAATGGGGTGGCAGAGCAAAGCTCCATCGTCCGATAGAATTGGAAAGTATGAAAAAATAAATGAATTTATACGAAACAAAGAGCTAAACTAAGGTAATGTTATTAATGTCAATCTAAAAGGCAAAGAAAATGGAACTTACCGTGCTTGCAATCGTCGGTTGCAAAGCTTGCGACAGAGGTAGTGGAGGACCTCGGACCTCTTCGATTCAACACCTAAACATGCCCCCAAGGAGCATATCGCACTCCTGTTGTCACTAGGAACAAGACTTGAGGCTCGAACTTAGGGTTTAAGGGAGGAAGAAGGATCAAAATTCGAATAATGACTAGAGACAATACTATATACAAGTCATCTTCATCGGGCGGAGGAGCTCGATACAGAGGTCCCTCGATCGAGGAATCATGTGTGCATGATAGTGTGTTGATCGAGGGACGGATTTGGTGATGGATTTGATCCCAAAGAGTGAAAGATTTGATGGTAAAAAATCCGAGAACCCAAGTCAAATGTCTGACATGCCGCAGTTCACAGGAGACCAAGCGGTTGACCGAATTCAACAGGCATGGGCTTCTGATTGGGTCACTTCGGCCAAGAAAACGACAAGGCTATAAATAAAAGGTTTATTAATTCAAAATAAAATAATACATGATTTTATTATTTTTGTTTAAAACATAAAAAATGTGTATTATTTAAGTAGTAGTTTAATGTGATTTTTATTTTATTTTATGAGTTATTTTATAACAAGTTACTTTTTACTATTATGTATATAGGTATAATTGCTTATGATTTGTGTATTTTATTTTTATTTTGTTTTTTTGATTTTATCATTTTTTTCACATTTTATATATTTATAACTTATTTTTATACACAATTATATTTTTACCATATTTTTCTGATATAATATGTATAATTAAATAGATAAATGTATTAATTATATAGGTATAAGTATATAGATTTCGTCTATTTATTTATATATAATATTTTATTTTTGTATTCAATTTATGATTTTATTATATTGTAAATATGTATATATATTATAAATAATATTCACGAAATTATATAATAATAATGAATAAATAAAATGAATATTTTATTCAGGTAAACTTTACAATAGGGGTCAAAAACCTACCTTTTGCATCTTAGTCCAAATTAAATGAACCACCTTCACTAAATAGCTTATTAAAAGTTATATACAATTGAAGGAGATCTTGGTACATTTTGAGTTTATATGGAGAAGATATTGGACTGTGAAGTTTGGGTTTTGGCTTTTTATTTTGAGTATAAAAGGTATACTGCATATTTTTTGTGTAAACTCATTTTTGTATTTTTTCTATATATTATTATCTACAACTTTCATGTAAAAAGTTTCTTTATTTGAGGTATAAATAATAAAGAATAAAATAGGTCCCAAAAATGCAATATTGATTAATAAAAGAATGGAATTTTTATTGTATTTTTTGGCCCTTATCTCTCCCTAGTTTATTCCTTGTCGACCCAATCATCAAGATGCCTAGGTCTCAGGGTTCAAGGTCATAAAATACCTTTGGCATTTATTCTTTTTCTTTTCTTTTCTTCATTTTATAATTTTGGCCTTAAAAACTATATTTTATATGCAATAAATGGAATGAATAATTGATGTTATTTTGTACAAAATAATGTTATTTACATGTAATAGATAGGGTTTTTAAGGCAAAAATGATAGAATAAAGATGATGAAATGGAGATTCATCACCCTCCTATACTTGCCTTTTGCTAGTCCCTAGCAAACACTTTTGTAATAAGTGTCGAAAAAAATAAAAATAAAAATAAAGAAAAGAAAAGGAAGTAAAGTGGATTTTAATTTTCAAAACTGTCTTCATAAAATCAAAGTTTGGAGTTTAAGTCAGACCTTTCGATTTTTGGCGCAGTCGGAACCTTATTGGGAAATGGATTTGAAACACAACAGCATTAGAGAATCGCAAAGCCCTTCTCAAGTCTCCTCAATAGCCAGGTCATAATATTTTAACTCGTACGAAAACCTGTATGACTATGATTCTATATTGGACAGTGTGTGATATGTATCTCTCCTCAGCTGAAGCACTAAAAGCCAGTCTTCTCCAACATGGTGACCCTAATTCCCCAATCCAACAACTCTTTCCTCGAGAAGCGGGATATTCCCTTCTTTGTTGAAGTGACAATCATGTCAAGAAGAGGAGGTATAGAGAAGAATGGACGGTATCCAGTGTAGCTACCTATCCTAGGATGCTTGACTAGTGTAGCCAAGTCATCTGGCTGCAGACTCATAAACATATGACTTTGAAGTTCAAGCTTGCTTTTTGACTACAAATATATACACTCTGGTAGCCATTTTATTTTCAATCAGGCCTACCTACTTTTTTGGAGTTTTGATTTTTCCATTTTTTTTAATACTATAGAAACATTTACATATGGACTTTTTCTTCTTGAGCCTTTAGACTATCCATCTTTTGAAGCATTATTACAACCCCACAAATTCTGTCTTTAGACCTCATTGCCATTGGATAGGGTTGGGGTACAATGGCCACAAAAGTGTGACTACCGATGTTTCCATTGTCTTGTGTCTCATGTCGGCAAACCCATCCCTCCACCACTTCAATCAATGTGAGCAAAGTGTAAAGTGCATGTGTACAAGCTAGGTCATTCTCAACAAGAGTCATGCATGTGCTCCAAAATATTCTACTTAGGCAGTCAAGATGACATTGTACCAAGTCTCGTGATCTCAAAGAATTAAGTAAACTATTCCTGAAGTACCTAAATTCTAGTTCCTATAAGGTTCCTATTAGGTAAATCTAAGGTCCAACCAAGCTACACGCTTCGGATTTATTTAGACCTGTTCAATTATCAAACTTAATTCAAAAAATGCAAATGCTATGAACAATGCAGAAAATATTTTTTGTGAAGCAATTTTCTTGTTTTGAACTTTTTATGGATTTTTGAAAAAAGGTTTTGCAATTTTCATACAATTTTCAAAAAAGATTTTGCCAATGTTTTTGGAAAAGAAATAGGTACATATATTTACACAGGGATGCCTCTTATGTTTACAAGAGTTGAGTTTTAGGAATTTACAAGTTTATAAATAAACGGTTTTGTAAAAAGATTTTATTTGTTTTAGTTATGTACATACTTCTCAAAACAATTTAAAAAGCTTTTTGCAAACATTTTGAAAACATTATTTTTGCAAACTAATTTGACAAAAAAAATTACAAACGTTTATAAAATTTAAAAATCATTTTGTAAAGATTTGTCAAAGAGTATATATAGATTTTTCAAAAATATTTTTGCGACCATTTTCCAAATCTTTTGCAAATAGATTTTCGAAACATTTTATTTCACAGAAAGAAAAGAAATCTTTACAAAGAAAATAATTTTACAAAAGGTTGAAAATATTTTACAAAATATTTTTCAGATAGTTTTCAAAAGATTTTAAAAAATATTTTTAAAGAGATTTTCAAACCATTTTGCAAAACATTTTCACCTAATTTATTATTGAATATATACAAAGAATTTTAATGAATTTTATACAAGTATTTTCTTTACACTTTATTGTCTTTTAGCCCTATTTATTGAAAATACAGAAGTACGAGTTATGGCTAAAGTTTATACGAAATATATACGACCCCACTATACTTAGCTTGAGATATGTCGTCATAGATCTGAGAGAAAAAGAGAAGGCATAACTCGTACTGAGTATAGAAAAACCTATACAACAATTAAGGAATGAACAAATGAGAAATTGATCGTCCCCCTTTACTTAGGATTAGACAAACCTAAGTATAGTAGACTATACACAAGGCAGGGAGGGTCAAGGGTGGGGATGTACAAAATCATCAGCTCGACTCGTCCCCCTATACTTAGGGTATAATATCCCTAAGTATAGACAAAGTATCAAAAGTTGACGGGACAAGTGATGGATAAAAAATGAACAACTCGGGGTATACATCCCCGTATACTTAGGAAAAGTACGTCCTAAGTATGTCAATGATGAAAGGGGTGACACCTGGAAGAAGAAGAAAATAAAGAATGAAAAGAAGAAAAGAAGAAAAAGAAAGATCATTAAAAAAATATTTTATGCCGCTCTGTCTGAAAACGTAGAAGTGGTTGCTTTCAGCTCATCTTCGTATACAACTTGAATTAAGTCAATGATAGACAGAAATGTATCATGATCTAAGTCTTTAGAAGCTACCCATTGACTACAAAAGGTAGTGTGTAAAAGCTAACAATTCAGATATCATCACACTACCATTGTCACATACATGTTTCACTGTAAACCGCCAATTCAATTTACTCTTCAATTTTCCTGGAAAAATTTTAATTTCGCATCAAACAACTAAACACTTTGAATCGACTCAAAAGTCTTTCTACGGATGTTCTTGTCAAGCCACTTCTCGACCTTCTCCTTGTACATCAGGTTGGTGTCGTATGCATAATCTCTGAATTCAAGCAGTCTGTTCAGATCCACTTGTCGATTCTTCCTGTCATTCTTGGATTCCAAATTCAAACATTGATTGCCCACAAGGATTTATGAATTATTTCCATGGGCAGATGGCATGGTTGGCCGTAGACTATGCGGTAGGGAGACATTCCCAAAGGTGACTTGTATACGGTTCTGTAAGCCCAAATAACTGAATTAAGTAACTACGACCAGTTCTTGCGATTTGGGTGCACAAGCTTCGGAAGAATTATTTCGATCTATCTATTTAAGCATTCAACCAAGCCATTGGACTGTGGGTGGTAGGGAGAAGCAGCATGGTGTTCAATGCAAAATTCTTGAGTTAGCTTCTTCACCTCTCTGTTGAAAACTAGCTACCCCCATCTTATATGAGTATCTTCAAAATCCCGAACCTTGAAATAATATGATCTTTTAGGAAATGACATATGGTACAATTGTCAGCAGCTCGGGATGGGATAGCCTCCACCCAACGACTAACATAATCGACAACAAGAAGAATGTATTCATATCCCCGACTGTTTTGAAATGGGCCCATAAAATCAATGCCTCAAGCATCGAATACATCTGAAATCCGGATAAATTTCAGGGGCATTGTGTCTCTCATTCTAATGGTTCCACCCATCTTTTGGTAGTCAGCGCAATGCTTGACATAGTCTTTTGCATCTTTAAATAAGGTTGGCTACCAAAGGCTGCTTCGAAGTACTTTTGCAACCGTTCTTCTACTAGGGTGATGTCCTCCAACTTCTCGATCATGACAATGTGTGGACCTCAGGAACTTACTCCTTAGGGATACACCTTCTCCAGATACAATCTACCCCTCACGAAAGAGATATGGATCATCCCGCTGGTAAAAATGAATATCATATAAAAAAGTGTCTACTTTCAACTTTGGCCAATTTGTAGTGTTCTCTTGGACACAAGGTAATTCACAATATCAGCATACTAGGGGAGCGAGGTGACTGATAGGATTGCCACGTATGGAATGGTCTTAAGATAGTTCAGCTTAAGAGCGTCAGGCTCGGGAAGTCCGGACAAATGATCGGCCACCACATTCTTGACTCCATGCTTATCTCATATTTCAAGGTCAAACTCCTGGAGCAGAAGGATCCACCTAATGAGATGTAGTTTGGCATCCTTCTTTTGTTCTAAGTACTGGATGGTAAAGTAGTTCGTATAGATAATCACCATGGACCCAAGGAGGCCAGATCTGAACTTTTCCAAGGCAAAAACTTCTACTAGTAGCTCTTTCTCTATAACTGTGTAATTCTTCTGAGTTTCACCTAAAGTTCTGCTAGCATAGTGAATTACAAATGGCACGTTATCCTTTCTCTATCCCAATACTACATCAATGGCATAATCTAATGCATACGTCATTATCTCGAATGAAAGTGTCCAATCCGTTGGTTGCAAGACATGGGCCTGCGTGATGATATCCTTTAGTTGATTGAGAGCTTGGAGCATACGGCCATCAATAATGAAATCAGTCTCCATGCCTAAAAATTTAGTCAATGGTCGGGCCAATTTGCTGAAATACTTGATAAATCATTGGTAGAAACCGATGTGCCCTAAGAATGACCAGACTTGCTTGATGGTAGTCGGTGGCTCAAGTTTGGAAATCACCTCCACCATGGCTGGGTCAAGTTCCATGCCACAGTTCGATACAACGTGACCCAACATGATTCCTTCGGTTACCATGAAGTTGCTCTTCTCCCATGAGAGTCTAAGGTAACTTTGTAATACCTCCGTAGAACTCAATCCATGTAATCAAGACATTGATCGAACGAATCTCCATAGTCCGAGAAATAATCCTTTAAAACGTCTAGGAAACTGCCCACCATGTCGGCAAAATAAGCAATCATACATCGTTAGGATGTAGCTGGAACATTGCATAGCTGACATGTTCAGAATTGCACCGGTTGAAGATGTACCGTGTGGTGAATTTTCATTCGCTTAAAAAATATGTGTCGTTTCATTGTAGGCGACAATCAGAATCAGTCAAGAAAATAACCACAATTATTTCATCAAGTTTTAATCGTGTGGTTTATGTTTATTTTACTTGGAAAAGTCCCAAGGTCGAACACAAGGAGGCAAAGGAACAACCTAGAATTATGTCTATCAAAGTTCGTGTATGATTTTCGAGGTGGTCTTTTTTTGTAATTTTCAATGCAATGAAGGATGCAAAATGAAAAGTCAGCCTTTTTTAGGGATTAAAATGTATATTATGCTCAAACGATGTCCGAAAAATATGAAACTTGGTCACGATGCAAATTATGATGAAATGAATACGTTGTAATATTTTTGGAATTTTTAGATGCAAGATTAAATTTTTATGAATTTTTAAATGCAAACAAAACGAATTTCAATATTTAATTATAATAAAATGTAAACCTACTTATTTGCACGGGATAAAATTCTCTAAGATCCAACTAAGTAATCGATCTCAAAATAATCCTAAACCTCGAAAAGGCGAGATTTAATTCTTATTAAAATCAAACATTGAAATATGTAAATGATTTTTACAGGGAAATCTATGCATGAAAATGCAATTCTTTTTGGGCAAAATGTTAAACACAATTACCTCTATAATCTGCGATTTTTCGGAAATTTTTAGAGCAATAGTTAATCAATAAAAAAAATAAGGGCACAAGATTGGAAAATATGCAATTTTCCACAAAATAATTAATCACTAATTAACCATTCATCACAAAAATATCAACCATATGCCATAATATAGAGAATTAAGTGCAAAATAAAATGCTATTTTTGGACATTTCTGCAAGAATTAAATAATTATAAATATGCAATGTAGAGGTCCAGAATAGTAGAGGAATACATGGACATTTCTGCAAGAATTAAATAATTATAAATAAGATAAATGCAGGAAGGGATATTGTGTAATTACACAGAGCTCTGGTGCTTCAGCTGGAAAATTTCCAATAGGTCACGTGCCAGGCACGTGACCGTGTCGGTGGGGCTTGATGTGCGAATAATGGAACTCCAGGGGGCAATTTACAAAGGGTGCCAGTGGAATAAGTCGCTAAGTTCAGGGGGTGCAGTGCAAAATCCCCCCCCCCCCATCACATGTAGCGCACGTAGGGAGGGGGCCTCGGGCCTGTGCCACGCTTCTGGCGTCGAAGGTGGAGTTGGTTGTGGAGCGCTCCGGTGGTCGAGGATGTCAGCAGTGGCGGTGACGCTGTTGTCGTAGGCTCCTGGCTCAGGCCAGGAGTTGTCAAGGTCGGGGGGAGGCGTTGGCACGTGCTGGAGATAGTGTTGAGGTGGAGCTTTGTCGGTGAAGTGGGTGAAGATGGAGGTAGTTGAAGAACTAGGCGGTTGTCAGCGGTGGAGAGGTGGAGACGTTGTCGGAGAAGACCGTTGGCGATGAAGTTGGAGGCGAAGCAGGTGGTGAAGATGACCAGAGAAGAGGTTGAAGGGGCTCGACGGCAAAGCTACCGGAGCTGGAGCAGAGGGCCTATGCGACGTTGCGACGAGGGGCGGGGAACCCTCGAACCTCGCCGGGAAAGATGGCACAATGATGTTGTCACCGCCGTGTGCCTAGACTAAACGTGTGACCGACGGGTGTTGAAACATTGGGCGGTGGTGTGGATTTAATAGCCCGATGGTCTGGCCGGAGAAGGAAGGTTGGGTACCGGGATTTGGGTTTCGTCAGGGGTTTGATTGAAATATACGCATAGGTGCCGTCCGATCGACCGAGATCGGACGGCCCCTGTAGCGCCACATTGCGGCTAGAGGGGAGAGTGTTAGCGCGGTGCACGTGCGTGAGGGCACGTGCCTCGCACTTGCGAGATTTTGATTTTTTTAAAAAATACGAATAATAAAAATTCCAAAAACAACTGACACGTTGCGGCTCCAGGATCTGCCACGTGTCAGCACCACAAAATTCAGAAAATAAATGGTTTAAAAAATCAAAAAGAAATAGTAAACGAATTCGGATCCAAATAGTTTCTTCATGAAAATTTCTTGTCTCGATGAGATCTACAACTTTCATAAGGCATAAAACCAAAATCAATCAATTGCACAAAGTGATTTATTTGGGGTATCCCATGTACATAGAATACCTTGATTTTTGGGTTTTATAATTTTTTGTCATTTTAAACCAGATAAAAATCTGAAAAAAAATACGGTAAATCAAATATAATTAATTACACATTTATCTATTTTTTGGATTTTTATTAATTAAGAAAAAGAAGAAATAAAATAAAAGATGAAAATGACCAAATTTATACAAGCAGTTAGTGAAGACTTGGACTCAATTTGTTTCGTTGATTTCAAGCTCAGTTTGGATTTGGATTTTTGCACATTTTAATAAAACTTTTATCAAAGAAGACAAATGAAAAAGAAATAAACTAAAGTAGGTTAATTATGTACATAAAATAATAGGTCAAAAACAGCTAAAATACAAAATGTACAAAAGAGGCCCAAAACCCCACTTTCACATACGAGCTCCGATTCACTTGAACTTGGTCTTGTTTTGAAGGTAATTGAATGTACATTAGTTCAAAAGTGAGTAGGATTAAAATAGACACTGTATGAGGAAGATATGATGGTTTTAGTTTGGAAATCCCGAAACTAGGGTTTGGGTTTTTGGTCCACTAATTTGGGCTAGTGATTTTTTTTGTATTTTTCATTTATTCTTGTTAGTGATATGTACACAGTGGAGGAGATTTTGGGCTATTCGGAGTTAGCATGAAGTATTTAAAAATCAGGGAAGTTAGGCTATTTACATGTCAATTTTATCTGGGATTTTTGGCTTCTTATTTTGTGCAGAAATAATGGATAAAATGTAATTCTTATGAAAACATGCATGAACGCTAATTATGCAGAATAGATGCAGGAATGCCAATGATTTCAAAGGATTTGAGCTTAATTAATGAGATTTAGATTGATGAATCTGAGATTCATCATCCCCCTATACTTAAACCATGCTCGTCCCTGAGCATCAAAAAAATGCCATGAGGTGAAATGAGATTGGGTTCTATACCAAGACCATGAGCTAAAGGTTAAAATGAAACTAGACTTGACCTTTTGATTGTTAGTTTGGAGGAACTTCTGTGAGATTTCGAATTTTGAAATAAACAGCCTTCAAGTTCTATACATCATTGTCACAGTTTCGGCTTAGAAGTCATCTTAGATCAATCCTCTTCCCAAAACATACCCTATGAACATTGAACAATCGACTCATGTATGTGAAAGGTTTTAGCTCTTCCCATCCAGAATGTTGGACTACCATGCAAACCTCCTCTCTGGTAACTCGTCCTCGGGGAGTCAAGTATTTCCTTCTAAGGTCTGTCGCGCTGTGTTCACAAATGAATTGGGGAGAAATTAGAAGAAGGAGAAAAGAACTGGAGGGTGGCCAGTGTAGTCATCTCTCCTTGTGAAGCTGGCCAGTGTAGCCGAGTCTCCAACAAGATCTGCAGGTTCTCTAGAAGCTTGGACCTTTTTGGTCAGATATTTATTTGGTAGAATGCTTCTTTGTATTTGGTTTTTTTGGTGGTTTTGCTTGGATCTTGTTGTAACCCTACGTATATAGAATCTTTTTTTTTTGTTTCCGTACATTTTTTGGGGTCTTAGAAAAATTGTTCCCAGCTGTCCTTCCCTTTTCCGAAGCTTTATTTCAACCCGCACTCCGGTCTTTAGATTTCCATGCTGCCAGAAAAGAAACTTATAGAGTCTTCCAACATTCCGTATGAGTTACGCTAAGTGCATAGTGCGAGAGTACAAATTTATTCCCTATTCCAGAGTTGTACCCAGAATGAAGAGACCAAATTAGACACTAAGAGTCAAACGCTGCACATTTTCATGTGGAACTCAAAGAATTAAGTCAATGACCTGAAGCTTCTAAAATCCTATTTCTCGGTGAAGTTCCTCTGAAAATTAGGTGGATTAAAGTCAAGTCCACACCACTCATTTTCTGCTCATAACTCGGTTCAGAACCCAAGGACTTTTCACATATGCAAATGAATTAAATGCTTGGATGAAGTGAAGAAGTGTGAAATGCCGACACAGTTTATTTGTGATTTTTTTATTTTTATGCAAGGGATTTTTGTTTTTTGTTTTTTAATGCAAAAATAAATAAGAAGTCATTTTTTCAAAAAAATTAGGTTCGATACAGTCATCAAAACTCTTTTTCTTTTTTTTTTCAAATTAATCACCCTCCTCGTAAATACATATAAACATGCAAAAGTACGAGATATGGGTAAAATATATATACAGTATATAAACAGACCCCCTATAGCGAGTGTTGTGTCCTCAGAGCACAAGAAGCGTAAAGAAGACATAGCTCGGGTTAAGCGTAAGAGAGTGAAAAAGAGAAAGAAAAAGATGGATCGGAACGCCCCCCCTTTACATAGGCTGTGAACAGTCTAACTATAGAAGAAGAGCGAAAAAATGAGGTGGTCGGGATATGTAAATGAAGAGACTATATACAGATGGGCATCGGTTACCCCCTATACTTAGGCTCTGGTCAGCCTAAGTACAGAAGAATGGTGGACATGGAGTAATTGTGAGAAGGAGTGTGATGAGGGAAATGGTATATATAGATGGCATCGGTCCCCCCATGCTTAGGCTTTTGCCTAAGTAGAGGAAGAAGCTGTATAAGGAGATCGATGTGGTCGGGAGGGAGGGTGTGTAGTCGATGATTAAGGTGGTTTTCGGCTGATCTTTTTGTGAGCCTGCGGTGTGAGATCGTATTGACGAGAAGGAGATGAAGCATATGATTCCCAACTATTATCAGAGTTATCCTAAGAAAAATCATGATGGTAGTAGATGAAGCGTTTGACTCAAATGAAAGGTATCCATCATCAGAGTTTTCCTCAGAGGAATAGTATTTGAAAGTGGACACACTCCAAATATTCTGGTGTTTTTCTTTCTTCAGTTCTTTTCTAAGAATTCGTTCCTTCTTGGGATCCAGCGGTTTGTCCTCGGATGAATACTTAGAAGCACCGGTCTCAGTTAGCTCATCAGAAATAATTCCGGTGTACTTGATGAGGGCAGGAGCATCAGCTTTGGATGAATAATAGTGAGGAACGAGAGTCATCCAATAGGAGTCAAATTTTGGATCCTTGCGAAGATATGGTTTTAGAACTACCGAACAGACTTCACTCATGTAGATTACCTTTTCCGGACCTGATGAGGGATCATCAGCTGATTCCACTTCCGGAAGGTCAAAGGAGACTTTCTTTTTCTTGTTTCGTGAAGGTGTCGGTCCACTTGAGTATCCAGATGAATAACCATTGGAATTCTTCTACTTGGCCGGTGTTCGTACTGTGTGTTTGTTCTTAGTCTTCTGAATGTTGGTGCACTCTCGATTTGGGATGATCTGATCAAGATATTCAAAGTAGGTTGCCCCTGGGTGCGACCATGCATATGCCTCAGGATCGTAGAAGAAACATTCATCTATTTTGAGATCTGCAGGAATTGAAATACTGGGGAGAGTCTCTACATGTTCGTTTTCAATTGATTTGACATTGGGGCATTCCAGTGTCGTATTGATATAGTCAAAGTAGTCAGAATAGGTTGGCCTAGGGTGTGACCATGCATAAGTCTCCGGATCATATAATTCATATACTTGGTTCTCCATGGCGAGAGCAGCTGGGAATGGAGAAGGGGGGAGAGTCTCTAAACCAATAGTCTCATCAACAACCGTTATCTCATGTGTCGCAGCAGGGTAGGGATCTTCTACCGCTTCATGGTTACGATTGTCAGGGACTTCATGGGTTGCTTCAGAAAGTCGTGGTTCCTCAAAGACTGGGTGAGATCGAAGTGCTTCCAATGCTGTAAAATTGATTTCCCGAGTCTCACAATCAATAATTGCCTTAGTCAATGACAGGAATGGCTTTCTGAGAATAATTGGAAACTGGGTGAATTCTCCTTGATGCTCAATATTAAGATCGTGACTTCCACTTTGAGCGGAGCACCTTGGAAAGTCATGATGACAGAAATGGTTTCTCTCAGCCGCTTTATCAATCGATCAGCCAATTGAACAATCTCTCCTATTTTTTTGATCGGTCCGAGTTTGAGTTCGTGAAATACAGAGGTCGGGAGGATATTAATCGGTGAGTCGTCATCAACTCGAGCATGGCTGAAAATTGTGTCCTTGATTACATAGTCAAATTTGGGCAGTCGCTTCACTATGCGACTCTTGGTTTTTCTCCTCAACACCAAGGAGGATGCCATTGACAAGATATGTCTTTCAGTCTTTGTTCTAATCCTGCCTGACTTTTTTGTCCATTACAAATCCTTTAGGGTCGAGGAAGTGTTCAATGGCCTGTATAAAGGAAGTTCAAACATCAATCTTTTTTCCTTTGCTTCCCGTTAAGCAGGATTCAAATCTTCCAGATCTTCTTCAATGTCAATTTTTATGTATTTTTTGGGATTTTCGATTTTTAGGTTTTTTTTAATATTCCATTTTTTTGGTATTTTCTGTGTGGTGTGGTGATGTGGTGTTTTCCTCAGATGAGAAGGGGCTTTGATGTTTAGAGTAAATGTCAGATGCATAGTCATTCCTACGGGAGTAATATGCAGAGGTGTCGATGTCGGAATCGTCCCTAGGTTTCTGAATATCCTCAAAATTTTCAGCTTGAGATCCAATCATTTCCTCATTCATTTTTTTGTTCGAGCTCCCAGAGAGTGAAATTAACCGGTCTGCAAATTTTTGAAATCTCTCCTTCATTGATTAAAATATCTTATTTATCCTCAAAATATCATCCTCCAAAGTATTTTCATGACCAATCATGGGAGCAGTCGGGGTGTATTTTTGTATTTGAGATTCAATAATTTCCTCTTCCATTTTCATGTATGTGCTAGGAGAAGAGTCTCTATTAAAAAAATATGATTGTTATTTTCTGAAAATTTCTCCTCAAAAATTATGGAAGGAGGCTGCTCATATAGTCCATGCATGTGGAGTTGACCTGATTAGAGTTCAATCCTTTGATCATGGTTGGTCGGACTTTGATATTGTGTAGTCAATATACAGGGGTTATGTGTTTCTATGTTGTCAGTCCAATCCTTTGTATGAGTAGGTTGGTCAAATGAGTGATATTCGGGTTGGTCAATAGGGATTTGATCGTCGCGGTCAATCTAACACTGATGATCATTAAATGTGTGTCTCTCCATATGGCTTTGGTTTCTCGGCCATTCATGAGACTCAAAGGTATTTTGATCTTGAAATGGTTCATGAGAATAAGATGGTTCAATCCATGATGGTAGGTGGTCATGTGCGGTCGGATGATTCGAGTAGGAATTTAATGAGGGGGCCGAATTCATCTACGGGTGATAATCTCCCGCAAATGTTCGAGTATTATTGAAAGAAGAGGATTAAGTTGATTTGGGCCTAACCGAGACAAATTCATTTTCATAGTATAGCTCTGATGGATTTTTAGATAAATGTTCGGCCATTTTTGAAAGAACTGAAAGGAATGATGGTTTGGGTTTACAATGATTTTCATGATCTAGAGATAGTGTTAAAGCGGAGCTTTGTCGGTGAAGCGGTTGAAAATGGAGGTAGTTGAAGAACTTGGCGGTTGTCAGCTGTGGAGAGGCGGAGATGTTGTCAGAGAATACGGTTGGTGATGAAGTCGGAGGCGAAGCAGGTGGTGAAGATGACCAAAGAAGAGGTTGAAGGGGCTCGAAGGCAAATCTACCGGAGCTGGAGAAGAGGGCCTATGCGGCGCTTTGACGAGGGGCAGGGAACCTCGACCCTCATCGGGAAAGATGGCACAACGAAGCTGTCACCGCCGTGTGCCTAAAATTAACACGTGACCAGCGGATGTTGAAACATGGGGCGGCGATGTGGCTTTAAAAGACCGATGGTCTGGCCGTAGAAGGAAGGTTGGGTAAAGGATTTTGGTTTCGTCGAGGGTTTGATCGGAAGATCGGAGCGGATTTGCGGGTGTGATTGGGACGTTGACGACATGCGGCGGTATCGGACGAGGATTCGATTGATTTGTCCACGAGATTCGCGGAGAGGTGGTGATTTGGCGACGGAGAAATCAACGGAGATGGGTGGTGGAGGTGAATCAGGAGAGATGTGATTTGAGGAAAACACATAGGTGCCGTCCGATCGGCCGAGATCGGACGGCTCCTATAGCACCACGTGGCAGCTAGAGGGGAGGCGTTAGGGCGGTGCACGTGCACGAGGGCACGTGCCTCGCACGCGCGGTATTTTAATTTTTATTTTTTTTAATAAAAATAAATAATAAAAATGCCAAAAGCGGCTGACACATGGCGGCTCCAGGAGCAGCCACGTGTCAGCACCACAAAATTCAGAAAATAAATAGTTCAAAAATACAAAAAAAATTAGTAAACGAACTTGAATCAAAAAAGTTTCTTCATGAAAATTTCTTGCCTCGATGAGACCTACAACTTTCGTGAAGACATCAATACCAAAATCGATCAATTGCACAAAGTGATTTTTTTGGGGTATCCCGTGTACATAGAATACCTTTATTTTGGGGTTTTATAATTTTTTTTGTCATTTTTAAACCAGATAAAAATCCGAAAAAAATATGGTAAATCAAAAATAAATAATTACACAATAATCTATTATTTTTGGATTTTTATTATTAAGAAAAAGAAGAAATAAAATAAAAGATGAAAATGACCAAATTTATACAAGCAATTAGTGAAGACTTGGACTCAATTTGTTTCTTTGATTTCAAGCTTAGTTTAGATTTGGATTTTTGCACATTTTAATAAAACTTTTATCCAAGAAGACAAATGAAAAAGAAATAAACTAAAATAGGTTAATTATGTACATAAAATAGTAGGTCAAAAACAACTAAAATACAAAATGTACATAAGTGGCCCAAAACCCAACTTTCACATACGAGCTCCGATTCACTTGAACTTGGTCTTGTTTTGAAGGTAATTGAATCTACATTAGTTCAAAAGTGTGTAGGTTTAAAATGGACACTTGATGAGGAAGATATGAGGGTTTTAGTCCAGAAATCCTGTGACTAGGGTTTGGGTTTTTGGTCCACTTATTTGGGTTAGTGATTTTTTTGTATTTTTCATTTCTTCTTGTTAGTGATATGTACACACTGGAGGAGGTTTTGGTTATTCGGAGTTAGCATGAGTTAGTTAAAATTAGGGCAGTTAGGCTATTTACATGTCAAATTTTTCTGGGATTTTTGGCTTCTTATTTTGTGTAGAAATAATGGATAAAATGCAATTCTTATGAAAACATGCATGAATGCTAATTATGTAGAATAGATGCAGGAATGACAACAATTTCGAGGGATTTGATCTTAATTAATGATATTTAGAGTGATGTATCTGAGATTCTCAATAGCCCGAATGACATCCACCGGAAATCGTACGTCCCAAATGGACAGGTAATCGTGGTCTTCTCTTGATCTTTCAGCGCAATAGCCACTTGATTATATCGGAGTACCCGTCTAAGAAGATGAAATATTTCTTTGCAGTTAGTCTGTCAAGAATCTGGTCAATGAAGGGCAGTGGGAAGCGGTTTTTCTTGGTGGCGAGGTTCAACCTTTTGTAGTCAACACTCAGTGGCCAAGAAGTGGGTACTCTAGTCGGAATCTCCTCTCCTTTATCATTCTTTATGATGATGATTCATGATTTCTTCTGCACTACATGTAGTGGGCTCACCCATTTGCTGTCGGAGATGGGATATATGATTTCCGCATCACACCATTTCTGAATCTCTTTCATGACAATATCACGAAGGTTTGGAGTCAGTTTTCTCTGAAATTCACAGCAGGGTTTGTTGTCTTTCTCAAGGAAAATGTGATGCGAGAAAAGTGAAGGATTGATCCCATGGTGATCCAAGATTTTCCAACCTATCTCCTTGCGGTTACACTCTAGAACCTCTAACAGACAAGATTCTTGGTCTCTGGTTAGATGTGCATTGATAATGACCAAGTATATTTTTGGTTTACCGGCAAGGAAGGCGTACTTCATGTTGGAAGGTAGTGGCTTGAGATCAGGCGGAGTTGTAGCTGCTTCACAGGTAACCTCAGAAATAATTGTAAGTGCAGGGTTTTTCATATGTTTAATGATCACCTTTGACAACTCAACTTGTTTACAAGAATCTTCAGTATAATCCATTAGTGCAGAAATCTTGAATAATTAGTTCTTGGCCTTCGAGGCTTAGATGGTCTGCATGGAATTCATCAAGTGCCCCGACCAAAGATCTCATTCTCATCGACAGAGGGAAATTTAATTGTTGTCTCCATTCCTTCCTCAGGCCGGAGGAATTCATGGATCTTAATGTCATCCATGAATAGATTTGGATCTTAAATTTCAGCCAAAAAGTCACAGTCTTCTTTGTAGTTTAGTGCAAGCACACTCACTTCAGATGCTCCTATTGACTCGGAGATGGTCTCTATCTGCACTTTATTATTGCAGAAGCCGAATGTAATTTCTCCAGTGCCATAATTCACTACTGCATTGGTTGTTCGAAGGAATGACCGACCAAGTATGATGGGGGTATGGAGTAGAGATGTGGAGACGTCGATGTCTAACACGATAAAATCAACATGAAACTGGATCCCTTGAACGATTGTGATCATGTCCTCCAACATGCCCCTAGGCCTCTTAACAGATTTATCTGCAAACTGCGGAATCATCTTGGTTGGCATGAGTGGTCCTAGCCCAAATTCTGTGAGTAGTGAAGCTGGCATCATATTGACGAAGACCTGCTGTTGAGCAATGTGCATTCTGAAAACGAATTAGTGATGCTCCCTTATCTTTCTTTTTGTCTAGGTGATTGCTGATGGCATTGACAGTGGCCATGGATTGTGGGGGCAAGGTATGTGCCTTGTAGTACATGCATATTTTAATAATTTCTTCACATCAGGCATGTATGCGAGAGCTTTCATCAAATGTATATTTAAGACCACATTTTGTATAATTGCACAATAGTAGGATCAAACAAAGTAGTTTTCAAATTTTTGATTTTTTTGTTTTCTCATTTCTTCAGGAAAAAATGTATATTTACAAAATCTAAAACTCTATCATTCAAAATTGTGTCCATGTCATTGTTTATGGGTAGATGGTGTGAATATAGAAATCATCTACAAACTATGGACCAAAAATAGTTGGCTCGGCTTCAATGGTTGGCTTCGTGTCAGCTGATGTTGTAGGCACCTCTTGGGTTGGCTGATTTCCACTGAGTCTAGTTCTGCTATCTTCTTTTTGTATTTTTTTTATTTTCTTGATTTTTTTAGCCTTTTGGTTATGGTGCTGCAAAAATGGTGCTTGGCCCTTTTGCTAGTCAAGATGATGTCTCATCGTCAGATGCGATGTTCTTCCCTTTCACAGTAGCCGATAGCGAGAGTGTCCTACTGCTCCTGAGAATAACAAAATTAGATTAAAAGTAATTAACATCACATGAATTTGGTTGGGCACTACCGGCTACCTTCTCCTTGCGACGAAAGTTATTCGAATTTGCCTCAACCTGAGCTGGTGTGACAGTCTTCGCAAATGTCAGGTCAGCGATCTTCTGGCTCATCTCAGCCATGTTCTTGATCACTTGAGCCAAATAGTCTAGGGCCATGTTAACCGACACAACCTCAAAAGAGTTACCCTGTGTGGGCCTCTGGTACATCAGGGGAGGTTACTGTTGGTAACCCTGATGGTTATGATAATGAGGACGAGGGTATGAAGAGAGCTGAGGAGTATCAGAGTATTGGTTTTTATAATGAGCGACCAGCTACACCTGGTGATAACTCAGTTGCATGTAACCAGACTACTGCAGACCATATTGGTATCCTTGCCTCCAGTTGTTCCCATAATGGGAAGGATGCTGATGAGAGGGATAGTGGGGTCTTCCACCTTACTGCTGCTGGTGATAGGCATGTTGCCCATGTTCTGACCTTGGGGCAACGGGAGACTCGGTTGAGGAAGTTGTGTTATTGTTGGCTCGTTCTGCTCAACGGGAGTGTCGGCAGTGGCAAGTACAAAATTGCAAGCTTTGGCATTCAATGCCCGAATGAGCTGCTCCAGCTGTTGGGAAATCAAATTGATCTTTTCCAAGCTATGGATCCTCTATTCAATGACTGTGAGTTTCTCGAGGTCCTGTGACGTCTTTTCAATGATATCAACTTTGGATAGGTGGCTCCCTATATTGCTCAGATCAGAGCTCTCCTCCCTGTCCTTTGCATGAGTATCCATATTTACTAGTCTGTGGCCAGTTGTGGGCATCTTCATGTATGCATGGGATGAGGATTGAGTGGCCTCTCCTTTATCCAACTCCTTAAAAATATCCCAGATGACATCCTCATCTTTATTGAATTGTGAGCCACCACAAACTATATCTTGCTAGCTTTTAGCTCTCAAATGTCAGTCCATCGAAGAAGTGTTGGACAAAACTAGTCTTCGGAATGTCATGGTGGGGACACTTCTCTTGCAGATCTTTGAATCTTTCCCACCCTTTATGAATCGTTTTGTGGGGTTGCTGGACGAAACTAGAGTTGTGGGTATGCATCTGGTTCATGTGACCGAGAGGATAAACTTGTGTAAAAAAGGAGACTTCAAATCCTCCCAGGTCGTGACTACCTTCCCCAAATGGTTCTCCCATTAAAGGGCCTTTTCATGGAGATTGGATGGGAAGTCAGTAATCTTGATCAACCATAGAGGAATATTCGGGTAGTGGGTTATTGCATAGCTGCTGCCAACTTGTTTTAGGTGGATGTATGTCTCATCAATTGTGTTCGCATGGAAGGCTGGGAGTAGAGACAAGAACTGTGGCTTCAGATCAAAGTGGTCATGGATGGGTTGAATCTGAATCCACACGGTGACATGGCCATCCCTAAGGCTGTAAGTTTGCTTCAACGTGGGCTTTGGCTACGGTGGTCTTGCCTCTCCCTCTTCATTATGGGATCCACCTACTGACATGTAGTCTTCTATGTCATCTCTATTCGGATCTTCATATCTTTGAAACCACCTTTTCTCCTGCATCTCTCTTGTCAGCCCTCATCCTCAAATCATTCACCATATCTTGGAAAGCAGCTTAGGCTAGTCCTTAGTTTGCCAACTATTGTTGGATGGCTTGGATTGATGCGAGGAGTTGTCTATTGACTTCATTATGTGTTGTGAACTACCCATCTACCTGATTTGGCTCTTCGGCTAGTTGGGGATGCAGTCCCTTTCCTCTTCTAGTGGAATCCATTTCTGGTTCTGACTGAAGTTCTGGCTCTTGATCTGGTTGATGATCTGCATGATGGAATAAAGCTTGATCTATCTCTATCTGAGCACCAAATGTTGAGAGAAATCTTGGATTAAGGTCAATCCCAGATGGTTGTGAATGGAGCATAGGATATTGTCTGAAATCAATCTCTATCCATAAGGGGTTTGTTTGGGGACAAGAGTAATCCCAATTTATTTGAAGAGGGAGCACTAGCTTGGGTTGTGAGTCCATCCTGAATAGACGATTTATTGGAGAAAGGCAAGTATTGAAAAAAAGAAAAGTTTGGGGTGTCCATGGAAAAGTTTGCAAGGATCGAACCAATTTCTTGGAGATCACCCCTCATTATTGTAGATGCCGACGATACGAAATCGATGTGGGTGTCGGCAGAGTCCTAACTAAACCATCCATGGGAGGATATCTTGAGAGGGTCAAAAAAAGATAGATGATTGATGAAGAGCATGGAGATGAACAAGAAATAAAAGGATTGTCAAATAGTAGAAGGCTCACAACGAGCAAGGGTCAAAGAGGAAACATGAAAAATGTGACAAAATGGCCCAAAGGCGTGATGTTTTGATCTTGACCTTAATAGAGAATAATCAATCAAACCTCGAAACAATGGATTCACCAACTCGACCAGTGAAGCCGTGAAGGTTCAACAATTATCTTTGTAGGTTTTAAATTATTTATCATGCAATTATCTTTCGACAATTCCTTAAAGCGCTAATCCTATAGGAGCGAGAGTACTACTGGAAAAGTATTGCCGTACTTGTCCTCTTCCTTTGTAACCAATAGTATGCACTTTTTGAGGTCCTTGTAGCCCTTCAAGGATCCCTACTCAACCAATGAAATTGAGGGAGGAAGCCGCTAGACGAAACTACTATTTCGAACCTTTCTAGCAATGGAATCACCCATGGGCATACAAGGACCTTCTTGAACGCAAGACGATGAGACAGACACCCCTGTGAAGGCATGGCCTAAGATCAATACTTCAGACAAGGTTGACGTTCTACACAAATCGAGAACATCATCGTTGACTAGGCCCTACTCGTCCACATATAATAGAAGACCCAATACTTCATAAATCTTGATGATGCACACGGTAGTTACAGACTGGGTTTTGAGCTCTAATTCTTACGATTGCGCTCATTCACTCGAGAAGGATACCTTTCGCAATGGTACCTGGGAACAAATGAGGGATTTGCTCACCAAATGCAGTGAGTCCAACTAATCAATTTTATTTAGGTAAAGTATTTTTAGTAGTCCTTTTTTAATTTTTTGTGTTACCACTTGCTTTAAGTAGATTCAATACAAGTGCCTAACGTTTTTTAGATTTTCTTTCGGCCTATTTTGTCAAAATCGAAGGGAGAAAGAGGAAATGCAATGCATGTCGGAAAATGATGATGAATGCTCAGTCAGAGGACTCAGAGTTATTCCTAGGTCTTTCCATGCAGAATGTAGTGCAGAAATTTTCAAACCTAGTTTATATGCAAATAGAATGATGAAATCACCCCGGAACAGAATATGTTATTAGCATGAAGAACCAGATGATAATTACTCAGAAGAAAGACCAAAAGTACGGTCATCTATGCCACTCAGTGCCTACCATAGAGGGTCCTGCAAGCGTTGTATGTGACCTGTCTCGGCATGTGATCTCAAGCACACATAATTACCAATTGAATTTGCCTATGTCCAAGAACGAATCTATAGGTACATGCAATGTAGTTAGGGCTTTGGACCTTAATCTATCGATTAAGAAAATCCTATAATCAGGGGCTCATTTACAGAAAAAAAAGAAAATAAAGAAAGAAAACTCAAAACACGAGAATCAAAGAAAATAAGGCAGTACAAATCACGGAAAACACGGTGAGCCCCCAAGTGAACAAACACTTGGAAATTAGGACCGAGTGTCCAAAGTCTAAAGTACCTGCATTATCGAAATTTAATTAAGCAAAAATAAATCACTCTCTCTCTCTCTCACTCACAAAAATAAAAGCAAAGTTCCTATGCTAATGCTCCTTCCATCTCGTTATTGCTCTCTACTCTTTGTCCACGGGTAGAAGGACCAAGTCTCCTCGAGTCAGGTGCTCCAACCACCTAAGCAGTTGCCATCGTCTTAAAGTCCCTCACAAGAAAAATCAAAGAGAAAATATGAGCATAATGAAAAAATATATCAAATAAGAGAGAAAATAAATGAAGAGAAATAAATAAATAAAATGACTCAAAAATCTATTCTACACGTTGCTCCCCAGCAATGGCACCTTTTGATGGCTCGGATTTTGCAAGGGTCTAAAATAATATCTGCATAGAAGCGAAGATATATTGTCGCTGAGGAAACCACAAATAAAGCCCGAGCTCAATCAACAATCAACCCACACAATGAATAAATCAAGCAAGGCAAGCAAGTGTGAATAAAAAATTATTAAACCCTAGAAATAGATGTAAAGTGACAAGTAAGGGTCGAACACATGAAACAACTGAGGATAGTCAATCAAAAATTTGCCAAAAAACATAATAAGTAATTGGGTATTACTAGATTTTAAGATTTTAATGGGTTTTAATTTTTATATTTTTTATGAATTTTAATTTTTATATTTTTTAAATTTTAAATTTTATATTTTCTTTATATGTTTTCTTATTTTAACTTCTTTTTATTTTAAATAAGTAATATAAGAATATATGATGCTATATATATAATATAAGGTAAAGTAATAATAAATAAAATTAAAAATAATCAAAAACAGGAAATAATATTTTTTTTTTGATTTTAAAATATCCCAAAACATGGATTCATAATTAGGCAGAATTGATTTGGAGATGAAAAATAGCAAAAAAGTATCCATATTTTGCCAAATAAATTTTAATATATAATAATTATATAACAAAATTTATAGAGTAAAAATGAATACTTTAGAAGTTTTTTGAAAAAAATTATATTTTTATAAAGGATTTTGCAGCTTTTAATTTTTAGTCTTTTTTATTTTTCTATTTTTTAGGGATTTTTGTTCTAGAGTTAGAAAATACTGAAATAAATAAAATATATTTTTGGCGAAACTTTCAAAACATGTTTATATTTTTTGGTATTTTATAAGTCAAATAAGAAGAAAAATGTACTCATTTTATTTTAAACAAAAATAAGACGTGCCTAAAATTAAAATATTATGGCGAAAATCTACAAGAAAGCATGCACTTGATACTAGTTTTTGAGATTTTTTAGAGAAGGAATGATAATTTAGTAAATAGAAAAATATACAAAAATTAAATGAATAAGCAGGGGCATAATGGCAATTAAAAATAAAGATAGGGACTAAAATGCAATTTACCCAAATATATATAACTAATATTAGAAGTTAATGGACTAAAACTAAATACAAAAACCCGGGAGGGGTTCCCTACAAGACTGCCACCTCACTTGGGACACATGAGGTGATGTGGACTAGGCTAAAATGTAATATCACTAAAGATCAAGGGCCACCATGCAATTTTACCCGAAATTGTTAAACTAAATAAAAATATTACATGGACAATGAGAAATATGACAAAAATGGGAGTAAAGTATGCAATTACCGCCTATATGTGCGTGATCCAACGACCGGATGATATTCACTTGGACACATGGCAGTGATCGAGCAGATGCTACCCCTTCGATTATGGAGCATTGTGATTAGATCTCAGCGTTGAACTAACGGTGTTGGAGAAGGAGGATCGGACAGTAGCTTCACACATAGCGATGGGTTTCTTATCGGACAACTAAAAGAGGCTCAGGAAGAACACATGAAGAACAATGGTATGCTGAACTTTGATTCTTCTCCTAGGCGACTCCAGTCCTCTCGTCCATCATCGAGTGGCTCGATAGAAAGCTGGAAGTGTTCCATGTCGAGGGAGCTCCTCAAAATGGCTAGGGCCTTCGCGAAGAACACCAATGAGGGTCCTGGACATGCAGTTGGTTTGCCTGCTTCTTAAGCTCTGGGGGATGGGCTTTACTCTTTGTGACCAGCAGATTCACAACAAAAAGACAAAGCTCTGAAAGGCTTCAATGGTCGGAATGGATGGAGGATGTGTCAAGATGGGTTCCTCTGGAGAGAAACGAAGGAGGAGGAACAGATTGCTTGATCTATGCAGGATCGAATGAATGAATGTGCAGGGGTTAAAACCAAGGTTTTATGGAGGTCTTGTCCATCCACATGGCAGATTAATAGTCATCGAAGCGACCTCTCATGGAACCCTAATAATTCAATAATTAACCCACAATTAAAAATCAAGCAATGAAAATAAAAGTGTGTATTTAAAATTTATTATAACTCTAAAATGATGTGTACAGTGAAAGCATGTGTAGAGTGTCGAACACATGGAGCAAACGGTTGATCGGGCAATGAATGCACAAAATCTGTGTGTTCTTCTTGTCTAATTATTTCTGTGTGGGTTTTTTATTTTGTATTTTTAAATTGTTGTTTTTATATTTTTACATTAATTTTTACTTTATATTTTTATGTGATTTTTACCTTGAAGACCCTATAAACTTTTCAAAATACCTCTACGACCTTTGAAACAACAAAATTCCCCCCTCTATCCCGCAAACTTGCTTTGTCTTACCCCCACAAACCCTGTCGTTAGTTTGTACTTTTACTTGAGTCAATAGTGTGGGTTAATCTAATCAGAGGTGAAAACTAAGGATGGATCTTCCACCCTCCTTTCTCTTCTTTCCAGACTATAAACCTCTCTCTTCTTTCTTTTCTCCTCTACTCCTTGCTGTTTCATCTCCAATTCTTCCAACCATCGTCAGCACCTCCATCGTCATCCTCCCGGAGAGGTCGTAGCACGTTTCGAATAGTGCCAACCCCCCCGACTGCCGGCAGCTCCCTCGTCCCTACCCTGAATGTGTCCTGCAACGCCGTGGTGTTCAACTCCGAGCACAGCCACCTCGCCCAGAGCTTTGAGTACAACTACGACAACTTCATCCCCTTCCTCCTTCCCTTCTTGAGAGGTTACATAAACAAGTGCATGGACCTCAAGAGCAGATGTCTCAGCTTCTTCAATATAAACTTTGTGGAGCCAAGAAGGAAGATCTTGGCATCCAATAATAACACCAAGTAGTCGAAGCTGAGGTGCACGATGGACTACACCATAGAGGTGGAGAACAATGGGGAGATCAACACCAATAACGTGTTATACATGGTGGAGAACATAAACATGGCGGCAATAGAGATGACGTTATGGTCAATGGAGTGGGTGATAGCGGAGCTGGTGAACCATCCGGAGGTGTAGAGGAAGGTGAGGGAGGAGTTAAAGGCGGTGCTCAAGGAAGAGGAGCTGAACGAGGAGGACTTGGTGAGGCTGTCATACCTGCAGCCAATGGTGAAGGAGAGCCTGAGGCTGCACACACCCATATCGGTGTTGGTTCCACACATGAACTTGGAGGAGGTGAAGCTCGTGGGCTCCACCATCTCGAAGGAGTCGAAGGTGGTCATGAACCATGGTGGCTCACCAACAACCCCGAGTGGTGGAAGAACCCAGAGGAGTTCATGACGGAAAGGTTCTTCGAGAAGGAAGGATCCATCGAGGCGGTCGCCTTCGGCAAGGAGGACTTCAGATACTTGGCGTTCAGAGTGGGGAGGAGGAGCTGCTCCGACAAGATGATGGGTTCTTCCATGGCAGCTGTAGAGGGCAAGCCGGCAGATGGCGTTTAGGGCCTCCATACGGGCAACATCAGGGTTGAGGCAGTAGTGGGTGAGGTTCTTGTAGCCTTTATGGGTTTTCACCAAGGAGGCCCATGGGTGGAGTAGGAAGGTTAGATGTTGTGCTCTATGACAGTGGCAACGATCTTCTTTTGCTTCTTGGAGAGTTAATCTAGATTGGTCAGAAACGGAGGAGAAAGCCATGGCGAGCACAACGGAGACATCGAGAGTCGTGGATGTTGTGGGTGTAGAGTGGTGGTGGCGGGAGAGAGACGGTGAGGTGAAGGAGAGGAGGAGGAGGAGGAGGAGGAGAGATGCTACAACCATGGGGTGGAAGTCGGAGAGGAGGAGCACGAGTGCGGCAGATCTAGAGGGAGGAGGAGGGTGAGGGCGGTCGACCTGGAGGAGAAGGGAGAGGTTGGTTGATGTCGAGGAGGTGGGTGGACATTGGGTTGGGAAAGGGAGATGAGGAGGAGGGTGAGGAGTGGCACTGAACGTAAATTTGATAAACAAAATGCGTATGATGTAAAATCACATAACATAATCTAGTTAGTTTTAACAGGTAAATGGATGAGGGTTAACCACAGGGTTTGTAGGGTAAGGGTTAACAAGTTTACGAGGTCGAGGGGAGAATTAGTTTGTTTCAAAGGTCATAGAGGTAATTTAAAATGTCTATAGGGTTTGTCGTGTAAAAATCCCTTTTTTTATTTTCTTCTTATGTTTTCTGATTTTTTATTTCTTTTTCTTTCAAATATATAATATAAAAATATATAAGTAATACAAAATGCTATATATACAATATATGGTAATATGTATTTAAAAAAATATATATATAAAATAAAATATTGTTAGGTTTTTAATATTTTTTTACTATTTTTGTGATTTTTTAGATGACTTTGTTAATAGAGGATGGGGAGCTTGCACCAAGGTGCATGTAACTTTACATGCACCGGCGCCTATATATTCCACATTTTTTTACTTTTTTAAAAATACCACTGTGTATATTCATCTATATATCCCTCCAATATGCCATTCGAATTTCGTCAGAAACAGAGACTCCTATGACCTCCATCTAGAACAGGCCGATTACAGCAATTCTAAGACCGTTAAAATTACCTGTTCTAGATGGAGGTCATAGGAGTCTATGTTTCTGACGAAATTCGAATGACATATTGGAGATATATATAGAGGAATATACACGGTGATATTTTTCAAAAAAGTAAAAAAATGTGGAAGATATAAGCATCGGTGCATGTAAAGTTACATGCACCTTGGTGCAAGCTCCCCATCCTCTTGTTAATATATATATATATATAAAGTCAAAAGTATCCCAATTCAGGTATAAAATAAATAAACTGAATTGAAAAGAAGAGGAAAAATTGCAAACAATATCCAAAATTCTACAAATCAATTTTATTTTATAAATAATTATGTAAAGAAAAGTTGGAGAAAAATAAATATTTTTGGGATTTTGGGGATTTTTTTATCTTTTATACTAGATTTTTTAGCTTTTAAATTTTTATGTTTTTTTCTTTTTCTATTTTTAGTGTTTTTGTATTCTGGAGTTGTAAAATAAATACATAAACAAAATACATATTTTTTTGGAATTTGTCAAACAATTTTCATATTTTTTGGTATTTTTAAAGCTTAACATGGACCTTTTATGCTATTTTTATTTTTAGAAAATAGGAAAAAGTCCCAAAATCCAAAATAAAAGTATAACATGAATCTAGACGAAATCAAGAGCTTAACCCTATTTTTTGAGAATTTTTGGGTCACAATTGATATATTTAAAAAATAGAAGTAACACACAAAAATTATTGAATTACCAAGGGTATATATGTAATTAAAAATATATGTGAGGGCCTTTCTGTAATTTACCTAAAAATTTATAACTAGAATTGAAATTTTCTGGACTAAACACAAATAACAAAACCCGTGAGGATGTACACTTAAAATCAACACCTCATGTGGGATTACATGTGAGGTGAGGTGGACTGGACTCAAATGAAAATACGAAAACTGGAGGGTCTATTTTCAAATGTTACAAAAATATTAAAACAACATATGAATGTTTAGAAATTAAATAATATATTAGAAAAAATAGGAGGTGGAAAATGCAAAATACCCCCTAAGCAAGGAGATGGACAGATGAGATCCGATTACTTATACACATGGTGTGCTCTCCTTGTGCGATGACGCTTCGCACGGATGGCTGGGATTAAATCCCAGTGGCTAATTTGAGGACTATGTTGAAGCACATCCAACAGCTACTATATGCTTGGGTTGTGCTGCTAGATCAGACGGTCCAGAGGCTATCAGCAATTGGGGAAGAATACCACAGTTGTGAGCTCCAATCAGCGCAAATTCCCTTATCTGGCATCCTCAGCTGCTGCAAGATGGTCCAAAAGATCCATGGAGTCCTTCCACACCAGATGTATATATCAAAATGCCATGGAGGTCTCGGATGAGTTCTGGCGGCGGAGCAAGACTTGGGGGCTTCTCCTTGGTTTGATGAGCCTCGAAGAGGCTTCCTTTCTTTGTTATTTCTTGTAGGGGTTAGTCACAGCAAAATGCCAAAGCGAGAGACAATTTCAGAAGGCGAAACGTGCGAAGGGTGCGTGAGATGAGGTTCCTCTGGCGAGCGATGGAAAAGGAGGAACGAGACTTCGGATATGTGTGATCCAATAGAGTAAGGATGCCTGGGCTGATCGTAGGGCGAAGGGGGAAGATGTGGAGGCGATCGACGAAGCGGAAAACAAGTGGCGGACGGCGAATCGGGTGTTTTATGTAAAAGCATGCAATTAAAGCACAAACTAAATGCACTAAATGAAATCTAGCACTAAAATTAACCTAGAAAAGAGAATAAAAGTGACCTCAAGCGGGAGGGGTTGCAAGGTCAAAACCTCACGATGGTGCTCCGTCGGAGATGGCTGGAATCGACTGCTAGCCCATTCCTTCGATCAACTTAAATGCTCGACGAGGATGTTGTCACCATCCTCAAGACTTTGGGAGCAAAAATGAAGGGAGAGATTGGGCCAAGGGGATTCAAAAAGGGGACGAAGGCGACAGGGCTCTTATGTTAAGGATGGTGATAGGGCGATGTTCGAGGAGGATTCACGGGCAAATCAATGATCCTCTGCCCTAGGAGACGTGTTGGCATGGATGTAGGATGAATAGTGGTCAAGAGCAATGAAGGAAGAATAACCCCTCGATCGACATATCGAGGGGGGGAAATCGAAAAATAAGGTAGATAGTCGTTCTAACAGGACTAGGAGGTTAGGTCAGACAGTTGACCATAGTCACCTCACGAAGTAACCAGCTTGGTCCACACCAACCAGGAAAAACCAGCCCAAAAGTAATTGTAATTCATTAATAAGTAATAACTAATTTTATTAAATTAAAGTTATCAAATAAAAAGTTTTATTATTTTAAGTATATGATTTTTGTTTAGTTTTTCGAGTTTATTATTACAAGTAAACTTTTATGGTTATATTTATAGTATAGTCATCTATGTTTTGGGTATTTTATTTTTATTTTGTATTTTTAATTTTATTTTTTTATGTTCCGATTTTATATATTTATACTTATTTTTATATACATAAATATATTTTTATTGTATTTTTTTGATATAAATTATACACTTAAATAAACACATATATAAAATATATAGGTATAAGTATATATATTTCATCTATGTATTTTTGTATACTATTTTATTTTTGTCTTTTCCTTTCGGTTTTATTATTCTAAATATGTACATATATTATAAATAATATTTACAAAATTATAAAAATATAAAATTATAAAAATAATAAAGAATAAATAAAATGAATATTTTATTTGTATATATTGTATAATAGGGGTCCAAACCTAACTTTCATACCTTAACTCCAAAAAATATGAAACCACCTTCATTAAATAGCATATTAAATTCATATACAACTAAAGGTGATTTTGATACATTTTGAGTTTTTATTTGGGAGATATGGGTCTGGGAAGTTGGGTTTTTGGCTTTTTGTTTAGAGTATAACTTGTACCATGTATATTATTTTTGTATGAAATCAATTTGTATTTTTCTATATATTATTATCTACAGCTTTCATGTACAAAGTTTCTTTATTTAAGGTATAAATAATGAAAATAAAATAGGACCAAAAAATTATTTATTGATGAATAAAAGAATGGAATTTATTGGTTATTTTTTACCCCTTTACTTTATTCCTTATCGACTCAATCATCAAGATGCCTAGGTCTCAGGGATTAAGGTCACAGAATACCTTTGGCATTTTATTTTTTTATTTTCTTTATTATATAATTTTGGCATTAAAAACTGTATTTTATATATAATAAATGGAATAAATGATGAATGTTAATTTGTACAAAATAATGCTCTATACATGCATTAACTAGGGTTTTAAGGTCAAAATGATAGAATAAAGGTTATGAAATGGAGATTCATTGCCCCCTATACTTGCGTTTGCTAGTCCCTGGCAAATACATATGCAATAAGTGTAGAAAAAAACAAAGAAAAGAAAAAGAAAGAAAGTGGGTTGATTTTAATTCTCAAACTTGTCTTCACAAAATCAATGTTTGGAGCTTAAGTCAGACCTTTGGATTTCAGGGTCGGTCAGAACCTTATTGGGAAACAGATTTGAAACACAACATCCTTTGAGAATCTCAAAACTCTACTCAAGTCTCCTCAATAGCCATGTCAGAATACTTCAACTCATACGCAAACCCTTATGATTATGAATCTATCTTTGACAGTGCGCGAGATATGTAGCTCTCCTCGACTGAAGCTGTAATGCGTGTTTTGAGTAGTTGTGAGTTTTATACTATGTTTTTGAATGTTAGCAAGTGTTATTTAATGGAAATATTGGATTGATAGTATTCACACTTTACGTTTGACATAGTCAATAGATTCGCTTTTATGCAACGATTTCATTGAAACTAGTTTCATGTAAATCAGAGACCATCTTAAATAATTATGACTTAGAAGGTTCTCTGGTTTTTGGAGCACATCAAACATAGTACCACATCTAGTAATTTGGAAGTATGGTAGTAGCTTATAAGTAGTAGAATCCACTACTAGTACGGGGCCCAAAATGTTATAGATTTATGCTCATTAGACCATAATCATATAATTAAGACTAATTAAGCGTGATTACTACTAATTACCCTTCATTAGTGATAATTAAGTGTCATTAGCAAAAATAGGACACATGGATGGCAAATCATTGGACACATGTCGTTATACATACAGGACATGTGTCAATATAAAAGAGCACCATGTGTCATCATTCAAGAATAACATGTGTCCTAGTGAAAGTAAGGCATGTGGCGTTATGCATGTGCACCAAGTGCCCTCACGCATGTACAACATGTTCCCTCATGCATATGATACATGTGACATGGTGCATGGATGGCAAGTGTTGCCATGTGTCTTCATGCATGATAAGGAGGTAACATGTGTCTTAGAGCCTCGCTTATATATTGACACATGTCACCCATGTAAAAGGGGTTGGAGGCCTATATATACCCATGACCTCCCCGTTCTATTCACTACATCCCGCACCCCTCTCACCACCTTAGAGCAACAAGGTCATCGAGGTTGTTGGAGGAGCACGATAGGAGTCACGACGAAGCTTTGTCGGTTATCGAGAGCGCAATAGAAGACGTAACGAAGTTCTATCAACCATCAAGCTGTAGTACTTAAGCTAATACGGATATAGGAGGTATTCACTAAAGAAGGCCATTCCGACTCGAGTTATATAGCGATCAGGTGAGGGATTCTCAAGCACTATTTTAAAGCAATAATCTATAGCTTTTATGCATGATTTTGATACCAAGTATGGAATCGTATTTCTTAAGCTTTTATGTATGAATTGCATGTACCATATAGTAGATATGAAATCAGGTCTTTAGAAATTATTTCAAATTTCCTTTCAAGTATTTTATCATGATAGCACGTTTTCAAGCAGTTTGTTCTTTGTTGAACACGAAACATTAGTCGCACTACTTAAATTTGAGTTTTATATACAGAAATATGTTTACGCAGTTACTATGCAATATGTATCGGTTTTCAAGTTCTAAATAGTTTCCAGTTGTAAGAATATGCATGCTATGTCATATTGTTTTATGTTCATGAATTAGTTGTTGAAAGCATGAATTTAGCAAGAGTACGGATTATTAATGTCAAAGAAAAGCATCAGAATCAGAAAGTAAGCACCACATATGTTATTTTATACAATTCGTGAACTAGCCATTAGATATGGTCATGTCATTAGATATGACCCTGAAACAACCATTAGATATGGCAAACCATTAGATATGGTATCAAGAGGACTTTGGGTCCGCATTTTGTATACATATAGGCTTTAAGCCTGTTAGCAATGTGAGCTCGAGGTGAACCATTCCTACAATAAATGTTATTGTAATAAATGATTTATCAATAAAAGTTATTGATTATGTTTCACTCGCTTTCTGAAATTGATTGAATGAATGCACTATAAGGTCCCACTGTACAATAAGGGTTATGTACCATGGCCAACTTGATAATCATACAACTGTTGATTCATTGATTAATCATAGAGGCTGATGCTTGGATGAATATCTAAGGAGTTAGATAGAGGACTCATCGAGCATCATCAAATGATTGTCAAGTGATGATCTCCAGCTTGAGTAGGAGATGGCAATCCTTTCTCGTTAGGCTGATATATGATCGACCTCTTGATGCTGGTCCTCTGCATGGGAATAGTGATTCGGAGGTATCGGACTAGTTGAGTCAATGAGTTGACTTAACGAGATCGAGATAACCAAAGACCTATGATGAATGCTGTCACATCATAGGCAAACATCCTTTGTCCAGAGACAGATGTATTGCTATATGTCTGAGTGTGTAAATTTGACAGACCAATAGGTTGACGACATAACCAAGGTCTATACACCGGCGAGCAGGTGTGCATATAAGGACATATGAGTAATTTGATCTCTCAAAGGGATCAGACATATTCACTTGTGAACCGGGAGACATGAGCTCACTCATGAGGTATTGGGACTGATCAAATTCCATGCATGGCCGTCATGCTTTGGAAGCATGACATGAATTTGAACGTAAGATATATGCTTTGTGAAAGCATGTGATCTGTACCAAATCCCTAGGACCAAGATTGAGAAACTTAGTGATCAAACCCTGGAGATGATAGTGTAAAAGTGATCTATATCTTCAGAATGATCATAGGTCTTCCAGTATGTAGGATGTACAGGTGTTGGGAATACCCGAGAGTGATTTGATCATAAACAATTGTATAACCATGACTCTTCCATTCCGAGGGAGTGATGAAACAAGTCCGGATTTTAGTGACTCGTCTCAGTAGAAAAGTAAACCAGTCTTAGTCCATGTATTGGACATTGATCTGAATAAGATTCTGATGCAATGAGAAGATTAGGATTACAACATTGATTTAATCAAGCATCTACGAGAGGATCATAAGATCAAGATTTGAGTTGTGATCTCAATATCCAAGTCACTATATGTGGAACAATACGATCACCCTGTCCTTATCTCCAAGTATCGGAGGAGAAATAACATTATTCTTGAAAGGGTTCAAGAATAATTCCATAAGATCTAATCATTGAGAAATTGATAATTGAATGTGATTTAATTATTTTGATATATGTGGAAATTATCCAATATAATAAAATGTGATTTTATTATTGTGGATAAGAATAATATGGATAGCAATATCTAATTATTCAAAATATATTATAAATGTGATTTATAATGTATTAGAAAGATCTAATTATGATTTATATTTGTTTATTAATTATTAATGTGTATTGGATACACATTGTGTAATTGATTGAAAATGTGAATTATATTTTGTTTTGGTTTTGAATATGATTCACAATTTTCCAATGAAAAGATTGCAATATTCTCAAAATTAATTAGTAATTATTTTTGGAGAATAAATCACAACAAAAGTTGTTGTATTAAATAATGGAGAATTTCATGGAGACATGCAATCTCATGAGATTTCATGAGATTGCCCCCACTTGGTAGTAAGTGGATGGCTACCAAGTCCTATATGGAATTGGTGGCCATCCACTCTATTACATGGGGAGATGAGATCTCCATGGTAATTATCTCCTTATTTGATTTGTTTAATTTTAGGATTGATGTATATTTAATTTATCAAATATATTTGATCTAAATTAAATCATAAATTATTGGTTTTTACCAACCACAATCTTGACCATTGGATTGACATAAATCAATCACATCCATTGATTTTATATGTCCCATGGATTGAGATCCATGGATCCTAAAACCCTATAAAAAGAGAGGCATACCATGCTCTCTGGTACATGCTTTTGGAATAACATCTCTCTCTCTCTTTTCTCCCCACACGCCAACCCTCTCTCCCTCTACTTGGTGGCCGTACACCAAACCCTAGGGGTGGTCATCGTCATCGCATACACCACCGCACCGCCGCTTCGACGTTCTTCGATTCTCCATCTTCTTGGAGTGCTGCACTCACGAAGGAGATGTTCGATCTCGTACGACGAGATCAGCAGTTCACCATGCTTTGATCAACTCGTTGGATTGCGAGGACAACGCGACTCATCCCCGCGCTCGCAAGCTTCTTCTCTGACGATCGGACTTGAGACAGGAGGTCTCTTTTCATACAGACTCGATCAACCATGCATCAAGAGGTATTCCTTTATACTTGTTGTGGTTATAGATGAAATGATTTGAGAATCGTTCTTGGATCATGTGGTTTCATCGCATAAAAAAAATTTTAAATTCTGTTGCACCGAATAACTAGTACGACTAGTCGTTCTTCATCGTAATCGATAAAACGCTCACGCTTCCGTGATGCGCTTGAGGATTATTCCATATCCTTCAGGTAGTATCAGAACGTTAGGTCGAAGGTTTTGGATATGATCCGCAAACCTAGGATGACTTGGGTTGGTAGAGGTCGCGAAAGTTTTTGTCGCATTTGTTTTAGCACTTCTGTTTAGTGAATAAATTCGGCCCTGTTTAAATTGTTTAAACACAAATTAATCACTTGGATTTTGTTTCCATTAAATAAGGAAACCATAAGATATGAGTTTGCGTAATTTGGATTCTGTTTGCTCGAGATATGGTTGTTATAATGAACATGTATGCACTGTTGTGGAAACTGCAAATCTTAACATGGTTAATGACTTAATTACTGTTATGATCTGCCTCGAAATGCGTGAAATATCACTTAGGCTCGGTTCTAAATCAAATTAGCAATCTTTGAAAATTGATTTTGTCCAATTTGGATTTAAATTGATTGAGATATGTTAGTTTTAATAAGTAGGGGTCACTGCTGAAATTACAGTCCTAATCAAGAACCATGTGATTGTCAATAGATGAAATTAATTGTTAATTTGAAGAAATAATTATGGAAAATATTTTATAAGTATTGGAAGATGATTATTTCATTAATTGACTTGGCCTCAACCAATAAATTGATTAGATTTGATCTAGATTATAATTGGAAACACAATCATTAAACTCCTTGCTTAAATAGGATTGGGAATTTGTCTAGCAAATTTCCTTATAATCAAAAATGTTTTTATTATTACTATATGGTATAATTTCGATTGAAGAATCGATGATCATCTCAAGTACAAAGTGATTGACTCGGCATTATTTTTCTCGAGGTGGATATGGTGTTTAGTCGGGGATCGCTAGGGTAGCGGGTTGCACCGGATGCGATCCATACCACTACCGCCGGTACTGGCCATGACAGCGGGTAGGGAACAAATGATGCTTGAGAGATTATGATATATTTTCTAATTATTAAAATTTGAATTAATACGTAGTTTGAGAATAATACCATATATATATATTCAAGTAAAACAATCAAGTTTGTTGATTGAATTAGATTGATAATCAATTTTTATGATTAAATTAATTATGTCCAATTAAAACACTCTTTTATGAATAGATGTGTATTTCCCTTGGAAGGATTAATTATATGAATATGATTCATGATAATTAATTAAAATTTGAATAAGAAATGGAGGATCACATAAGTGACATCCATGGTCTCCCGTCAAGGCGAAAGGTTTCCGTTGCTAGGGATTGCATATAGGAGATGCATGTACGAATTGACAGCTCCTATATGCAAGCGCATATGGATCGGGCTCTTTTCTTCTCGAAAGAGTAAGGCCGTATGCGTAGTGATCCCAATATCGGATCCTCATATTATTGGGGCGACATTGGATTGCGCATAGCGAGCACTATTCCTGTTGACGGTTGGTTCAATTAATGAAGGGTCAACATCACCTTAGGGGTGGTAGGCCCGGGTACTAAAGACCGAATTGGGAAATGCAAGTTGGACTTGCAAGGCGGAATGTGTTCCCGCTTCTCTTTATTGGAGTCATAGGTTCTCATATTATTGGGATATGACAAAGATAAAGAGGAGATCCGAGATCTTGCTTGAGATATAGCGGTAAGTATATCCCTTACTTTGAAAGTGATTAAGGGAATAAACTTTCATAGTTGACATAGCAAGACTAATTTGATTTAAAATGCCTTAATCAAATATCATAAATTGAATATATGATATATGTTCTAATATAGTGCATTCTTAATTTCAGAAAATGAAGTCCATGAACCCACTAAGCAAGCTTCTGGAGGTCAACCAATTGATTAGACCAAATTACTCAGATTGGATCCGTAATTTGGAGCTTGTTCTCTCGACTGAGCGCATAAGTTATGTGCTCTCATAAGAGAAGCATGAAAACCCTAAATCAAGGGAAGAAAAAGCATACAATGACAAGTATGATGAAGATCAGGTCTTGGCTAGATGTTATATCTTGGGTTCTCTCTCCAATGTTCTTCAGAAGCAACATGTGGCGATGAGTACTTTCCAGGAGATAATGAAGAATCTGAAAGATATGTTTGGTGACATTAACCGCACTCAGCGATACAATGTTGTGAAAGAACTCGTCCACTGCAAGATGCAGGAAGGAACTTCGATCCGTGAACATGTACTCAAAATGTTTGGGTACTTGTCGTACTGGAGACTCTTGGGGCAACCATGGATGCAGACATGCAATCTGATTACATTCTGTTGTCGTTACCCAAGTCTTTCAATAACTTTGTGGTTTCATTCCACATGAAGAAGCTGGAATTGACAAATGCTGGGCTTCTTGCTGCATTAAAGTCTGCAGAAGACGTAGTGAAGAAAGATGGTCCCCCTGGTAGTGCAATGGTTGCACAGGTCACAGGGAAGCGCGGTCGGAAGCAAGGTTCTCGGAAGGGCCCAGCCCAAAAGAGAAAGAAGAAGGGACAAGGTGTTGGCTCATCTTCCAATGCATCCACTCTAATGGCATCGAAGAAAACCGATGTCTGTCACCACTACAAGAAGCCGGGGCACTGGAGGCATAATTGCCTGGATTACCTGAAGTCGGTCGACAAAGGTAAAGCCCCAGTAGGTATGAAATCTACTTTTATCATTGAAACCAGTTTTCTCGTTGGTCGAGAAGGAAGTTGGATTGTTGATTCTGGTGCTTCTGTTCATGTATGTAATTTGTTGCATTTGTTTTAGGACATTAGAAAACTTGAGGAAGGGGAGATAGTCATCCAGAGGGGATCTGATGCAAGTGTTGCAGCAGTCGTCGTCGGGACTTGTCGGCTATCATTATCTAGTGGAAGAGTCCTAGTACTTAAAGAGTGTCTTTATGTAACTGAAGTCAGAAGGAATTTAATATATGTATCTAAGCTAGTTAGAAGTGGATATTCATTCTTGTTCTGTAATAAATTAGTCATAAATCGTTATGATAAATATATTGCAGATGGTATTTTGACTTCTGGTGGACTCTATGAATTGTGCATTGATAAATGTATTATGAATGTTACAACCACTAATAAAAACCCTAAAAGATCCAGAGAGGATAAAAATCTTTCGAATGAGATTTGGCATTAAAGGCTTGGTCATTTATCTGTTGATAAGATCAATAGACTGATAAAGGATGGACCTTTAGATTTTCTCCAGGTTCAATCTTTCCCTACCTGTGAACATTGTATTCGAGGTAAAATGACTAGGCTGCCTTTCCGTAACAAGGTTACAAGATGCGAAGGTATTATTGACCTCATACATACCGATGTATGTGGTCCCTTCAGTACCTCGACTCAAAACGGATAACGATATTATTTGACGTTTATTGATGACCATTCGTGATATGGGTTTGTCTTCCTATTATGTCATAAATCTGAAACCTTTGAAAAGTTCAAAGAATTCAAGGCTTTGGTTGAGAACGAAACCGATAGGAAGATTAAACGGATTCGATCTGATCGAGGTGGCGAGTACCTCTCAGATGAATTCAAGGAATATCTTAAAGAAAATGGAATTGTATCCAATCTTACTCCTCCTGGAACTCCCCAACTTAATGGTGTTGCTGAAAGACGCAACAGGACCATCATGGATGTGGTCCGTTCAATGATGATCAAATCACATTTACCACTTAGTTTCTGGGGATATGCAGTAGAGATTGCAATATATATCATGAATAAGATTCCTAGCAAATCTGTACCTAAGACTCCTCTTGAGCTCTGGTATGGAACCAAACCTAGTGTTAATCACTTGAGAGTTTGGGGTTGCTTGGTCCATGCAAAGAACGTGGACGCAAGTAAGCTAGAATCTCGCTCTCGTGAGTGTTACTTCATTGGGCATGTTAGAGATGGCATTGGATATGAGCTCTATGACCCTGAGATGCTAAAGGTTTTTGTTTCTAGAGATGTGAAATTTCTGGAGAATGATTTCCTTAAAGGTTAAGACAAACATGAAGTAAAGGAACTCATTGAATCCCCTGAGGATTCTGAGCTTCCTGAGCTAGAAACTCAAGAGATAAATAAAGACGAAACACCCATACCTCTTCGAAGAAGTTCGAGGGTGGTTGCACCACCTGAAAGGTATTGATTCCATATATCAAGTGAGACTGACAATGATCCTACTTCATTTGATGAAGCACTCGCGGATCATGACATGAATAGATGGATGCTAGCAATGAAGTCAGAAATTGACTCCATGCATAAGAATGGTGTATGGACCCAAGAGGATCCACCTAAAGGGGTAAAACCCATTGGGTGCAAATGGATCTTCAAGAGAAAGAGGGGACCTGATGGGAAAGTAGAGACTTTCAAGGCACAGCTCATAGCCAAGGCCTACACACAAAGAGAAGGCATCGACTACGATGAGACATTCTCTTCTGTGGATATGCTTAAATACATCAGGACACTGCTAGCTATAGCTGCATATCTTGACTATGACATCTGGCAGATGGACGTCAAGACGGCTTTCCTCAATGGGTACCTCGAGGAGGATATCTGCATGGAGCAGCCCCGAGGCTTCATAACTGAGGATGGCAAAGTATGCAAGCTGAAGAAATCCATCTATGGGCTCAAGCAAGCTTCTCGTAGTTGGAACATTAGATTTGACGAAACCATAAAAAGTTATGATTTTGTAAAGAATCCTGATGAACCTTGTGTGTACAAGAAGCTTAGTGGGAGCACCATTGTGTTCATCGTGCTTTATGTAGATGACATCCTTATCATTGGGAATGATACAGGGATGATGACCAGTGTGAAGATTTGGCTATCCCATACCTTCGAGATGAAAGATCTTGGAGAAGCCTCTTACATCTTGGGTCTGAAGTTGTTCAGAAACTGAGAAAAGAGGATATTGGGATTGTCACATCATGGATACATTAAGAAGATTCTTGAATGATTCTGTATGGATAGTTCCAAGAATAAGTTCCTACCCTTAAGACATGGTATCCACCTGTCTAAAGGAATGGCTCCTCAAACTGTTGAGGAAAAGAAAGCCATGACTGGATGCCCTTATGCATCCGCTGTAGGAAGCTTAATGTATGCTATGATGTGTACTAGGCCAGATATCTACCATACAGTGGGAGTGGTAAGTCGTTACCAATCCTGCTATGGAGAACAACACTGGAATGCAGTAAAGAGCATATTCAAATATCTAAGACGGACGCAAGATTACATCTTAGTCTATGGAGATGGTGATCTCCAAGTCTTGGGATATACAGATTCTGACTTCCATTCAGATATTGATGATCGAAAGTCGACATCAGGGTTTGTATTCCTATTGAATGGTGGTGCTGTGAGCTGGAGAAGCAAGAAGCAGGACACTACAACAGATTCAACAATAGAAGCCGAGTACATTATCGCATCGGATGCTGCAAAGGAGGCAGTGTGGTTGCGCAAGTTCACCTGGAACTTGGCGTAGTTTCCTCTGATAGTCCCATCCTGCTACTCTGTGATAACACAGGAGCCATTGCCCAAGAGAAGGAACCCATATGGCATCAGAAGATCAAGCATGTGGAAATGAAATACCACATCATTCGGGAGATTCAAAAGCGTGGTGACATCATCATCACCATGGTGGCCTCTGCCGACAACATTGTTGATCCTCTTAGCAAACCTCTGACATAGAAGGTTTTCGACCAGCATGTAATAAGTATGGGTTTAAGGATTGTTCCTAAATGGTTTTGAGGGCTAGTGGGAGATTGTTAGCAATGTGAGCCCGAGGCGAACCATTCCTACAGTAAATGTTATTGTAATAAATAATTTATAAATAAAAGTTGATGATTATGTTTCACTCCCTTTCTGAAATTGATTGAATGAATGTACTATAAGGTCCATCTATACAATAAGGGTTATGTACCATGGCCAACTTGATAATCATATAGCTGTTGATTCATTGATTAATCATAGAGGCTGATGCTTGGATGAATATCTAAGGAGTTAGATAGAGGACTCATCGAGAATCATCAAATGATTGTCAAGTGATGATCTCCAGCCTGAGTAGGAGATGGCAATCCTTTCTCATTAGGTTGATATCTGATCGACCTCTTGATGCAGATCCTCTGCATGGGAATAGTGATTCGGAGGTATCCGATTAGTTGAGTCAATGAGTTGACTTAACGAGATCGAGATAACCAAAGACCTACGATGATTGCTGTCACATCATAGGCAAACATCCTCTGACCAGAGACAGAGGTATTTCTATATGTCTGAGTGTGTATATTTGGCAGACCAATAGGTTGATGACCTAACCAAGGTCTATACACCGGCGAGCTGGTGTGCATATAAGGACATATGAGTAATACGATCTCTCAAAGGGATCATACAGGTTCACTTGTGATCTGGGAGACATGAGCTCACTCATGAGGTATTGGGACTGATCAAATTCCAAGCATGGTCATCATGCTTTGGAAGCATGACATGAATTTGAAGGTAAGATATATTCTTTGTGAAAGCATATGATCTGTACCAAATCCCAAGGACCATGATTGAGAAACTTAGTGATCAAACCCTGGAGATGACAGTGTAAAAGTAATCTATATCTTCAGGATGATGATAGGTCTTCCAGTATGCAAGATGTACAGGTGTTGGGGATACCTGAGGGTGATTTGATAATAAACAATTGTATAACCATGACGCATCCATTTCGAGGGAGTGATGAAACATGTCTAGATTTTAGTGACTCCTCTCAGTAGAGAATTAACCCAATCTTAGTCCATGTATTGGACATTGATCTGAATAAGATTCAGATGCAATGAGAAGATTAGGATTATGGCCTTGATTTAATCAAGCATCTATGAGAGGTCCATAGTATCTGGATTTGAGATGTGATCTCAATATCCAAGTCACTATACATGGAACAATACAATCACCATGTCCTTATCTCCAAGTATCTGAGGAGAAATAGCACTATTCTTGAAAGGGTTCAAGAATAATTCTATAAGATCTAGGCATTGAGAAATTGATAATTGAATGTGATTTAGATATCTTGATGTTTGTGGAAATTATCCAATATAATTAAATGTGATTTAATTATTGTGGATAAGAATAATGTAGATAGCAATATCCAATTATTCACAATATATTATAAATGTGATTTATAATATATTAGAGAGAGCTAATTATGATTTATATTTATTGATTAATTATTAATGTGTATTGGATACACCCTTGTGTAATTAATTGAAAATGTGAATTATATTTTGTTTTGGGTTGTAAATATGATTCACAATTTTCCAATGGCAAGATTGCAATATTCTCAAAATTAATTACGAATTATTTTTGGAGAATAAATCACAACAAAAGTTGTTGGATTAAATAATGGAGAATTTCATGGAGACATGCAATCTCATGAGATTTCATGAGATTGCCCCCACTTGGTAATAAGTTGATGGCTACCAAGTCCTATATGGAATTGGTGGCCGTCCACTCTATTACATGGGGAGATGAGATCTCCATGGTAATTATCTCGTTATTTAATTGGTTTAATTTTAGGATTGATGTATATTTGATTTATCAAATATATTTGATCTAAATTAAATCATAAGTTGTTGGTTTTTACCAACAACAATCTTGACCATTGGATTGGCATAAATCAATCTCATCCATTGATTTTATATATCCCATGGATTGAGATCCATGGATCCTAAAGCCTATAAATAGAGAGGCATACCATGCTCTCTGGTACATGCTTTTCGAAGCACATCTCTCTCTCTCTCTCTCTTTTCTCCCCACACACCAACCATCTCTCCCTCTACTTGGTGGCCGTCCACCAAACCCTAGGGAGGTCATCGCCGTTGCCTACGCCACTGCACCGCTGCTTCGACGTTCTTCGGTTCTCCGTCTTCTTGGAGTGCTACACTGAAGAAGGATACATTCGATCTCGTACGACAAGATCATGAGTTCACCGTTCTTGGATCAACTCATTGGATTGCAAGGACAACGTGACTCATCCCCGTGCTCACAAGCTTCTTCTCCGACGATCGGACTTGTGACAGGAGGTCTCTTTTCCTAGAGACTCAATCAACCATGCTTCAAGAATATTTCCTTTATACGTGTTATGTTATAGATGAAACGATCCGAGAATCGTTCTTAGATCATGTGGTTTTATCGTATAAAAAAATTTTAAATTCCACTACACCGAACAACTAGTACGATTAGTCGTTCTTCATCGTATTCAATACGATGCTCATGCTTTCGTGATGCACTTGAGGATTATTCCATAACCTTCAAGGCCGTATGCAGGGTGTTTTTGGTCTTTGGGACCATCTGCGCGTATGACTTAGCTTTGTTTCAGCATTCATGAGCCGATAACTTAGCCACAATGGTGATTAATGAAAAATAGCTCAATAGTGATAATCATTTTTTCAGTTTACTTTTATTGGAGTGATTTCAGTCTTTAATTGCAAAACTAGCATGCTGTTTTTATATGATTATTGTTATAAAGTTTGTTGTAAGTTATTTAAAAGAATTCAGCATAAATTTTGGCATGATACTCATATTTCAACATTTGGCTATATATATAAAAAGCTTGAGATCCATTCGCTCGGTCTAAGCTCATCATAACTGGGTTTAGACTCATCCTGCTATATTATTATTATATACAGATCAATCAAATCACGACCAGTAGGAGGAAGGACTGGTTATACACTAGCAGGATGTGGTTTTTGCTTTTTTATGTTGCATTTGTAAGGAGATGTAATAGAACTTGTGATAGACACTTCTTTGTACAATGAACTTTAAATACAATGATGATGTTTTTAATGATTTTGCCACATGTGTACATTGAGGAGAAATAAGAAGAAAGATCTTTGTCGCGACACGTTCTAGTTAGCAGGACGGGTCGTGACAAAAACGGTAAAAGGCAGTCTTCTCCAACATGGTGACTGTGATTCCCCAATCCAACAACTCTTTCCTCAAGAAGCAGGATTCCATTCTAAGCTTAAGTGACAACAAGCTCAAGAAGAGGAGGTGGAGAGAAGATAGGCTTTAGTCAGTGTAGTTACCTATCCTTAGATGCTTGACCAGTGTAGCCAAGTCATCCGGCTGCAGGCTCACAAACATATGTCCTTGAGGCTCAAGCTTGCATATTTACTATATAAATATGTATACACTCCATCATAGATTTTATTTTCAGTCAGGCTTGTCCACTTTTTTGGAGTTTTTGTTTTTTTTCCATTTTTTTGTAATAGTATATACAACATTATTTATATAAGGACTTTTCTTCTTGAGCTAGTAGACTATCCCTCTTTTGAAGCTTTATTGGAATCCACAACTTCTATCTTTAGACGTCACTGCCATTGGGTTGGGGTACAATGGTCACAAATGTGTGACTTCTGATGGTTCCATTGGCTTGTGTCTCATGCTGGCAAATCCAGCCGTCTACCACTTCAACTGAGGTGAGCAAAGTGAAAGGTGCAGGTGCACAGCTAGGTCATTATCAACAAGAGTCGAGCGTGTGCTCCAAAGTACTCTACTTAGCAGTAAAGACAACATTGAACCAAGTCTCACGATTATAAAAGAATTTAGTCAACTAGACATGAAGTTCCTCAATTCCAGTTCCTACAAGGTTCCTGTGATTAGGTAAATTTAAGGTCTAACCAAGCTCCCAATCATGGGATTTTACCTAGACTTATTCAATTATCAAACTCAATCCGAAAAATGCCAATGCCATGAATAATGGAGAAAATATTTCTATGATGCAATTTTAAAATTTTGAATTTTTTATGAATTTTTTTAAAAAGATTTTGCAATTTTTTATGATTTTTTTAAAAAAAATTAAATGTTTTTGGAGTTTTTGGTTCTGTATTTTCTTGGGAGTTTTCAAAATAAATGATTTTTTAAAAAAAAGATAGGTACAAGTATTTACATGAGGGTGCATCAGTTATTTGCAAGAATTAGGGCTTTTAAGAATCTACAAAAGGGATATGTTATTATAAGTATAAATATATATACAATTAGTGAAACATGTTTATTTTTTAGGTTGATGCATATATTTCTCAAACTTATTTGAAAATATTTTTCAAACAATTTTGAAAACTATAGTCCAAAATATTTTTTGGAAATAATTTTTACGAACATTTGAAAATCATTTTGCAAAGGTTTTTCAAACACTCTATATAGATTTTCAAAATATTTTTGCAACCATTTTCAAAACCATTTGCAAATCAGCTTTCAAAACATTTTTTTCACACAAAGAAAAGAAATTTTACAAACTAAATTTTTTTACAAAGGTTGAAAATATTTAACAAAATATTTTCCAAATAGTTTTCAAAAGATTTTTAAAAAAATCAAAATATTTTACAAACATTTTACAAAAAAAATATTTTTTCCTTATTTATTAATCATTAGCTATAAAAGACTACGTGGAATAATGAACATCTTTTTATTAGTTGATTTATTGAATTGTATAGGTATATATAGTATTTTATACAGTATTTTAGTCATACTTATTGAAAATACGAAAGTATGAATTAGGGATAATGTATATATGATGTATATACGACCCCCTATACTTAGATTGAGCTATGTTCTCATAGATCAGAGAGAAAAAGTGATGACATAACTTGTACTGAGCATAGAAAAGTACAAAGAATAAAGGAATGACAAAATAAAAGAAGGAAGAAATGAATGAATGACCGTCCCCCTATACCTATGAGCAACTAATCCTGAGTATAATGGACTGTAGACAAAGGTAGGGAGGGTCAATGGTGGGAATGAACAAATCACACTCAAATTATCTCCCCTATACTTAGAGTAAGATAGCCCTAAGTATAGATAAGAAGAGGAGACAATGGAGGGGATCAAAGAATGAATCAACTCGAGGTGCACACCCCCTATACGTAGGACAATGTACATCCTAAGTATATCAGTGGTCAAAAGGGGGCGACACCTTTTCGGAAGAAGAAGAAAAATGAAAAGAAGAAAAGATCACTCAACTCATCCACCTTTCATATACTTATGACAGAGTACGTCTTAAGAAAGGCAAAACACACATAATGAGGTGGACGAGCAAAACAGGGAGATGGAAGGAAGTAAAGCGAAAGTGAATATATAATGAAATAGATATACAAAGGATGACGAAGGTAGAAAGTGAACCTTCTTGCGTAATCACTGAGGAATAGATCTGACAAGGTGCAGGTTGATGTTGAGGTCCTGAGTAGACACAAACCGATCATGATCGACCTCGTGAAGATCCTTAACGATCCTAAGGTAAGAAGGCACAGACAGATTAGTGGAAGAAGTGTGGCTAGGTCTGGCATGTAATGTCTCAAAGATATCAAAGTGAAAAAGGCTCGAACTCATCAATGGAAGTAGTCAGGTCAAGTCCAGTCATGCGAGTCTCTCCTAATTCATCATTAAAAGGCCCGAATTCCTTTATAAAAGCAATCAGATCAAATTCAGCCTCTGCAGTCTCTACTACGCCTGCCTCTCTCTCAAGGGTGTCTATCGTGTAAATCCCACAGATGTCATCAATGCATCACCACTCACCAGAAGAGAGAACTCTAAGGTCTATGCTTTCTGAATCTTCCTCCTTGGAGAGGAATTCCCGAATCTCAATGTCATCCAACATATAGCAAAATTCTCTGATATACTCATCAAGGTCATAGTCCTTGGGGTCCGCTAACATGGGCACACTCTCGTGGGATGCGGGTCGCTGGTCAACCGTGGGTGAAGTGATCAACACATAGTTCCCGACATCAGAACATAAGCAAATCTCTCCAGATTCATAATCAATAATGGCTCTCATAGAGGTGAGGAAAGGTTGTCCCAGAATGATTGGAGGATGCTCTACAGGGGTAGAGGTCTCCATGGGCAATACGACAAAATTGTCAGTCTAGCTCATGCCTTGAATCTGAATGACAACATTTTCTATAATACCCTTTGGCCTCTTTATTGATTCATCAGCGAATTAGACAATCATCTTGGTTTTCTTGAGAGGCACAAGATGAAGAGACTATACCAACAAGAAGGGTATTAGATTAATTGAAGCTCTACTGTCAAGGAGAGTGTTATCACAAGAATAGTCGGAAATCGTGCAATTCACAAGAGGTGTGATAGTGTTCCCTTTCCTAATGGGTGGACGGTGAGTGATGGCATAGGCAGTGGCCATGGTCAAAATGTGTCCCTCAAATCTGCTCCTTCACTTTCTCTTCTTCGGTTTAGCAGCCCAGATAATAGAGTCATATCCTAGAGAAGTGGGGCTTCAATGATCCCATGAATAGCTGCCACCACTTCAGGTTCAGTCAATATTTTTTTGAAATTTTGGATCCCCATACAAGGGACGAGATACAAATCATCATCTACATAATGATGACTTAGAGCAGTATGTATGTCATCCTTGGGGTAAAAGGTGGGAACTGGTGTATGTGTGTGTGTGTTAAAGAGTATGGCAGGTGTGCACTTTCCTCAAAATCTGATTCAACTGAATGTCTCCCGAAATCTTTTTGTATTTTTCAAATTTTCTCATTTTTTATATTTTTGGCATTTACAAGCTATCATAGGTGTCCTCAAATGAATCTATAAATCCACAAGGTGAATTATCAATGTGGCTCTTATTTAGGCTAGTGAGGTCATCAGTCCTCGAATTCATTTGATCCACGAACTTGGTCATGTAATCAAGAGCGATCTTCATGAGAGGTGACTCCAAATCTCACTATCGAGTGAGTGGAATGAGGGTGGTGTGTGTGAGCAAAAATCCAACTATGGAGCCAAGTCCTCCTGAAAAAGCTGATTATCAAAATGTGAGGGTGATAAAAGTGGGTAAAGCTCAAAATATGATGCCTGAAATATTGGGTTAAGCGGATATATACAAAAATAAGAATCAGGAGCAAAGTCCTCCTAGAAAAGTGGAGGTGGACAGGCTGGAGGGTACGATGGATCCGCAAAGTCCAGATCAAAAACACAATGTCCGAAACAAAAGGAAGGGATCGATATAACACGATGGTAAAATCAAGATATTTGATAGAACAAGGCGCAAATGTGCTGAGAAAATCTAGTATGCACAAAAACAAACAAATATACACAATTTTAACCCCTCAATTCACCTACTCAATACTGTCATGACCACGAAAGCTCGATCTTTTATCTTGTCAATTTTTTGAGTTTAGGTGAGAATACAAAATTGTACAAACAATTAAGTTGGCCTAGGTTTCATGCAGTACTCTTTAGTGTGTATGTTGGCAAAATAAATGCGAATACAATGAGGGGTTACCCCCCCCCCCCACTCCCCCAAGAGAAGTATTTTTCTTTTTTATTTTTAGGGTCGAGTAAACTTACTAATCCCAATTTTATTTGTTATCACTTTCGTATGTTAGTGAGAATGCACGAACCTAATGAGGGATCAATTCTTTTTAGATCCTAAGTGATAAAATCATAAGGATAGAGTCAGATTAGTAATGCGAGACAAAATCAATGATGCATGCTAAGTAGAAATGTTCACCTTGCCTCCATCTCTCTTCATGCAAGGATGTTAAGAAGAACTGAAAACTATCTATATGCAAATTCATGCTGATGAAATCACCATAGGATATAGAATATAGTACTGGCCAAAATGCTGAACACCTAGAAATGAGACTAAGGTCCAGTCTTCGATGCCACTCGGTGCCCATCAGAGTGGGTCATGCAGGTACTGTATGTGACTTCTCTCGGCACACAGTCTCAAAACTAAGTGAATAATAATTCAAAACTTGACTACAAATGGGAACTATAGGTACATGCAATGGTAATTAATTGTTTGACCTCAATCTATCATCAAACAAATCCTAAGTTAGGGCTCAACCGCACCAAAAAAAAGAAAAAATAAAATCGTGAAAAAATAAAAAGAAAAGCAAGTAAAATGCGACAAAACCGACGAGGCCCCCAAGGGAACAATCCCTCGGGTAGTGGACCTCGTGAGGTGTAAAGAGTGTCCGGAGAGGCCAAGTTATTACAAATTAAATGGTCGCTCTCTCACTTGAATTACAAATTAAATAAAATAAAAGGTAAAAATGTGAATGTCTTCAAAAGTCTTCAAAGCTTCCTTTGCTACTTCCTCCGGGAAGCTAGGTCAAAAGAGTTACATAGCTTCACGTGGGTGCACAGGCGCTCCTAGAAGAGCCTCCCTTTATCCGTGGTCCTCGCAACAAAGTCAACAAAGAAGAGGTGATTAGACAATTCAACAATATAAAATAAAATAATAAAAAGAAATAATGGAAAATATATACAAGAAAAAAGACACTGACAAAAATCCAATCTAAACGACGTTGCTCTCCGACAACAACCCCATTTGAAAATCAGGGTTTCGAAGATGTCTTGTCGATCCACAAGGCGGATCAACAGTCGTCGAAATAACCTCTTAAGAAACCTTAATAATTCAACAATTAACCCACAATTAAGAATCAAGCAATGAAAATAAAAGTGTGGAGTTAAAATTTATTATAACTCTACAAATGATGTGTATAGTGCAAGTATGCGTAGAGCGTCGAACACATGGAGCAAATGATAGATAGGGCAATGAATTGACAAAATCAATGTGTTCTTCTTGTCTTATTGTTTTTGTGTGTGTTTTTATCTTGGATTTTTCTGATTTTTGCTTTTATATTTTTTTAATTGTTTATAATTTTATGTTTTTTTATTTTATTTTTATGTTTTCTAATTTTTAATTTCTTTTTCTTTTTAAATATGTAATATAAGAATATACAAGTAACATATAAGGCTATATATACAATATAGGGTAATATATATACTAATAAAAATAAATAAAATACAAAAAAAAGCTGTTAGCTTTTTAATAGCTTTTTGCTATTTTTATGATTTTTTAGATAATTTTGCTAATTTTTATATATTATTAAAGTCAAAAATTATCTTAAATCAAGGATAAAATAAATAGGTTGAATTGAAATGAAGAGGAGAAATAGCATACAATATCCAAAATTCTTCAAATCAATTTTAATTTATAAATAATTATACAAATAAAATTTAAAGACAAAATTAAATATTTTTGGGATTTTTAGAGATTTTTTATCTTTTTATTATGGATTTTGGAGCTTTTAAATTTTTATATTTTCTTTTTTATTTTTAGGTTTTTGAGTTCAACAGTTGTAAAATAACAAGATAAACAAAATAAATATTTTATTAAATTTTCAAAATGTTTTTATATTTTTTGGTATTTTTAAAGCTAAACAAGGACCTTTTGAGCTCGTTTTCATTTTTATAAAATAGGAATAATCCTAAAATCCAAAATAAAAATGTAACATGAATCTAAATGAAATTAGGAGCTTAATACTATTTTTTGAGAATTGTTAGGGCACAATTAATATTTAATGAAAATAAATAACACACAAAAATTAATGAACTAGCATGGTCATATATGTAATTAAATAAATACGAGGGCCTTTCTACAATTTATCTAAAAATTTATAACAGGAATGAGAAATTGCTGGACTAAATATAAATAACAAAATCCGTAAGGGTATACCTACAAAATCAACACCGGT